>JAAALK010000082.1:64920311-65475625 GCA_019279435.1 Zizania palustris
ACGGGATGGACAGGGGAGCCTATCTCACCTCTGTCGCTCCCAATACAAATGCTTAATTTCTTCCTGCTCCCAACCACTCTCAACAAAACACAAACATTTACTCTTCTGATTTTTTCTATAAGCTTATATTCTAGTAAGCATCTTAGTGCTTAGCAGCAAGATTTGTGATTTGTGATAGCTCATAGGTCATCTGTGGATACACATACAGTTGATGGGTGTAGGGGCAAATACACAAAACATAGTGTTCTTCTTACAAGAGTGTTCTTCTTACAAGTTGCAAACCAGGAATTGTTGCACTCCAAACTATGTTCTTACTTGATGGGTTGTGATGTGCCAGATAGGAGGCTGGCATGGGGCCTGCGTGCCAACAGACAGGCTAAACCCAGCCCGCAAGGGGTTGCTTAGGGGAAAAAAATTGCGTGGTGGACGGCTGCAGGACGCCACTCCTGCAGTCCACCCTTGGATTAGCACCACGTGGCGCCTAGCCATATCGTACGGCAGCGCGAGCCTAAACAGCCAACAACAGTGGCTACAGCGAGCTCGGCTTGTGTTCACAGCTTGTAGTTCGGCTCAAGCCATCACCGACCTCATATTTCCTGAATCTTCAACGCGCATGTCATGGAAACAAATTGATTTTCTATTGCTCTGCCGCACAAGGTTTCCATCTACTGCTTGCGTTCTTGTGGCCGCTACGCTGCGCCGGCGGCGCCGCTGGTCCTGTGCTACTCCACCGGTGACGACGCAATGCCCCTACCTACACATGCGTTGTTGCTGGCGACGCAACGCCTGTGTCTTATCCTGCGCCATGGTACCCACGTCTCTTGGCTCCTCCTTGTGATCGATTAGAAAATCACTTTGTCCAATTCATCTTCCTCGGATTGTCATGCCTGGCATGGAGGATGATATTATGTCGAGTGTTGTTCATGTTGTAGGAGAAGAACAAATGGAGTTTGTTTATGAGAATTCAAACGTCGGTGATCATGATGCAATGCAGGTATGGTTTCATCATGATCCTAGATGATCTTTGTTTTCTATTACATAATTTTTACTGTTGAGACAATTGTTTTAATTATCGAATCATTGTATTGCAGGTTATTGATAAAGTTGAACGAATTTTGATTGTTCCGGAAGTTGGTATGTCTTTTAAATCAGAGAATGAAGCTTATGACATGTACAACACTTATGCAGGTCGTGTTGGATTTAGCATAAGAAAGAGTGATACAAAGCGTCGAGGAGATGGCACTATCTATCTCAAACATATAGTTTGCAGCTGTCAAGGTCATGGGCCACCTAGGTCAACAAAGGACACTACAAGGACATGTTGCAATGCTCGTGTTTAGTTTAATGTCAGTAGAGAGGGGGTTTGGAGAGTGCACAAGGTTATTCTTGAGCACATTCATTACCTTGCTAGTCCAAATAAAAGACATAATCTGAGGTCCCAACGTAGTGTTCAAGAAGCGGACAAGAAGATCATCAGCCAAATGACGGAGAGTGGGATGAAGCTGGCACAGGTTTTCGAGTTCATGGTGCAATTTTATGGAGGAATTGATAAAGTACCATTCTCAAAGATCGATTGCAACAATGAGATAGGTCGGTTGCACAAGAAGTACTTAGAATTGAATGACGCACATACACTGTTGGAATATTTAAAAAATAAGCAAAGAGAAGATCCAACTTTCTTTTATGCTATTCAAATAGATCCAGAAGATGGCAGGATGGCTAATTTCTTTTGGGCAGATGGTCAATCTATCATGGATTATGCTTGTTTCGGTGATGCTATATCTTTTGACACCACTTTTCAGACTAACAAGTTTGAAATGCCTTTTGCTCCTCTCCTTGGAGCTAACCATCACAAGCAAACAATACTTTTTGGGACCGCACTATTATTCAATGAGACCATTGAATCCTTTGTTTGGCTTTTCAAAACATTTCTAACAGCAATGGCAGGCAAGCATCCTAGCACAATTTTCACTGATCAAGATGCGGCCATGGCAGGAGCAATTGCTTATGTGTTTCGAAAGACAAGTCATCGTCTTTGTTTGTGGCACATTTATCTAAATGCTGATAAACATCTCGGACATGTGATTCATAAGTATCCTGAGAGATTTCTTCCTTATTTTAAGAGATGTGTATATCAAGACAGATCAGAGTTTTACTTCAATAAGAAGTGGGATGAATTATTATGTGAGTACAATCTTGAGGACAATGAATGGATGCTAAACCTATATAAATTAAGGACGAAGTGGGCTAGTGTGTACCGTGACTCATTTACAGCTGATATGAACTCCACTCAATGGAGTGAAGGCATGAATAATGTATTTAAGAAAAGATTTCGCAGGAAACTTGGTCTTTCGGAACTGCTTGTAGAATGTGACAAAGTGTCTGAGAGTCTTCATAAAAATGAGTTGGATGAAGATTTTCAATCTCGTCGAAAGAGCCAAGTTTCTTACATTCCAAGTTTTCCTTTATTGAAGACTGCATCTGAATCATACACAAGGAGGATGTATAAAGAGTTTGAGGAAGAATTTAAAGAACAATTTTCATTCTCTTGCAAATTGTTACAAGAGGATGGGGCAATTTTGACATATATGGTCACACATATGCACTGATTATGGAGCAAAGGTTGTATTCAACAAAGCATATATTAATATTGCATGTGCTTGCAGAAAGTATGAATCCGTAGGTATGTACACATATTTTAATTTGCAAAAAATATAGTCATAATACAAATTGACAAAATATGCTATTCTATATCTTATAGGTATATTGTGTAAGCATGCTCTAAAAGTATTTAATGTCAATGATATTTTTATTTTGCCATCACATTATATAATGAAAAGATGGACAAAATATGCGAAGAGAGGATTTTATATTGAGAAACAAGGATTTGAGGAGGATTTGATCACAATGTAGTTAACTTCAGTTATTTGAATGTAGGACGAGATTCAACAAATGCACCAGAAAATAGATATGGAGGATATACAAGTGTTGAGCAGGAACAATTTACTGTAAGTCATATGACTTGAACTTTTTATTAACAATTACATATTTGATTTTCTTACATGCAATTTTTTATTAACATTTTCATATTATGTGATGCAGGACCTCAATGATGCTAATAGTATAATGCCAAACTTTGCAAATGATATGCATGGGCAATCTTCATCCCTCGCTGCTCCATATATTGAAGGAGGATATACAAATCTCTTGGTTGAAGTTGATCGAGCTGCCACATTACAATCGACTGTTAAGAAATTAAATTTCGATGTATTGTCAAATCAGAAAAACATGTAGCTTGTTGTATGTTCGAAGCCAGATTGAACATGTCATTTTTAACATAACTATTTCCAATAAGTCATAGAGACAATCACTTTCATTAACTTATCATATCATGTACTTTACATAGTCTTGTCAAATAGAAATTTGATTTTATCACTATAAAGTACAACTCTATACAATCGGCACTTCCAACAGCAATCTTCTTGAGAATCTCAGTTCCTGCAAGTTGAACATGTGTTTTTGTTGATCTGATCTTTTACTCATGTGTTTGATCACAATAAGCAATGCTTGGTTGGTAGAATTTGGCTGTTCTATTTCTGCCACAAGTCAGAATTCAGAAATGCTTTGTCCATCAATGATTTAAGAATGATGACAGGAGGTCGCAGTACTCCTTCCTCTAAGTGTGATATTAGCATATTCATGCCCATTTTTAATGCTGCTGAAACTCTTATAAGATTTTGTTACTTGGAACATATAAGCAAACTCAGTGTCAATCCTCCCTTGACTTGGCTCATGAATACTGCAAATGAAAAGAGAAAACACATATCAGGTGCTAAGTTCACTAATCGATCTATATACTCGAGCAAACTATATTGACACAACAAATCTTTAAGGATAATTGCTGGATGATGTGAAGTTTTCAGCTAGAAAGGAAAGCACCCTGCTTCCAGTGTCATTGTGTGTTGATTGCTCGAACTAGCATTTGTATTAAGATAAAAATTAGGCGTGACTAGTTTTGAAATGTTTCTCTCAATGTCCAGTATGAAATTTATGAAAGAAATGCAAACATACATGTGTTCATTGCAACGATTTGGGGGGAAGTAGAACCAAATGTGCTAGAACAACCCAATAAGATAACATACAAACTCATCAGGATCCAAGGGACATTAAAACATATGGTAATATGACATACAAGATGGCAAGACGCTAAGAGGCAAAAGATCGAGCACCTCAGGTGCAGTGGCAAGAGCACCTTGAGCGGCATGTGAGTAAGGTCGATGTGCACATCAACCCTATATACTAGCCTGTGATATTTTCACAAACACGTAAGCCACGCCACCACAGATAGCAATCGCGCATGTGGAACACCCGTAACAAACCAGAGAGAGGGAGACGAAGGCAGAAAGCACCGACCTTTTCTTCCATTCACATTCTGCTGAGCACTCTGCCATGGCTGCGGCCGGTGCGGGGAGGTGCACCTCATGGGAGCTCAACGATGGCAGGGCTCATGATCTGGGCTTGAGGTGAGCTCGACGACGATAGGGCTCGTGATCTGGGCTTGAGGTAGCGTGCAGGGTGGGGATTTGAGCAGAAGTTGTGGACCATTCAGAGTAGCAGGTGTAGTCAAGCCGAGGTAGTGACGACACAAAGCCGAAGCCGATCCGTCCAAGCCAACGAGTGTTGAGCCGAGGGTGAGAGAGCTACAAAAATTGTTGGTTGCTCACCATCGGATATTGGAGTGCACACGTGGTGGCCATCCAATGTCGGGCTGTAGGTAGAGCGTCCTGCAGCCATCCCGCACACAATTTTTTTCCTTGCTTAGGCCAGCCCAACTTGTTAATAGTACTGCGTAGTACTGTTCACATGAACAGGTACTATAGCAGTCAAGTTCTCAAGGGATTAGTTAAAGTACTAATTAGTTAAGAGTCTAATATTGTTAGGATTGAGTTGTTAGGTTAAAGGAGTCATAATAGGTTAAAGTTGTTAGATTAGATCGGCCATGTGCCTATATAAATAGGGCTGATACATTAGAGGAGTCATCGAGTTATTTTAGTTTAGGCTTCGCCTTCTCTGTAATCCCTACCTCATTAAGTTGGTGTGTTGATCATTACGGCTCCGCCGCGCCGATGAGGTCCATGGCCTCGACCTACTACTTCATTTAAATATAATTTGAGATGATTAGTACTTCCAATTCCATCCAAAAGTCTGACCTGTGACAACTTGGTATTAGAGCACTCTGGTTGGACACCTACCATGAGCATGGCTTCTAGGGTTAGATCTGGTACGGATGAGGGAGTTACCCTCACCGACGTCATTCGACGACTCAAGGCTATCGAAGGCATCATCCGACCCCTTCAACCCATACCTAACGCCATCAACACTCTAGAGGGCACGGTGCAGGTTCAGGGGCAGCAGCAGGTAGCCCTTAATCTCGCTCTGGCGCATATGGAGAAGCAAATTCTGGTCTAATTGGTGCAGAACCAGTCGACCCAAGGTCAAGGAGAGGATTAGCTGGTCCAAAATCAAGGACAGGACCCGCCGAGCCAGATTCAAGGGCGTGCGCCCCAAGCAGACCGGCGGGCATGCGCAAATGAAGGCGATGATGGCAGCGATTTCCTCCCCACAACACACAAATTGGAGTTTCCAAAATTTGATGGCGTAGGGGACCTGCTGCCATGGCTCAATCGATGCGAACGCTACTTCCGCATTCGCCGCATGCCAGACCATAAGCGCATCGCTTATGCTTCCTTCCACTTACTAGATGACGTGCAACTATGGTACCACCTGCTGGAATTAAACGGCGGCCCTCCAACATGGACCTGCTTCGTCTAGCTAGGGAATACCCACTTTGGACTACCATTAACAGATAGCTCTATTGGCACGCTAACCCTTCTCCATCGCGAGGGTTCCATGGATGAGTATTGCAACAAATTCATGGCGCTGTCTTGTTGGGACCCTAGCATCATGGAAGAATAATGTTGGCGTAAAAGATTACACTAACAGGTTTTCAGAGATTGGAAGCTAACAAACGAAGTGTTTGCGAAGTGAACTATTTCAAGCCTCCGAATAGGATAATAGCCCGAAGCAGTTCAAAGATGTGTATTGAATAACTTAGTATTCGATCCTCCTTACAGGGTAAAACGGGGGGTATTTATAGGCCAAAACCTTAAGGAAAAGACCTTTTTACCCCTCTATTACAACCGACATAGTGGAAACTATTCGGTACCCTTGATAGGGCTAAAACGGTAAAAGACTAAAATAATGAGAAAGAAGATAAGCCTTCCATCTTAGATGGCAAAAAGGTTCTCTGAAGAGTCTTCATTCAAAGATATACTCCGAACTAGAGTTTACCTCGAACCTTCGAACTTGACCCAGAGAAGCCGAAGTTGGACGTTAAAGAACTTCAGCTAAATAGCCTGTCTTCGTCTTGTTGTAATAATAACCCTGAAGATGAAGTATTTCCCCCCAATAGTAGCCCCTCGAATACGCTTCTCCGCTAGATCTGTAATGTTAGGAGAGCAGTATACGCAAGAAAAATAATCATGCGTAGGGGTTAACAGATTTAATCAACCTCCGAAATATATGAAGATTCAAAACTTCGAATTGATTCCTAAGGAAGTTACATTCGAACAATCCCATAATTAACTTAAGAAGTCTGAAATCCTTTTAGACTTAGAAGAAATAGACGTTGGCCTTTTCCTTTCAGCAGAAGTTACGCAGTGCGTTAACTTCGTAAATGGTAACGGTCAAGAATGCGAAACGTCAGATGTGAACGGTAAAAAATCGTGGGCCTGGGCTATAAATAGAGGACCCAGACACTTCTCGAATACCTTTCTCACCGTCTTTGCGCAACCAATCTTTAGCCTCCAAACTCTAGATTTAGCATTCGGTGCGAATTCATGGCGAAAACTAGCTTCAAGGCTCCTGGGGCGACTTCGGCCCTAGCTCGGCAGCAAGCTGCGACAGCGGCAGCGGCAACAATAGTAGCGGCACCAGTAGCGGCGACGGCTTCGACGGTGGCGGCTCCGGCGAGGAATCCTCAACAGATTGCCCCCTACGATCTCCTCCTGGCTTCTTCGAAGTATCCGGACCAGTCTTATAAACTGGGGCCATCTACTTGCAAGAGGGAGACGATCGCAGCGGCAGTAGAGGGGAAGATTGGCTCGGAGGTCGTCATCCGGAAACCTAGAAAAGAGGACATCCCTTCACCACGACCGGGAGAAGTTGTGGTATTCGAAGCCTTTTTCGAAGCGGGGTTAGGACTCCTAGCAGTGGACTTCTTATCGGAGGTATTGGACCTGTTTCATGTTACTCTTCCTCAACTATCTCCGAATGCAATAACGTGCTTGGCTATCTTTGAATGGGCGCTATGAGCTGAAGGCTGCGAAGGAAGAGCAGAAATTTTCGCAGCACTGCACAGGGCATCTTGCCAGCCAAAAACTTACCAAGGCTCCGGGGAAGAGAAAATTGTAGTAGCCTTCGGCAGTATCAACTTCAGACTCCAGGATGAATTCTTATTGCGATTTCCAGCGAAGGCCATCAATGCCCGATGGTACACAGATTGGATTCTCCGGTGGTTCTATACTGAAGTTGGAGCAGGCAGCCGTCTGGTCGGACCTCTGCAAGACATATACTTTCGAAGATAAGCTCAAGTTCACCCAGACCCCGGCCAGCTCGAAGCTCGCCTTAGCCTGCTCCAAAGGATTAGTCGCCACATGAGCATGCGGGACTTAGCAGAGGAGTTCATCGGGCTCCAAATTCCACCTATGATGGCCAACTGGCCTATCACCTTCGAAGAAGATCCGGAGGGTGGACTCCGAAAAATCTCTTCGAGCTCGAGCCCTGTAGGTAACTTTGAAAAACAATATGTTTTATATACGATTGTTTGATGAAATGACTAATGCAAACTTATCTTTCATCTTCCCAAGCCCCTATGACTTCGGAGCAAGTTGCTCAAGCTTCGAAGAAGATTCTGGGAGCTCCAACTCCGGCCGAAAAAGAGTGGAGAACAAAACTAGTGGGTAGTTGGGAGTGACTCAACCGAGTATGGAGCGTACTCGGAGTTGCAGCCCCCCTCTTCCAGACTGGGTGCCTTCTGAGCAAGGACCGAAGAAGAGAAAAGCGGATGCGGGGACTTCGGCTCCAACCAAGACCCTAGTGAAAAAATTAGCCCGAAAGCTGAAGAATGTAGCTCCTTCAAGACCTGTGGCTTCACCCTCTGATTCATCTGAAGATGAGGGAGTCAGAGAAATGCAAAGGGTCCTCGTGAACCTAATTGCCGAAGATGAAGCCCAGGCAGATGTAGACACTGGCAACGCAGCAAGCGTGCCAGATGCTCCAGGTAGCTCCGGACAAGCTGAGACCTTAAGCGTCCAGCCAAACTTGCCGTATCAAGAAGCCCCTGTGACTGAAGGCGGAGTCAAAACTACTGCTGAACAAGCTTCGATTCCGGACGAAGTGGTAGCTGTTGCTCCAAGGGAGGCTCCAACAGTCAACCCTTTAGTTCTAGACTTCGAGTCCGATGATGACTTCGAAGTGGCCTTCGACCCTCCGAGTAGCCCCATACTCACCCGCCGACAGGACTTTGGAGGTAACCTTCGCTTGAACCATCTGTTCCTTCTCCCTACAAAATTATGCAATATATAATACCTTGTTTTGGCAAGGTCCGCTCCCATGGAGGTGACTCCTCCCGAAGATATGGCTCCTAGGACCTCGACATCTCTGGGGTCAGTTCCAGAAGCTGCTCAGATGGGACCTGGAAAAGGTAAACGCAAAATGGACCCCTTTCCTGCTCCGAACTCAGGATTAACTCCGTCTGAATCAACAGACGGAGGTCAATCTACGGAGAGGGGCCAGTCCACTGAGGTCTCCAAAGATGCGGCGCAACGCTCCAACCCTTCGCCGGACGAAGACGATCAAAGGGCTCTGTCCATGCTCCCCCTCCTAGCTCCTTTTCTGGAGCGAAGGACTGGACTTCGGGCCCTGCTCAAGCCTTTGGATTGAGATAACCGAGAAGTTGGGGAGACGGATTTAGTAGCCATACTTAGCGAAGCTGAGGGCTCAGAGCTGAACGCAGCCTTAGAACGGGTAGCATACCAGGTATGAAGTATCTACAAAACAAGATTAATTTCAACTTGTGAACAATTCCTTACCTTACTTTTTCTCTTCGCAGCAAATAGTTTTGGCTCGGGCTGCAGCCGTCTCGAACGAGTGAGGAAGCCTTCGTCTTTAGGAGAGGATTACTGCTCTCTAGAGGAGTCTTGAAGGCTCCAAAGTTTGAATCTCCAGCTTAGATGAAATGGTTGTAGTGGAGAGGAGAGCCAGAGTTTGTCTGGAAGCTGCAAATAAGAAGCTCGAAGCCGAACAAATCGTGCTTCGGGCCTAAATATAGAAAATGCGGGCAGAGCATGCCACGGCGGGGGTTGAGCTGGTTAAGCTTCAATAGGAGAAGGCTAAAGCCACGGAGGTAGCCTGCAACCTGCTTAGCCAGAAGAGTTCTTTGGCTACGGAGGCAGCTAGACTATCCGCTGTGGTAGATGAGCTAACTTTGTCAAGAGATGCTTTAATTGAAGATAAAATGAAGTCGGAGAAGGTAGTAGCGGAGGTCATGAACAATCTTTTAGGTGTTCTAGAGTACTTCGGTACTCTTTGGACACTACCTTTGAGTGACAACATCCCCTTGCTGTGACAGCTAAAGATGATCCAAGGAGCAGCGAAGATGATGAAGACAGCGGGTATTCGGTATGGAGAAATCTCCGGCCAAGTAGCTGCTCTCGGAATACTTCGCTACTACGAAGATCTAGGGCTATCAGTAGCACCAGATTCGGGGGCGACTCCCATTACCTTCGACGACAACCAACTGCTAAACCCTTCCGAAGATGTGGCCGCAGCTTGGCAAGCCTTCCAAGCTTCATGGAGAGCCGAAGGTCGAACAACGATCAAGGCTTGGATCGATGAAGGGCATCGCCAAAAACAAGCTCGGTCTCAAGCTTCGAGTAGCCAGCCTCCACCGAACCCGCAGGTTTAGTTTTGTTTAGGGGTCCAGATATATAAAAATTATGCTTTCATATATTATGAATGAAAACTTATTTATCATGTTTTTAGGCTTCTCAACCTCGTATGGATGATGTCGAAGTATTAAATGTTACCGAAGAACTCCGCCTGCTATGGGCTACCTTCGATCTTTTAAAACTTCATAAACGACCTCGATTTTTGATTCCTCGAGAAAGCTCTAGTGCAATTGCGCCCAAAATATGTAAAGATATATTATCTTATATTAAAGAGGAAGAAAAAGAAGTTAACTTAGAAGCTTCATCTTCTGAAGACGTTGAATGGTCCGAAGACGAGGGTATTGCTGAAGAACAAGGAAAGAAGCCTGAAGAACTTCGGAGCTGGGAAAGAAGCCCCGAACGACTTCGAACTTGGGATGAACTTCAATAGGAACAAAAATATTTTCGAGCTTCGAAGGGAGGAAGAAGAATTAAACGTAAAGTTATCAGGACTCTCGGCTCTGGAACTAGTCGTTCTAGCTTTAGTGATAGCTCTAGAGATCGAAGGGGTCTTCAATTCCTTCTTGGAATAGACACAAATTTTTCATAATGTAATGTAATATGTTCAAATGATAAAGATTAAGATTTCAAAATTGTCTCCTTACTTCCCAGCCCCTCTTTGGGCGTAAGCAACTTCGAAGTGTAGTCGAAGATGGTTAGGCGCAAAGGAAAAGACTTAGGAGTACAATTTTGGAGGCTCAAAGCCCCTCTTTGCAACTTAGAGATTAATTAAAATCTCAAAAAATGTCTTCGACTACTTGTAGTCTGAAAACTGGCAACTTAGTACCTTTTGTTTGAAAGTAGTCACTTCGAACTAATTTCTTGGACACCTTAGTATCCAAAACGATTGGTCACTTTGGACTATTTTTACAGATATTCGAAGATTATCAGCTCAAACTCTATTTTGTTTTAGCCTCCTTCGACTCTTTTTGCGAATGCTATCAAACCGGTGGTTTGGAATTCGCAGTGGTCTCCTTGGACTCTTTTTCCGGATTCTTTCAAGCCGGAGCTTGGAATCCGCATTATTTGGTCTCCTTCGACTCTTTTTACAAATGCTTTCAAGCCGGTGGCTTGGAATCCGTTTTTCAGTGACTTTCCCACCTCGTCGGAAGTTTCGAACCAGTGGTTCGAAGTCCGAAAAATTGGTTCAAATTAATGACACTTCCCTCACAGCCAACTTCATTCTTCAGTGCGTCCACTAGAAGTAGGAAGTGTTTGTAAGGTAGGCATTATCTGAACCATGAACTTTATTAATTCAGAAAGTGTTTACAAATGATTACCAGGAGCCCCTATGCGAAATATCGCTTTAAGTGCTCCGCATGCCAGGTATGCGTTAACTCTTCGCCTTCTAAATTAGCTAACTTAAAAGACCCAGGGCGTCCTGAACGAAGAATTATGTATGGACCTTCCCACTTATTCCCTAATTTCCCTGGTGCTATAATGCTTCGCAAAACCAGATGACCCGGCTTAAGTTCATTAAGCTTAACCTTCGGGTCAAACCAAGTCTTTGTCTGCTGCTGATACTTTGACAAATTGGCGACAACTCGAAGTCTTGTTTCTTTTGTTAAATCAAGCGAAGTTTGCCTTTCTGCTTCTATTTCCGGTTCGGTGCTACGAAGGGATCCTCCTTTAAGCTCCATTGGTGTCATAGCTTCATCTCCGAATAATAGTCTGAAAGGAGTGAAACCTGTGGACCTTGTTTGAGTGGTCCGAATGGACCATAAAATCTTTGGGAGCTCTTCAGTCCACAGTCCTTTTGCCAATCCTACTATTCTTCGATTCAACCCTGACAAGATATTACCATTGGCTCTTTCAACAGCTCCATTAGACTGAGGATGGCGCACTGCAGCGAAACATATTTGTATGCCGAGATCTTCACAAAACTTCCTGAAAGGATCTGCATCAAACTGTGTCCCATTGTCAACTGTGAGCTACCTAGGCACTCCGAACCGGCATATAATACTTTTCCAAATTTTTTTTTGCACATTATTCGAAGTGATAGCTGTGAGGGGCTCTGCTTCGACCCACTTGGAAAAATACTCAATTGCTACCACTGCGAATTTCAAATTTCCTTTTGCTATTGGGAAGGGGCCAATAAGGTCCATGCCCCATATGGCCATGGGCCACACTAGGGCAATGACTTGAAGAGTTGTTGGCGGACGATGACTTCTTATTCCCATTCATTGACAACCTTGGCATGTGCGGACTAGGCTCTCCGCATCAAATACTATTGTAGGCCAATAAAGCCCCTAGCGAAGTGTTTTTCCCCGCCAAAGCTCGAGGGGGCAGATGGCTACCACAAAGTCCCTCATGAATTTCTCGGAGAATCTCCTGACCTTCGGCTTGAGATATACATCGGAGCAGAGGAGAACATACTCTGGCCTTGTACAGAATACCGTTGATTATATGATAATTTCGAATTCTGAGCTTTAACCTCGAAAGTTGTGGCCCTTCAGGCAAAGTTGCTTCTCCTTGCAGCAATTCCATAATTGAACTCCGCTAATCTGTACTTGGAATGCAAAGAACTTCCACATAAGGGATCTGTGTTACCGAAGGTGAATTGAGCTCTTCGTAAAAAGCTTCTTCTGGAATGTCCATAGCTCCGGCTGCAGCTTTTGCCAAGGTATCAGCTTGCATATTTTCAGCTCAGGGTATGCTTCGAATGGAAATGCCTTTAAATGTTGCTTCAATCTTACGGATCTCTTCCAAATATTTTGCAAGCTGTGGATGACGAACTTGAAAACTCTTATCTACGTGCCCTGCTACAATTTGAGAATCTGTTTTAATAACAACTCTTGTCGCCCCCAAAGTACGTTCCTTTCGAAGTCCTAACAAAATTCCTTCATACTCCGCTGTATTATTAGTGGACTTAAAGTTGAGCCTAGCGGAGTACATTGCTCTTTGCCCTGAAGGCGAAATTATTACCGCTCCGACACCTGCTCCGGATGCTTGGAAAGCTCCATCAAAGTAAATGGTCCAAATTCCTTCACCTTGTTTCTCTGGAGCCCATACTGCAGGGGGAGTCCATTCTGCCACAAAGTCTGCCAACACTTGTGACTTAATTGTTGTCCTTGCCACGAAGGACATGCCGAAGGGTGCTAATTCAATAGCCCATTTCCCAATTCTTCCTGTGGAATCCTTACTTCGGAGCATATCTCCCAAGGGATACGAAGTTGGTACAATCACATTATGTGCTAGGAAATAATGCCTTAACTTCCTCGAAGCCATTATCAGAGCATAGGTCAACTTTTCAAGCTCAGAATATCTTGTTTTTGCTCCAGACAATGCTTCGGATACAAAATAGACTGGGTTATGTACCAACTTCCCATTGAAATCAACTTCTCTAACAAGGACTGCACTGACTGCGGAGCCAGTAGCCGCAAGGTAAAGGAGTAGGGTTTCGTCCGCAACAGGCACCGTGAGTGTAGTGAGGTTACTGAGATAATTCTTAATATCATCAAAGCTCTTTTGGCACTCCGGTGTCCATGCAAAATCTTCGGACCCTTTCAATGCTTTGAAAATGGGCAAACTTCTCTCCGTAGACCTTGCTAGGAATCTGCTAAGTGCTGCAAGGCGGCTAGTTAACTTCTGCACTTGCTTCAAATTTTCCGGAGAAGCCATCCTTTGCAACACATTTATTTGAGTAGGGCTAGCTTCGATCCCTCTGCTTGAAACTAGATACCCTAACAATTTTCCAGCCTGAGCCCCAAAGATACATTTTTCGGGGTTAAGGCAGACTCCACATGCCCGAAGGCTATTGAATGTTTCTGCTAAGTCTAGGCTATGCTGGTGCTTTAGAGCACTCTTTATTACAATGTCATCCATATAGGCTTCTACATTGCGGCCTATTTGATGACCTAGAGCCTTAGCAATTAACCTCGAAAAAGTTGCCCCGACATTTCTTAAGCCAAAGGGCATTCTTACATAGCAGAAGACTCCCGAAGGAGTTACAAAGCTTGTTTTGATTTCATCTTCGCGCTTTAGCTAGATTTGATGATAGCCGGAGTACGCGTCAAGGAAGCTTAATAACTCTGAACCAGCGGTGGAGTCAACCAATTGATCAATTCGGGGCATGGGATAGGGGTCACGGGGGCATGCTTTATCCAAAGATGTAAAGTCAATACACATGCATCATTTCCCGGAAGATTTCTTCTTGACGAAAACTAGGTTGGCTAGCCACTCTGTATGAGCTACTTCTCTCATAATCCCAGCCTTCAGCAACTTTTCCACTTCATCTTTAGCAAGGATGGCCATCTCCGCAGATAGCTTCCAGAGTCCTTGTCGGACAGGCCGAACCCTCGGGTTCACAAGTAAACTATGCTCAATAATATCCCGACTGACTCCGGTAATGTCCTCATCAGACCAGGCAAAGACATCTAAATTTTCTTCAACTACTTTTTCTAACGAAGTAGCGACTTCTGAGGGCAAATCTTTGCCGAACTGAAATGAATAGTCTTTGCCGTCTTTGACAATGACCTTCATTATAATCTCCCCTTCGGGGCTTGGCCTTCGGAAGGACTTCTTCGAAGTTTCACCCGAAGCAGAGATATCCTCCGGGTTGCCTTGCACGCTGTTCACTTGCCTCGGGTCAAGAGGAGGGCCATGACCATATTCCGCTCTTCGCGTAGTGGCCTAATCACCAAAAACAGTGAGCACTCCCGCTTGTGTGGGCATCTTCATACACATATAATTATGATGCGCCACAGCTCCGAACTGATTCAACATACCCCTCTTGAAGATAACATTATATGCATACGGGGCATCCACAACATCAAAAATCACCTCCTCCATCCTGGCCAGTAGCCCTTCTCCGAAAGTGACCTCCAGACCTATTTGGCCGAGGGCATCAAGAGGGGGTCCTGCGAAGCCTTGCAAAGGACGAGCTGCTGGGAGAAGATGCTTTCTGGAGATACAAAGTTGATCAAAGGCTTGGATGAAGATAATATCTGCTAAACTCCCTCCGTCAATCAGTACTCTCCGGACTTCAGTTCCTGCTATGTCGGCAGTGATGACAAGTGGGTCTACATGTGGAAACTTTATGCCAGTTGCATCATCTGCAGAAAAAGATATCGACACATTGGACCATTCAGGCATAGCAGCTGCGGACGAAGAAGTTCCAATATGGCCCACTTCTCAGATATATTCTCCTCTCTGCCTCTTCGACATACTTCCAAGGGTCCCTCCTCCGAAAATGGGGAGGACTACTCTTATCCCTCAATCCTGACCATCTTCCTGCTTCGGAGGTGGCATAATATTGACCACCGGAGGTTGCCTTGCAGGGTCGAAATTGTCTATACGTGCCACAGCCTGGAAAGGCTCCGGACGCACCTCGAAAGGAACTCGGTCAGTAGTGCCTTGACCCAAAGTTCTTTCAAGGTACTCGCCTCTTAAAGCGAGTATAGACTTGCACGCATCAGTTGCGTGACTTCGATTCTCACCATGGATGCAGCAGAAGAAGGCCTGGGCTTTGCCAGCCGGCTTCCCTGGTGGCCTCTAGCCGCTGGTCTTGCTTCCCGAAGCTTGCGAAGTCTTAGGGGAAAACTTCTATGGAGGTGCAATGTTCAAGACTTCTGAACGAGGATGCTTTTGCCCCCGACGTTTGTCATGCTGAACTTCAAAGTTAGGCCCCTACGAAGGTGTTGAAGTCTTAACTTCCAACTTGACTTCTTGCAGGATTGACAGAGTTGCAGCAGTTCTCCGAAGCCACCCTTCTTCTGACCTTGCATACTCTTCGAAATAAGACATCAACTGAGCAACAGAAGATATCTGTTTCTGGTGAAGTTTATCAAGGAGGCCCGCATGGGTAACTCCCTCTCGAGCGGCATCAACTATAGAGGATGTAGTCAACCCTCGAATTTGCGACTTCATATGGGCGAAGCGCTTGAAATATTGTCTTAAAGTCTCTCTGGGTAGCTGCTTCACCTGGAAAAGACTTCTTGTAGACATTGGGGGTACGAAGGTACCCTGGAAGTTACTTATGAACTTCTTCCTTAATTGCTCCCAGGTTCTAATTGACCCTGGCTTCATGGACCAAAACCACCGCAGAGCCACCCCTTCAAGAGCTAGAGGGAAACATTTGGCCATGGTGTCTCGCACTCCTCCACTGGCCTCAATTGCTAATGCATAAGAACGGGAGAACTCCCCAGGGTCCTCATCTCCAGAATATTTGCAGAGCTTCAAAGTTTTAAACTTAGGATCGAAGCGCATTTTATGTAGCTCGGGATGCAACGGAGACTTTCTATCGAAGGAAGCGTTCTCTGGGGCTTCGGGATAAGAAAGTTCGTCGTCTTGGGGCACTTCGGGGATGACCGGGGTGGCCTGAGAACGAAGCCTATCTGCGGTTTCTTGCCACCACCTCGCTACTTCAGCTTGGAGACTGGCCATTTCAGCGGCCATATCGCCAAGACCGTCTTCATCTCCTCCGGAAGGACCTTCCAGGTCTTGAGAACTATACGCATCAATCCGAAGTGGAATCTGAGGTGGAAGAGGGACTCTGGTTGGCCGAAGTATGGATGGAGTTGGGGGAGGAACTCCGTAAGCTCGAGGAAGGGGAATCCCTTCGGGAGTCTGAGGTGGAGGAATTGCCGAAGATCCTCCGACCTCGACTATGTTCGAAGATCTTACTCCGGAGGTCCGAGGGGACCTCCGAGTAGGACTACCACCTGAACTCCGCTTGGGAGGCATGGTTTGAGAACTTGGCAGAGAACGAAGTTTTTTGGACTAAGTTCCCCATGGACGGTGCCAACTGTTGGCGTAAAAGATTAAGCTAACAGGTTTTCAGAGATTGGAAGATAACAAACGAAGTGTTTGCGAAGTGAACTATTTCAAGCCTCCGAATAGGATAATAGCCCGAAGCAGTTCAAAGATGTGTATTGAATAACTCAGTATTCGATCCTCCTTACAGGGTAAAATGGGGGGTATTTATAGGCCAAAACCTTAAGGAAAATACCTTTTTACCCCTCTATTACAACTGACATAGTGGAAACTATTCAGTACCCTTGATAGGGATAAAATGGTCAAAGACTAATCTAATGAGAAAGAAGATAAGCCTTCCATCTTAGCTGGCAAAAAAGGTTCTCTAAAGAGTCTTCGTTCGAAGATATACTCCGAACTAGAGTTCACCTCCAACCTTTGAACTTGACCCAGGGAAGCTGAAGTTGGATGTTAAAGAACTTCAGCTAAATAGCTTGTCTTCGTCTTGTTGTAATAATAACCCTAAAGATGAAGTATTTTCCCCCAACAAATAAGTACAACTCTTCACTATCGGCCTAGGAGCACCCCTTCGCACCGACATTGCTTTGCAGCGCCCGACCACGTTGGATGATGCAATCATGTACGCACGGGCATACGAATAGCACGAACAGCAGTAGCCTATCCCACACTCGGCACCATCAAGGTTGGTGAGCCGACCTCCCCCAAGTCGGTTGCCCTTGTAGCTCCTGGTGGCACGATGGGTGGTCCGGTCTCAATAATTGCGTCCGTTAATAATGAGGCCGCTGTTACAAAGAAGCTATCCCTTGTAGAGATCAGCGGCCACTGCAAGAATGGCCAATGATTCCATTGTGACGATACGTTCACCCAGGGGCACAAACAAGTTTGCAAACAACTCTTCTTCATCGAGGCCATATATGACGAGGAAGATCCACAATACCCAACCGTCATCCTGAATCATAATATTTCAATTCACATCCTGACCGGCACCCAATCACGCTCAGGGAGACAATGCAATTGCAAGTGAACATGAATGGTAGCCGACTCACAACACTGCTTGATTCAGGATCCACGCACAATGTCATCAATATCAAGGCAGCGACGTATGCTAGAATTGCAATACAAAACTAGGCAGGCCTCAACGTTACAATGACCAACGATGATCAACTACCTAGCCCGAGGTGCTGTAGGGACCTATGCTTCAAGATCGGTGGCTAGTTGTTCATCGCAGATTTCTACGGGTTTTCTTTGGGCCCATGTGATATGGTCCTAAGTGTACAATGACTCGAGTCACTGGGTATTGTTCTATGGGATTTTTGCAAACGCACCATGGAGTTCGTTCACCATGGCCACCACATACTCTGGTACACCATCAATTAGTCACTAAAGAGCCACACAACTTACCATAAGAGCAGTTTAGCAAGAGAGGGGTCTAGCAATAGCAGATGCAAGCAGAAGGGATGCAAACGAATTTAAGCACCTTCATCTTATCGTTCAGCTCGAGGACAAGTTGAATTTTTTCAGGGAGGAAGAGATGTCATGCGCTAGAGAGGTAGGAGTTAGGGAGGAGCCTAGCATGGGGCCTATGGCCAACAGACAGGCCAAGCCCAGCCCACAAGGGGTTGCCTAGGCTAGGCCCAGCTCGTGAACAGTACTGTGTGGTGCTGTTCATGTGAACAGTACCGATGGTATTGTAGTAGTCTAGCCCGCAAGGGATTAGTTAAAGTGTAGATTAGTTAAGAGTACAATATTGTTAGGATTGAGTTGTTAGGTTAAAGGAGACCTAGTAGGTTAATGTTGTTAAATTAGATAAGCCCTTTACCTATATAAATAGGGCTGATGTATTGGAGGAGACGTCGAGTTATTTCAGTTTAGGCTTTGCCTTCTCTGTAATCCCTACCTCATTGGTGTGTCGCCCGTTACGGCTCTATCGCGTCGATGAGGTTCAGGGCCTTGACCCACTACTTCGTTTAAATATAATTTGAGAAGATTAGTACCTTCCAATTCCATCCAAAGTCTGACCTATGACATGGGTGCAGGATTAAATACACAAAACATGATCTGTTGCCGAATGAACTGTTGTGGATTTGTGAATTCTGATTATGTTGCACCACATCCCGTAGTAGGATATATTTGAAGTGGGGGCAGATGCAAGATTTCCATTTGAACTAATCTTTGTTCATGCATTCAACAAATGCATTACTTCTTAACTGCCTTGACGTCAATTAGCTAAAACCCACTTAAGAGTCTAGTAGCAAAAAAGGAGCATGAGAGACAAATGAATTAAAAGATTTAGGGAAGAGACTATAAAACTTGTAAACTTAATAAGAAAGTAATCTACTTTAGTTGAAAGATTTATTAGATAATAAAAACAAAGGATTTTCTGAGCTACTCCATATTCAGAAGAAATGTTCGTGGATGTTAACGGTTTTGCTCTTGTTGGTGAAAGTAAAAATGGTATGGAGGCAAAGGGGTTCGACTAGGGACTTGTATTCATTCTACTTTCGAATCGATTTAGAATGATAGATTAGTAATTTAACTGATTATATTTTTGTATAGTCATATAGCTAGTTGAGAAATACCTTTGCTCCATTGGAAAGCAACGGTACAGTACATCAAATATCATCAAAACACTCCCACACGTTACATGCTACGTTTCAATATGAATACTACGATACAAGAGGAGATATCACATTCCGATACAATAAGAGATATCACAATCTGCACACATGCTATGAATACTACGATACAATAGGAGATATCACAATCTGCATAGTGCATACTACACATTTTGGTTGTCTTCTCCTAATTGCCGAAACCATATGAGTAGCAGATGGATACTTGAATGGAACTAACTTAATTATCTTAAGTGAAATAGCATAGTCTAGTTAAATACAGTACATAGTTTACCTAATCCTGCAAAATGTAATTGTGCATCTAGGGATTGGAGGTATGTTTGGTGGCTGGAGTGGATGGTGCAGAAAGTGTGACGCTGCTGCTCACGCTCTTGGGAGATGTTTCGATACCGATTTCAGCTATATAGTTCCCTTGTCCATATGCATGCTTCCTGGCCCTTCGCAGCATCACAAGCCGTTCTACTACCTCTTTCATATTAGGTCGCTCTTCGACCTTTTCTTTCAGGCACTCCATTGCTAGCTTGCCCATTTCTTCTAGTGTGAATATATTTTCCTCAGCCATAATCTCCTTGTCAAACATCCTCCTTCCACTATCCTCTTCCTCATAGGCCTTTTGGAACTCGATGATAAGGCTTAAATTTTCACCATATATTGTAGGCTTTCTACAAATAAGCTCTAGTATAACAACTCCAAAGCTATATACATCGCTCTTCTTTGTTAAATGACCGGTCTTGTGAAACACGGGGTCTATGTAACCCATACTGCCAACTACAAACATGGTGAAGTCTTTGTCCACAGTAAGAAGCTTAGATGTTCCGAAGTCTGATATCTTTGGAACAAATTGGTCATCAAGAAGTATATTGGCTGGCTTAACATCACCATGCCTCACGGTATGTTTTGCAGATGAGTGCATGTATCTTAACCCTTCTGCAGATTCAATTGCAATGTCCAGGCGTAGCTCTAAAGGGAGAGGAACTCGGTGACTAGAATCGCTATGGAGAATGTCTTGTAGGTTTCCATTTGCAGCAAACTCATATACCAACATTGGAACATCCACCTCCAAGCAACAACCCAAGAGCTTGATGATGTTCGTGTGGATCATTTGTGATTGGATGATAACTTCATTAGTGAAATCCTCCTTTCGAGCATCGTTTACCTCGATGGATGCTTTCACCGCAACCATGGTATTGTCTGTAAGAATTCCTTTGTACACCTTACCAAAGCCTCCTTGGCCAAGTACCTCAGAATTGTTCCTCGTGATTTTATTTAGCTCATCCTTGTCGAAAATCTTGATGTTTTCCACTTTTTTTAGTATCGAACCACCATTTTTCTTGAAATACTCGTTCATTTTCCTCTTTTGGCGCACCATTAGTTCGTCATCACTGTTTGTTATCCTCCAAAAACAAATGCAGGAGATTGATCTCTTCTTCAACTTTACAAATTATAATTTTGAGTGATGAGTGATAGATAGATAATAAAGGAGCTCGATGCTTGTCACATACGTACCTAAAGCAAGTTGTGCTGCAAGAGGGAACTTTGGGCTGCACTGTTGCTCTTTTGCACTACTACCGCTGTTTATTTGTTTGCCCCGAGGGCATTTGCAATCATATGAACCCTCAGTGTCTTCACAAACACCATAGCATGGATAATCTTCCGGCCGTTCACATTCATTGATATCTGAGTGCAGTATACATTAATTAGAAAAACTACTTTAGGAGGATATATATGATGTGTGTGTGCGCTTGCTGCTATTTCAAAAGAAAATGCAATATTTACTATTTAGTACGTGCCTCCAGTTTTGCAATAGATTCCATTTTTATACTTTATGAATAAATATATTATGTATGTATCAATCAAAACATTTTTAAGCGGTATATATGCGCACCTCAGGTGGCTTGTTAAAGTTGATCCGCGCACCGAAGACATAAGTTTCAGGCTGCAAGATGCTAAGGGTTCGTTGGTACAACTCCAATTTTAGGGTTCATGCTAAATTTATAATAAAATACCTTTACTCCATTGGAAAGCAACAGTGCATTACATCAAATATCATCGAAACACTCTCACCCACACATCACATGCTATGGTGCAATATGAATACTACGATACAATAGGAGATGTCACAATCTACATAGTGCATACTACACAGATTGATTGTCTTCTCCAAATTGCTGAAACCATATGAGTAGTAGATGGATACTTGAATGCAACTGACTTAATTGTTTTAAGTGAAATAGCATAGTCTAGTTAAATACAAACCATAGTTTACCTGATCCTACAAGATGGAATTGTGCATCTAGGGATTGGAGGTATGTTTGGTGGCTGGAGTAGATGGTGTAGAAAGTGTGGCGTTGCTGCTTGCGCTCTTGGGAGATGCTTCAATACCGATTTCATCTATATAGTTCCCTTGTCCATAAGCCTGCTTCCTAGCCCTTCGCAGCATCACAAGCCGTTCTGCTACCTCCTTCATATCAGGTCGCTCTTCGACCTTTTCTCTCAGGCACTCCATTGCTAGCTTGCCCATTTCTTCTAGTGTGGAGATATTTTCTTCACCCATAATCTCCTTGTCAAACATCTTTCTTCCACTATCCTCTTCCTCATAGGCCTTTTGGAACTCGATGATAAGGCTTAAATTTTCACCATATATTGTAGGCTTTCTGCAAATAAGTTCTAACAGAACAACTCCAAAGCTATATACATCGCTCTTCTTTGTTAAATGCCCAGTCTTGTGAAACACAGGGTCTATGTAACCCATACTCCCAACTACAAACATGGTGAAGTCTTTGTCCACGGTAAGAAGCTTAGATGTTCCGAAGTCTGAGATCTTTGGAACAAACTTGTCATCAAGAAGTATATTGGCTGGCTTAACATCACCATGCCTCACGGTACGTTTTGCGGATGAGTGCATGTATCTTAACCCTTCTGCAGATTCAATTGCAATATCCAAACGTAGCTCTAGAGGGAGAGGAACTCGGCGACTAGCATCTGCATGGAGAATGTCTTGTAGGTTTCCATTTGCAGCAAACTCATATACCAACATTGGAACATCCACCTCCAAGCAACAACCCAAGAGCTTGATGATGTTCGTGTGGATCATTTGTGATTGGATGATAACTTCGTTAGTGAAATCCTCCTTTCGAGCATCGTTTACCTCGATGGATGCTTTCACCGCAACTATGGTATTGTCTGCAAGAATTCCTTTGTACACCTTACCAAAACCTCCTTGGCCAAGTACCTCAGAATTGTTCCTCGTGATTTTATTTAACTCATCCTTGTCGAAAATCTTGATGTTTTCCACTTTTTTTAGTATCGAACCACCATTTTTCTTGAAATACTCGTTCATTTTCCTCTTTTGGCGCACCATTAGTGCGCAAAGTAGAGACACGATCAAGAAAGAAACGCCTAAACTGGTTCCTACAAAAAAACATGCTTGTATAGTTCGTCATCACTGTTTGTTATCCTCCAAAAACAAATGCAGGAGATTGATCTCTTCTTCAACTTTACAAATTATAATTCTGAGTGATGAGTGATAGATAGATAATAAAGGAGCTCGATGCTTGTCACATACGTACCTAAAGCAAGTTGTGCTGCAAGAGGGAACTTTGGGCTGCACTGTTGCTCTTTTGCACTACTACCGCTGTTTATTTGTTTGCCCCGAGGGCATTTGCAATCATATGAACCCTCAGTGTCTTCACAAACACCATAGCATGGATAATCTTCCGGCCGTTCACATTCATTGATATCTGAGTGCAGTATACATTAATTAGAAAAACTACTTTAGGAGGATATATATGATGTGTGTGTGCGCTTGCTGCTATTTCAAAAGAAAATGCAATATTTACTATTTAGTACGTGCCTCCAGTTTTGCAATGGATTCCGTTTTTATACTTTATGAATAAATATATTATGTATGTATCAATCAAAACATTTTTAAGCGGTATATATGCGCACCTCAGGTGGCTTGTTAAAGTTGATCCGCGCACCGAAGACAAAAGTTTTAGGCTGCAAGATGCTAAGGGTTCGTTGGTACGACTCCAATTTTAGGGTTCATGCTAAATTTATAATAAAATAGTTTAAAGTTTTATTTTTAATTCAAATTAAAAACTAGATTACTCAACTAAATATCTTCAATCTATCGACGGCTCTAGATCCATGATTTTTTGGAGATAGGTTGAATCAATTCTAAATAATTCTGGATGTGGAGATGTACCAAACGGGGTTTAACTCTATTATTCGTATATTCCTTTTTTTTCTTATTGCTATCTTGACATCTTTTATATCTTAAAGAGATAATATTGAATTAATCTCATACATTGATTAAAAAATAAGGTGATATATTATCTCTTAGGAGATAAGACATCAATTTTTTAATGATATCCGTTATATAGGGGATCTATTATACCTTCTAAGAGATAAGATGTATAATTAATTTCAACCATTGATTAGAAAAAATAAGATAACTTATTATTACCTCTTAGAATTTAAAAACGTTGCATACACTACCGAAAAACGAATATTCGCCGAGTGCTAAAGGCTTTGCCGAGTGTATTATTTTGGGTACTCGACAAAAATGAATTTGCCGAGCATTTTTCAAAAAAACGCTCAACAAATTATAAACACTAGGCAAATCAATTGTTTGCCGAGTATTTTTTGAAAATAATCTCGACAAAAAATGGTAGTAACAGGCATCTTGACAGCGTGTGCTTACGTGGGAATTTTTTTCTGGGTTTGCCCAGTGTTTTTTTTAAAAAAAAATACTCGGCAAATACAGTGGGTTTGCCGAGTATTTTTTTGAAAAACACTTGGTAAACCCATTATTTCTTTTTGTGTGTGCGAATATTTTTTCGATCGTATGTGATATTTCCTATTTTGTTTTATCTTGAAATTTTTTCAGCACTCAAAATATAACATATATTAATCCATGTAAAAATTTTATATTTTTTAGTTCAGTTTGCTATTTTTAATTCATTAAGTATGTTTCTAGGATTTAAATTGAAATAGGTGAAATTTGAACTACAACTTCCTAAAATAATGAACCAAAAATTATAGAAAATAATATTAATATTTATTAGTATATTTTGAGTTCTTATGCACTAAATTGAAATAAATTTTGAAAAAACTAGGTTGCGACACTCTATCGGCAACATATACCTTAATAATTTTTAATTCTAAAAAATTCAAATAAAGTCCGAAAAACATGAGAGTTGTCATGGTATTATGATATGATACATAGATACCGTGATAAAAAATTAAAAATGTTTAGAAAAAGTTGTCATATAGGATGCTAAGAAACTTGAGATTATCCAAGGTGGAGATAGATTTTAATGAAGGAATAGGTTAGGTTTGAAATCAATTTAATGATTAGATCTTTGTTTGTACTTGAATTTTTTATAAAATTTAATGATTAGATCTTTGTTTGTACTTGAATTATTTTATACAATTGGTATTTTTTAAGTCAGTTTACTATTTTTTTCATTAAGTGCATTTGTGGGATTATAATAAAAATAGGAAAAATTTGAACTACAAGTGCATGAAATAAAAACAAAAAATATAAAAATAGTCATGTTGTAAAGTCTATAAGAAATTTTGAACAATATTAGTTGCGACACTCGATCGACAATGTGTGGATTTATAGTTTTTTAATTCTAAAACAACCAAATGAAGTCTGAAAAATATTATACTTGCGATAGTGTTATGATATGATATGTAGATGTGATAAAAAATTAAAAATGTTTTGATAAAGTTGTCACGTATAATGTTTAGAAATTAGAGATTTTGAGAGGGGGGTTAGAGTTTAAAAGAAATGAGATATGTTTGAAAGCAAAATAATGATTAATTCTTTGTTTGAACTTTATTTTTTTCAATCAAAATACAACATATCTAATCCCATGAAATGTTTTGGTATTTTCTAGTTTAGTTAGATATTTTTAATTCATTAATTGTATTTCTAGGATTTAAATTGAAACATGGAAAATTTAAACTGCAAGAGCATGAAATAATAAACTAAATTATCGAAAAAATCATATTCACGCTTTTAGTTTATTTTTATGTATTACACACAACTATTTTGTAAAAAATGTTAAATAAAAGAATGAAAAAAATTAAACAAAATTTTATAAAAATGAAAAAATGTTTGCTGAGTGTAACACTCGGCAAACAATTTGAATTTGGGGAGTGTAACACTCGGCAAACAAGAAATAGCTTCCTGCACAATTTTCCAGCAAAATTTAAAACTCGGTGCTCTTTTTTTTTCAAAATTTCCGCATTCTTCAAATACCCCCTCCTCCCTCCTCCATCTGCCCTCCTCCCTCCCTCCGTCCTCCTCCCTTCCCTCCACCGCCGACATTATCCTACCCTGCTGTGCGCCTGGCCGTCACGCGCTGCGGTGCACCGGCGCGCCACGCCACGCCTCGTCGTCCCACACCGATGTGCCACACCATGCCTCGTTGTCCCGCGCCACCGCCCCACCGCGCCTCGCCATCCCGCCCATCTGTGGCACCGGCTCGCCCGGCCCAATCCCTCCCAATCGTTGCGCCGGCCCCGGCCCGGCCTGCCGCGCTACACCCCTAGTGCACTGCCCTGCGTCGAATTGCGCTACGCCTGCCAACCGTTCGACAGAATGACGCAACGAACACGTCCTGCTTTTTTTGTTTTTTACTTTACCGAGTGCCACATTTTGACACTCAACAAACCCGTCGTCACGTCCGTTCACCCACCGTGACATTACTTTTGTTTGCCGAGTATTGTTTGTGGTACTCGGTGAAGGCTGACAAAAAACACTCGGTGAACCCCTCTTCACCGAGTTAATGTTTGTCGTGTGTTGTTCGCCGAGTGCAACACTCGACGAACCCTTCACCGAGTGTTTTTGGCGGTTCGCCGAGTATTTTTGGCACTCGGCGAACTCGTGTTCTCCCGTAGTGCTACTTTTAATCATAGCCATTAAATCGATGTGATCTATTAACTCTCGAGATAAGATATTATCTTGTTTTAATCATAGCCATTATGTCTATAAAAATAAATAATTCTAATTATTCTATTGTACCATAAAATTTGTTTCCTTTTTAATTTATAGTATCTATCTCCATACCGTAACATTAGAGGTACAGTAAGAAACTAAGTATTTACAGTGTGGTAACCCAATGTCGATATCTTATGCAAACAGTAAATTAAACTACTATTTGTACCAATTAAATTTAAGATCCATCATCTCCGTGTGTACTATGCATGTGGAAATTAATTGCTTTGCACTTGCACAGTATATACTCTGATCCATATATATCATGGATTCATGGTAGATAAACTTACTTGTGCATCCGTGGACGATATAGGGGTTGCCCTCATAGCCTCTTGTGCAGTTACAGAAGTAGCCGGGACCGTTCGTGGAGTTGACGCACTCACTGTGCTGGCTGACGCAGGTGTAGCCAGGGCTGGTTTTGGCCTCGGCGCACGACATGGAGACGGAGCTGATGTTTCTGGCTCGGATGGCCCAATCTAGCCGCAGCGGCATTGTCTGCTTAAGCGACATGGTCGTCAGGTCGGACACCCTGAACGTGTAGTAGCCCTTCTCGACGATGAAGCCATAGTCGCAGGGGCTGAACTCCTGGTTGACGTGTGGAAATGAGGTCGGATCCCCGAACTGCATCCAGTTGTCTGTCAGGCCCGGCGGGATGTCGACGTGGCAGCAGCCGATGCCGGCGCACTTGCCGTCCTGCGCGCTACCTGAGTCGTTGCAGTAGGTCATGCAGCCGGTGTAGAAGCTGTAATCGCTGCGACCGGGTGGCCCGCTATTGGTGTAAACGAGGGTGTTGCAACCGAGGACGACCAGCTCATTTTCGGTGTCGGAGATGCGGTACACGCCGGTCCGGTTTAAATCCACCGTGCCGTACGAGTTGCCGGTGTTGCCGCCGGTGGAGTTGTAGCAACTCCACGCTACCGGCAGCCGCACCCGTGCCTCCGGGCGTGGCATCACCGACAGGTTCAGCACCTCGATCTCGGTGTTCGCCAGCACCGGCATGTGGCCGCCCCTGCGGTTATTGACGCAGCTGATCTCGAAGCCGGGGAGGGAGCAGTTAACGTTGACGCCATCCACACCGATGCCGGTGCCGATGCCGAATGGATAAGGGATACGTACGCCACCGCAAGTCGTCTGGCAGCCTGGTTTACCGATGAGGCTTGCCGCCGTTGATGCCAGAGACAGCACAATTAGGATGAGCAATGGCGACATTGATGATCCCGATCTAGTCGAATGCATGCCAACAGCATCCCAGCTCGTTGGCTTTAAATAGAGGATTTTTTTTTGAAATAATATTTTTTAAAAATAAAATTTTAAATTTGAACGACCGACTATTGCTAACGTTGCGCCAGTCAGCAAAAAAAATGCTGTTGTGCACAATCGGCCGACCAAGTACCAACTGATACCTATTTTTATAATTTTTTCAAACTACCATATAAATTTGAAATTTTATTTTAAAAAAATATTATTAAAAAAAACTTAAATAGCGACCGTGTCGCTCCAGGACGTGTGACATCCATATATATTTAACTAGTCTATCTCAATCTGACCGTGAATTTGTTAATTTCCACAGACATCAAAATATAATGTTCCAGTGATTCAGGCAAACAATACATTAGAAAGACCTAATTAGTTCGGTGAGTCAATACATAAAACGATTAAAATAACACGACCTGAGGTTGCTCTTGGGTAGATGTAATTAGTCACTGAAAAGGAACCGTGATTTCTCTGTCGTAGATCCAGCGGTTCATGCAATTAATACATTAGAAATACCTAATTAAGTTGTTGACGTCAAGATTTGGTAAAATCTACTAGTCTAACTAAAAATACCGCACGGTTAATGGAAGTCAAAGAGGTCCGGTCAGTCAAGAAACCCCGTGAATGTTGTTACAAGATGATCAGATGCATAAGAAGCCGATGGAGATAAGACCCAGAAAAGAAGATTAAAATTATCCAAAATCGGTTAAAATAGAGTACTTAGACGACAAGTATTTGGACTATAAATATGTATCCCTGGATATCTTAGAAAAACACATCTCTGTCAACCAACTACTTGGCGCATCACCACCCTTGGCTTATAAGGTTTATTCTGGCGGGGTTCAACACTCAGAGCTGGGCTGCACCGTTTCGATCTCTGACGAAGAGGTGAGTCTAACCACCCCTGATGTCCATACCAACTAGATCAGTATCCTCACAGCTGCATCAGATTAATCTCTTGAGGTGAACGTTGAAACAGTCACGGCTGCATCAGATTAATCTCTTGAGGTGAACGTTGAAACAATACAGTTGTCGTTTGTTCTCGGTGTATTGGCTAGATCTAAGGCTGCATCAGTCCAGTTTGATCTCTTACATTAATATGATCTAGATGTGATAGTTTGAGGCTTTGTTAAGTCCAACATATCTTGCTATTTATCTCTTTCATGTTGTATACCATTAATCTAAATAAAGCATGTCTGATTCTTTGATATATTATTAAGATCATCGTGACTATCTACTATCTTGGTTAGGTCTGATCTAGTTATTATGATGATTTTCATGATATAGACATGTTATCTCACATGTTTTATTTATTTCTGTCGGAGTACAAGCCGACGGGTTATCATCGATTCCACACTACATCCTTTAAGTTATTGGAAAAGCATTCATCGGCATGCGCGGTTCACTGTTCATCTTATTGGCTGATGGCCCGATTGCTTCATCTCAGGTTATCGGCCTTATGGCCGATCGACATGATATTCCAAGAATATCCCAACCTCGTCGCGGTCATCGGCTCGATAGCTGATAGGCCATGCTACTAATGTCGTATTTTTTGTCCCTTTATCAGTTGCAGGGTCAAACTGATTGACACGCTTAAACCCTTTTTCTAAGAACGTAAGACCTACACTAGAGTGAAGCAGATCTCCCATACCATGCGTGTATCAAAGTGTGACCAACAAACACACCAACATGCTTTTTGGCACGCTTGATGGGACAATCTCCAACAACGTTGCCATGGCGAGCGAGATCAACGACGATAACATCATCCCGATCACCATGGAGGCCCTAACTGAAGAGCAAAGACTAGAGGTGCACCAACACGTGGAGGAATTCCAAAAGTCATGCCTATAGTCCTACAGCATGAATCAGACGAGGCCCATACAAAAGAGTCTATTGCCAAGACCAGTATTGGCAATAGACGGAGGCCAGCCAATGGAGAGCTCTCAGGCCAATCTCCTAGAAATCATCGACCGGGCGATTCACCGCTCGTTGGCCAACCAATCCGAGGCGTTGGTCAACACTCTATAAGGACTGATCAAGAAAGCCGCCGAGGGCACCGTGGTCTCCGGACCGCTACCAAGCCTGGCATACCTCCCCAACAACCCGACAAAACTGCTACATACTCGACCGACACTACAACCGCAAGGGCCAATGAGGCTAGAGCAGCTGGGCACCTCTCCTAGTCACGAAGCCAACATGATGACCAATCTCCAAGAAATCTTCGACCAGGCGATTCACCACTCGCTGGCCAACCAATCCGAGGCGTTGGTAACACTCTTAAGGACTGATCAAGAAAGCTGTCGAGGGCATCGTGGTCTCCGGACCGCTACCAAGCCCGTCATACCTCCCTAATGACCCAACAAAACTGCTGCATACTCAGTTGACGCTATAACCGCAAGGGCTGATGAGACTAGAGCAACTGGACACCTCGCCCAGTCACGAATCCAGCAAGACGACCAATCTCCTAGAAATTGTTGACCAGACGATTCACCACTTGCTAGCCAACCAATATGTGATGTTGGTCAACACTCTGTAAGGACTGATCAAGAAAGTCGTCGAGGGCACCATGGTCTTCAGACCGCTACCAAGCCCAGCATACCTCCCCAACGACCTAACAAAACTGCTACATACTCGGTCGGCGCTACAACCGCAAGGGCCGATGAGGCTAGAGCAGCTGGGCGTCTCGCCTAGTCACGAAGCTAACAAGGCATCTCATCTAGCAGGCCCCTCATAGGGCCCGCCACAGAGTGCGCCATACGCCTATTGACACTAATGTGCACCAAACACACTGACGTTGATCCGATGATCCAAAAGCGCGCAAATACTTAGGAGTAAACCCTTAAGCGTAACACAACACCGACGTCGCATTCCGACGACCATTAAACAGTGGTAAGGGAATAACATAGTCGTCAAGCAATCAAATAATATCACAGAATAACATTCAATTAACCGATGTGTGATAAAATAACCAAAAATAACTAAACCTAATCGGCTAGCTAAAACCAATTAAACCAAACAGAAACTACACTGTCGGACCAGCCTAGGGTTGTCGGTCAGACCAACCAGGGAACTACGGTTAGACCGACCTTCAAGCAGTGGTCTGAATGAAGGTACAGGGAGACGACGCCCAAGCCAACCCGAGAGGAAATCAGGCCTGTCAGGGGCTGGCTGTTAGACCGGCCTTGTGCTATCGGTCGGATCGGCCTGTGCCGGCAAGGCCTGGTCGGACCGGCTGTAGTTAGTCGGTCAGACCGACCGGCGATGCAACAAGTAGATTGGATCGCCGATGATCTCACCGACGAAGATAACTCAGTATGAAAATACTTGGCGATGAAGAAGAAGATTAAACACTTCATGAAACACCAAAAACACAGAATAAATTTGACTAAGAGACCAAATTATCGACAAAACCGATAAAACGATAAAAATCCGTTATGTGGACGAAATGGACGATTCACGAGTGAACCAACAAGGACTTACCGTGATTACGACACGTCGGACGGATGGTTTACAGCGCAAACCAGCAAAGATGGATGTGCTAAACTAAACCTAGGGCAAGGAAAGTAGATTGAATGTAACTACGATTCAAGGTAGATAATAGATTGGATCTATTAGGGTTTTGGGGGGGTCTCCTTGAATCGGCCTTGCCTCTATTTATAGAGGTTGGTCATGAGTGCTTGGGCTCTATTCTAAGATGGACATGTGTTCCAAGTCGTAAATAATTAATTAGAGATAAAGTAGACCTGAAATCAGCTAATATGAATCAGATACATATTGGGCTGGTCTGACCGAGCCTACATGGCCGGTCCGACCGGGCCTACATGGCCGGTTGGACCGGCCTGTGCCAGGTCTTGGCATATTTTTGGTAAAACTACCAAAAAGTGATATTTTTATAATTTTAACCATTAATGCCATTTTTTTCTATCAACACATGCCCCCCTGCATTTTGGCAAACTTTAGTGAGTCAAACGCACAACGAGCTAAGAGCGATATGCTTCATATCGGTCTTTCGACACTTCAAGCATTTTGCCACACACTTGGGAAGTACTTTTTCAAATACCTACCATTCAAAGCCCTACGAAATCGCTCTCCTTGGAGTGACTCTAGCAAATACGTATTGCCTGGAGCGATTTCAACAACTCTAAAAGGACCTTCCCAACTAGGCGACCATTTACCAAACTTTGTGCTCTTAGTGCCTAAAGGCAAAATCGTCTTCCAAACCAAGTCACTAACTTGAAATGATTTTGCTCTCACCTTCTTGTTATAAGCTCTAGCCACTCTTCTTTTGTCTCTTTCTATTGCCTCTAGACCTATTAATCTCTTATCGGTCACCTCTTCCAAATTATCCTTCAAAAGAGTTTCATACTCATCGACCGATAAGCCATCTTGATTAAGTAATCTTAAAGAGCCAAGATTCACCTTTATGGACAAAACGGCTTCTTGTCCATATACTAACTCATATGCACTTACTTTGGTGGCACCATTTTTTGCAACTCTACATGCCCATAATGCCTCAGAAAGCACTTCATGCCACCTTTTAGGAAACTCTTCAATATTTTTCTTAATGAGCTTAATCACAGTTTTATTACTAGACTCGGCTTGACCATTGGCCTGAGCATAGTATGGTGAAGAGTTTACCAACTTTATACCATAAGATTCAGCAAAATCACATACTTCTTTAGAAACAAATGAAGCACCCTGATCTATAATAAGAGTTTGAGGAATACCGAATCTATGTACAATGTGCTTCAATATAAAATCAATTACCTCGTTATGCATCATGTTCTTGAGAGGCACGACCTCGGTCCACTTGGTGAAGTAATCTGTAGCCATCAACACGAACCGATGCCCTTTTGAAGAGGAAGGATAAATTTGGCCGATGAAGTTCAAGGCCCAACCTCAGAACGACCATGGTTTGATAATAGGGTTAAGTAAAGATGTAGGAGCAAGCTGAATATTGCCAAACCTTTGACAAGCTTCACATCCTCTATAGTACTTAAAACAATCCTTAGTCATAGTCGGCCAACAAAAACCCGCTCTTTTGAGCATCCAACTCATTTTTGGGCCGACTGATGAGTACTACAAAGACCTTCATATACTTCACCCACAACAAGTCTAAGCTGATTGGCATTAAAACATCTCAAAAGTACTCCATCAACAGTTCGGCGATATAACTCATTGTCGAGTAATACAAATTTAAATGCTTGCCGCCGAACTTTCCGATCAACCCACTTGCTAGGATCTCTCAAATATTGAATAATTGGAGTCCTCCAATTCCTCATGATTTCCTGAAGTACTCGCCAAATCCTCGCTTGAATTGGCATTCAAATCATAAACTTCAACCTACCCCCGTGTCCTATAACCTCCAGACACGGGGCGGTCAGACCGACCATAGAGGGCCGGTCAGACCGGCCGTTGCTGGACGGCTAGCATAGGGCGATCAAATCGGCCTGGCATGGCCGGTCAGACCAACCAGACACTTGCGGTCAGACCGACCAGACACCTATGGTCGGACCGGCCATGTCAGGTTGGTCAGACCGACGTGTTTGGGTACTAAAATAAAGTCAAGCATCGGTTCTTCTTATAGAAAAAAATTACCTCTTTTAATTTGGTAACCATATGCTTGCTGAGCCAAGTCATTTGCTACTAAATTGGCTTCTCTAGACACATGTGAAATCTCAAAATCATCAAAAGTAGCAATTATATTTAGACATTTGTCCAAGTAGCTATTTAGCAAACTGTTGGCGTAAAAGATTACGCTAACAGGTTCTCAAAGATTAAGAACTAACAAACAAAGAGTTTGTGAAACAGACTATTTCAAGCCTCCGAATTGGATAATAGCTCACAGTAGTTCGAAGTTATGTATTGAATAACTGAGTATTCGATGCCCATTATAGGGTAAGAAGGGTGGTATTTATAGGTAAAAATCTTAAGGAAAAGACCTTTTTACCCCTCTATTACAACCGACATAGTGGAAACTATTCGGTACCCCTAATAGGGCTAAAATGGTAAAAGACTAATCTAATTAGAAAGAAGATAAGTCTTCCATTCTCGCTGGCAGATAAGCTCTTCGAAGATTTAACCTTCGAAGTCATACTCCGAACAGAAGCCTGCATGTATTCTTCGAGTTTGATCATGTACTAGACTAGAGTTAATACTGGAACTTCTGTTTAGTAAATTGGCTTTGTCTTATAACTGTAGAGACCCTAAGGATGAAGTATTTTCCCCCAACACAAACCATTAAAACATTGAGCATCGTTAGCTACTTGTTGAACTACTAATAGTGAATCACCATATGCATGAACATATTTAATACCCATGGAGCATAATAATTCAAGTCCTAACAAAAGAGCTTCATATTCGGCTTGATTATTGGTACAAGGAAATTCTAATCGGGTCGAGGTCTCGAAACTCATACCACTAGGCGATATGAGCACAACTCCAACACCTTGGTCATTCTTTCAAGCTGAACCATCAAAGTAGAGTTTTCATGGTATTACCTCAATCAAAGCGGTATCATTACTCCAATTGAACTCTACATGGTGATCAACTATAAAATTTGCGATGACTTGGCCTTTTATAGCTTTTAGGGGTTCATAAGCCAAATCATACTCAATTAAAGAATAAGCCCAATTTCCGATTCTCCCACTCAGAATCATCTTTTGCAACATGTACTTTATAACATCAGTTTGACAAGTAACAATACATGTGCCAGCTAGAAGAGAGTGGTCGAGTTTGGTACATGCATAGTAAAGTGACAAACACAAACGCTCTAAAAACACGTACCTTGTCTCGGCATCCAATAGGTGGTGACTCAAGAATGTGATGATGTACTCTTATCCCTCCACTTCTTGAGTTAGCACAACGCCTATCACGCTATCTTCTGTAGCAATGTATAACCAAAATGAAATCCCAACCATTGGTGCTCTTACCACAAGCGGTGATGACAAGCACTCTTTAATCTTCTCAAAAGCGCATTGCTGACTTTCCCCCCAAGTAAATTCGGCTTCGTTCCTTAGCCGAATTATGAGGACAAAAGCATCAATCTTGTCAGACAAGTTAGATATGAAACGACACAAATAATTAACCTTTCCTAGCAACTTTTGCACATTTCTCTTGCATGTCGGCGCTTCAAAGTTCTTAATCTTCTCAAGCCTCTTAGGATCAATCTCAATACCTCTTTCATGAATCATGAATCCTAAGAACTTGCCCGCCGACACACCAAAAGCACACTTGAGAGGGTTCATTTTTAAGCCATATTGATGCATCCTTTCAAAAGCAACTATCAAATCGGCATAATGGTTTCCCATAGTGTTTATAGCAAAAAATTGCATTAATGGTCAAATAAGGCAAATAATGAAAAATGGTATTTTTGGCCAAAAATGTGTCAAACCTGGCAAATGTCGGTCTGACCGGCTAGGTCTGGTCAGACCGGACCCATGGGCTCGGTCAGACCGGCCAGGGTTCAGAATATAAATCCGAGGTGGATTCGAGCTATTTTTACCCAAATCTTATCCTAACAGAGTTTTGGCCGAATCTTACTCTATCTCTAGCCAGGGATAACCAGCCCACCCCCTATAAATATTAGGGGCAAGGCTGATTCAAGCTCTCTCTCCAATCTTGAAAATCCAAAGCCCTAGCTTTGAATCACATCTACTTTTCTTTATTTCCCGCATCTTCATGGGTTTGCTTGGAAGCCCTCCGTCTGCCGCGTCCGTAATCATGGTAACCCTTGCTGGTTTGCTTGTGAACCTCCCGTTAATCCATGTAACGGATTGCTATCGCTTTTTATCGGTTTTTATCACCATACTCAGTAATTCGGCCCTTTGGCCCTCCCCTGCGAAGCATGAAGGTGATTGGATTTCGTCTGCTAGGGTTGACGAGGGTTAGCACATCCGATCTGCTACTTCGGTCCGACCGGCGTTGAGACCTCGGTCTGACCGGACCTCCTCACATCGTTGTCGGCAACAGCCGATCAGACCGATGGCACTCCGCCGGTCCGACCGGGGCCCTTTGTACCGCACGCACTGAAGCCGAAGCCTGAAGTCCAACGAAGCCCTCTGTCGAAGCCTGCGCGCCGAAGCCTACCTCGTCGGTCCGATCGAAGAAGCCTCACCGGTCAGACCGCCGGAGCCGCCCTTCGCAGTTGCCTTCAGGACACTGCCTGGACCCTCTTCGCAATTCCTCCGGTCCGACCAAGGTCATACCTCTGGTCTGACCAGACCTGAGGCCAAAGGTGCCCTAGGGACCCTTCGGGCCAATTTCTGTTGTAACTCCGAATTGGCCGATTCTAGGTATTTTGATCATTTTGTTACTGTTTACATTGTTACTAGTACTTCTCGGCCAATTGGATTAAAATATCAATTATTTATCAGATTTCCCGGCGACTCCAAATCCCTTGTCACTATCCAGGGTAGTCAGAACGCGACGTCAATATCGTTGCGATACTTTTGGACGTCGAACCGCCCCAAGTGCGGGGGCGCATTTCTGCGTCAACACACTTTTTGGCGACTTCGCTGGGGACGACTACGCCAAGTGTTGGACCGAAAACAGCGACCAGAGGGGGGGTGAATGGGAGCTTTTAAAATTTCAGACTAAAAATAGCCTTCTGTTTTACTTATGTCTTCTGCGGAACAAGCGTCGAACACACCCTTCGAAGTTCTGGTTCGGAGGTATTTCACAGCTCCGAAATTAGGCTTCGCAAGGAGCAAAAGTTCGAAACCAAGAAGACTTCGCTCCACCCACAACCCCAAAAATTCAGCTATGCTAAGTCAGTGCAGGCTCCGCACATAGGGTGTGTTCGAGCAGGCTTCACACTTCACCCTTCACAAGAGCGGACTTCCCTCTGAGGACTTCGATCAGCTCTGCTAAGTTAGTGCAGGCTCAGCACACTAGGTGCCTTCGAGCAGGCTTCACACTACACCTTTCGCAAGAGCAGACTTCCCTCTGTGGACTTCGACCAAATACTTAGCGACAACAACTGGTGCTAGGCTTCGTACTTCGAAGATCTAAACGCACACTGAACAGACTTCGCCAAGGACTTCAACAAGGGAAGAAAAAGGGCTTCGACTCAAGTCAGACAGTGCTTCGCAAGTAATCAGAGAGGTCTAGCCTCCAGTTTACACAGAGCGAATAGACACTACAAAACACACTTCACCCAGACAGACATCTCACACACCTCTCTAGAAAACTCACAAGAAGATGGTGCACAGAGAAATCAAGCATGCAGTGCAACACACAGTACAAGTTCAAGCAGTGAAAGAAGAACATAATCAAAACTTCATTGCATGAATAGGGAACACAAAATGAACTCACGGACCGAATACAACATGTGTGGCGGCTAGCACAGGAGCTCAAAAATGACTGCTCAAAAGTGTTGATGTGACCTATCTAGCTTCCACTATTTATAGGCACTATTCAGCCCTGTGAATAGACCACTTTACCCCTAGGGTTTACACTGGTTTTGTCTCATCAGAACAGGGGGGTACAGTTGGTAGTCCACTTTATTTGGAGGCTTCTTTTGTCAGCTTCGCAGAGGAGACAACATCAGCTTTTGCAGAGAAGACACGGTCAGTCTTTGCAGTCTTGGATTCTTCTCAAGCCCCCCTTCGCAAGCGAGGGGTTCAGTAGCTTCGGTGAGAAGCCTTGAGCCTGATGGCCTTCGCTTCACCGAAGTCAGCTTTCGATACAGAGACGGTTTTGAGCCGAAGCCATCAAAGCCCTTGGGCCTTCGCACCAACACCTTCGGAGTGGACCACCACGGCTTCGCAGCTTCTCCCAGCTCGAACTCCGTCAGTCCATGTACTGAAGCCATGCATGGCCGAAGTACCTCAAGTCAGCCTCACTCCGGAGTTAGGCTCACTCCGGAGCCAGCTTCACTCCGAAGTCAGCTTCACTCCGAAGCCAGCCTCACTCCGAAGCCCTAGCTTCGGAGTACCACCCTTCGAAGTCCCTCCTTCGTCCAAGGCCTCCGCATGAAGCATTCCATGAGCACTTCTTCGCAGTGTCTCTCCCCGAGCACACTCCTCGATGATCCTCACCCGGACCATGCCTTCGATGCACCTCGACTTCTAAGACCTTCGTCGGGTATACCTTCGAGTGCCTCCCTCCGGAGCACACTTCGAACGCCTTGCCTCATTGCTGAGGACTTGGTCCACCATACTCCGAAGTCACTCCATTCAGAGTACCCTTCGAAGTGCCTCGCCTCCGAGGACTTCGTCTCGGATTACCTTCACCCGGAGCCACACTCCGCACTTACTGCCTTCTCCTGGCGCACCTCGACCCGAGGTCCGACCTCGACCCCTTCGCAGCCTTCGTGTCAGAGCTCCCTGCCCCCCTGACATCAAGCCTCCCGCTTGACCCAGGTTCACTTGCTACGAACCGTCCGTCGCCTCCGAGGTCACTTGCGCACCACAGACAGACAAACAAGTGTATCCAGTACCCCGGAGACCTCTCCGGGTAAACAACCTCTGATACACACTCTGGTGTACCGCCCAAAGTACCGAACCCTTTGGTCCAACCCAGTCATCGTGTACTGTCGGACCCCTCTGACAGGCACACTCCGCTGCAACAGCTGCAGCAACCAGAGCCCACCGAACCCTTCGGTGAAACAACCTCCGAACCCCTAGCCCACCGAACCCTTCGGTGAAACAACCTCCAAACCCCTTTGGAGGGACCCCTTCGAATCAGAGGATAAAAACTATCAATCACTCATCACAGACTCTGAAACCAACCCTTGGTTTCTCAATCTCCCCCTTGATGAGTGCATTGACAACCAAATTCAAGTTCAAAAAAATTTGAAAAATTTTAGCACACAAGTGACCATAAAAATCTCTGAAACAAGCCAAATAATGTCACTTGACAAAAGAATTTTCCTCCCCCTTTTCAAAATAGTAAAAGCCCCTTCGGCAAATCTTTCCCTTTGCAAGATAAAACTCCCCCTGAGTTATTTTATCCCCTTGCTGTAGAGAACTCAAAAATTTCTCCCCCTTTGGCAATGCAAGCATCAAGGAGCATTTAAAAGATGCAAAGCTTCGAAATGAGTAGAATTGCAAGGACATATAAAGCAAAAATATGCCAACATTAATACCATTTTTTCATGTGCTCATCTCAATTTAACATTCTCTAAAAAACACGATGACAACATGTGATTTTATCATTTTGAAATAAAAGCATCACCACTCAATCAAGGTAACTAGACAAGTAAAAGTAGGGACTACGCAAATCTAGTCAATTTCTACTCTAGACAGACAAGTCCAATTCAAGTGGAGCATTGAAAGCAAACTTGATGATCAATGAATTTGTTGTTCTTTTCATAGTGCCAGGGGTTATTTGTTTGTCTACCTTATACTTTCCAATCAGGCCAAGCCTAGGCATGAAAGCCATCAGAAGCTTCAGGCGGTGATTTTGGCATACACTACACTATCCCAGTTCAGACCAATGTGCAATGGTATGCAGTCTAGAATAGGGTAGTGTGACAAACAAACCCACCCGGATCTTTTCACTTGAAGCATGCAAATCATGGAGTTTTTTATTTTAATTAAGTGAACAATTTGTGTAGCACTTGATGAACATCCATGAGTAAGTAGAACAATTTTTCAAGTTGCAATGTTTAGAGTCCAGAGAAAAGGAGTCTTGCTATCAAGCAGATAAAAGATAGCTAAAGCAGTCCTACACATGCTAGATCCAAGACTAAGTAGTGAGCATGATTTGATTTTGGAAAGAGAAAATCATGCACAAAATGTTTTAGACATATTAAATAGAGCTGAGCTGACATGATTTCATGAATTAAAATCAGGCATATAAGTGCAAAAGATGTAAATGCAATTTCACACACAATAAGCATATGCACAATAATAAAAATCTGCTCCCCCTCACAAAATGCCATAAGGGTGACAAACACCAAGTTCCCCACGCAAGTAGGCAAAACGAGAAGCATCGAGGGGTTTTGTGAAAATATCGGCTAGCTGGTGTTGGGTATCAACATATTGAAGTTCAATATCACCCTTCTCATTATGATCTCTGAGAAAATGATATCGCACATCAACGTGTTTGGTTCTGGAATGCTGAACCGAGTTGTTTGCAATACAAATAGCACTAGTGTTATCACAGAAAAGTGGAACACTCTTATAATCTAACCCAAAATCCCGCAAAGTGGAAACCATCCACAAAATCTAAGAGCAACAACTAGCTGCAACAACATATTCGGCCTCAGCCGTCGATTGTGCAACACTAGACTGTTTGTGGGAAGACCAGCAAACCAGTGAAGTACCTAGAAAATGACAAGTACCAGAGGTACTTTTCCTATCAATCCTACATCCAGCAAAGTCCGCATCGGAATAACCTCGAAGACACAAAGAGGAAGATGCAGAATACCAAATGCCGAATTCTAAGGTATGTTTGAGATACCTGAGAATGCGCTTTACCACTTGGCGGTGCGAAGCTCGTGGTGAAGCCTGAAAACAAGCGCACAGACACACTGCAAGATGTATGTCTGGCCTCGTAGCAGTCAAGTAGAGGAGGGAGCCGATCATGCTTCGGAACTCCTTCTGATCTACGACTTCTCTATCCTCGTCAGGATCCAATGCTACAGATGTAGCCATTGGAGTGGCAAGGAGCATCACATCAGCCATGTTGAACTTCTTGAGCAGGTCCTTGGTGTACTTCGTTTGGTGGACGAAAGTACCTTTTTTGCTTTGCTTGATTTGCAAACCAAGGAAAAAAGTGAGTTCGCCCATCATGGACATCTCGAACTCCCTGCTCATGGCATCTGCAAACTCGGCAACCAAAGCATGAGAAGAGCCACCAAAGATGGTATCATCCACATAAATCTAGACTAGGAGGAAATCTTTGCCATGCTTGATAGTGAACAGGGTTTTATCAACTGATCCCATCAAATACCCCCGCTCAAGCAGAAAAGACTTAAGTCTGTCATACTATGCCCGAGGGGCCTGCTTGAGTCCATAAAGAGCCTTATGAAGTTTAATGACTTTATGTGGGTATTTGGGGTTTTCAAAGCCAGGGGTTGTTTTACATAAACATCTTCGCCTATGAAGCCATTAAGAAAAGCACTTTTGACATCCATTTGATAGAGTTTGAAACTATGGGATGCCACAAATGCAAGTAAAATACTAATGGCCTCAAGACGAGCAATAGGTGCAAAAGTTTCAGTAAAATCAATCCCTTCTAATTGAGAATAACCTTGAGCTACCAGTCTAGCCTTGTTTCTAACTATAGTCCCATCCTCCCCTTGTTTGTTTTTGAAAATCCATTTTGTTCCAATGAAATGAACATTTGGTGGAGGATCAACTAAAGTCCAGACTTGGTTTCTCTCCAAATTTTCAAGTTCTTCATGCATGGCATTGATCCAACTAGAATCAGAAAGTGCATGACTAACATCTAAGGGCTCGAAAGAAGCAACAAAAGCGGAATCAATGAAATGAGCATGAGAACGTGTTACCCCTTGATCAAGCTCACCAATGATCTGCTCGAGAGGATGCATCCTTTGAACATGGTGAGGAGCCTCACGGTGGGATGCAGTCTCCGCCTCAACTTGTGCGTTGGAGTGGTCCAAGATGACCGATGTCGAGGTAGTTGCTTCGGGACCTTGTGCCGAAGTGGTCGAAGTGGGGTCGGCTTCGGGGATTGATGTCAAGGGTAGTAGGGGTTCATCCTCGAAATCTCCGGGATCTTCTTCTTCGAAGATAGTCTGTTACATGTCGTGTTCATTTGCCTGTTCATGAGTAGAACTAACAGAGGGGGTTAATTCATCAAAAGTCACATCACATGACTCGATGAGAGTGTTAGTCTCCAAATTATAAACACGATAAGAATGACCATGTGTAGTGTAACCCAAAAAGATCCCGTCAGAAGAACGCGACTCAAATTTGTCCAAATTTCCACGTTTTAGGATAAAGCAATGACAACCAAAAACTCGAAGATGTGTAACCTTGGGTTGTCTCCCAAAACGCAGTTCATAAGATGTCAAGTTCAAAATTGAGTGCAAGAAAATTCGGTTTGAGATGTAACAAGTAGTGTTCATGGCCTCAGCCCAGAATTTTCTAGGAGTCCTGTGCTCATCGAGCATCGTCCTAGCCATCTCAACCAAAGTGTGGTTCTTTCTCTCAATAACACCGTTCTGTTGAGGAACCCGTGGAGCAGAGAATTGATGTTCTATGCCATGCTCCATGCAAAAGTCAACAAAGAGATTGTTCTTGAACTCAGTGCCATTATCACTTTGAATGAATTTTAATGCAACAGGGAGTTCAGTGAAGAGTCTCAAAGCCAAGCTCCGAAAGTGTGAAAACACTTCATCCTTGCTGGCAAGAAAGAAGACCCGAGAGTAGCGAGAAAATAGTTGACAATAACTAGCATATACCACTTGCTGCCTAAAGAACTAACCCGAGAAGGATCTACAGTGTCCATGTAGAGAAGTTCTCCGGGTTGTTCAGTCATCACCGTGGTGACTGGCGAATGCGAAGCGGCAATCATTTTTCCATGTCGACATGGAGCGCAAACTAAATTCTTCTCAAACTTGAGCTTGGGCAATCCTCGGATCAGACCTAGGGCACTCAGATGAGCAAGCAACTCAAAGCTCATATGCCCTAGTCTCCTATGCCACTTCCAAAGCTCAGAAGTAGAATGCACAACAAGACAATGAGAAGAACCAGATGACTCAGAAAAATCAGCTCCAAAAACTCTCCCAACTCTAAAGATCTTACATACCACAATGCCATCAGAATTGAGTACATGCGAAGTATCGCGATGGAATCGCACTTCGAAGCCCTCATCAAGCAATTGAGATACAGAAAGCAAATTGTATCCCAAGTTTTCAACCAAAGAAACATCTTTGAGAGTGAAATTCGAGTTGATTCTTACCACACCTTTACCTTTCACTCTACTCCTTCGATTGTTCCCGAAGGTGATATGTTCCTTTTGCTTGGTTGTGGTGAGGCTAGAGAACCATGCTGCATCTCCGGTCATGTGGCGTGAACAACCGGAGTCCATGATCCACGTGCCCTCCAAGCCTCGGTCTGGCGCCTACACATGATAAGAAAATCTCGATCGCTCAGTGCTGGGGTGAGTGAAAATATGACGAGACATCCAGCACTGAGTGATACGAGTAGTAGGCATAGTAAAAGTGGCTGTCTATGCACAGAATAATCAGAATGATGCAAAGTGCGAGGTCTACCTACATGCTGTGATCTAAAAGCATGACGAGGTCTCCTACTCTGACGAGGTACAAACCTACTTGCACGGGGTCTACCACCATATGGAACATGCTGAACACCTCAAGGAGCAAAACCTCTTTGAGAAGTACGAGGAGCCTCGAAAACAGGACGAGAGTAAAACTCAGACTCATGCATACCTAAAGATGGGTAGTGCATGTTCTGGAACCTCATCGCCTGAGAGCGTCGCTCATCCTTGATGCGACAAAAATAGAACCCAACCAGATGACCCACCCGCTGACAGTAGGAACAATGAAAAACTCTCCTAGGGGAACTCTCATGGGTCATAGGAGCAACTCTCACAGGCTCCTTGAGCTTCTGCTGAGTGGTTTTCTTGGGAGGAATTTTCTTGGTAGGAGGAGTTGTTTTCTTTGGAGTTCGGGTAGGCTTTTTGGTTGATGGAGTGTCTAACAGGGATCTTTCTTTCTCTAAGTTAGTGGGTGAGGTAAAAACAGTTTTGTTCTCACTGTTTGAGGGAGTCCTCTCAAAACCCAATCCTAGAGGTAACCCTGCCCTATCAGCACACATCTTGGTCTTGGCCAAGAGCAAATCCATCCTACCCTTTCCCTCAGTGCATTTGTTAACCACAGAAAGAAGGTATTCATTTTCAGTCATGAGGTTCTCAGCTCGCTCTCTAACAGTGCCTAGCTGGTCCTTAAGCGTTATGCAAGTGTCACACACAGGTTGCACATCCTTAGATCTACCGGCCCTCTCCAATCTAGCCTCTAAATCATGAACATGCTTATCACGTAAATCAATGCTCTCTCGTAATAAAGAATAGTTCATGCATTCATTTATATCATGAGAACTAGAATCAACCATCAAAAGCTGCTTCTATGCAGTCTCAAGCTCAGAAAGAGTTTGAGCAAGCTCACTCATGACAACAGTGCAAGATTCACATTCAACATCATTAACCCTAGACTTAAGCATGGCATAATCAGTAGAAACAGATTCTAGCCTAAATCTAAGGTCTTTTCTATCTCTAGCGGCTTGCACAAGTAATCTATCATGAACAAGAACTACTTCATTTAGTTCATCTAATTTAATTGCATGCTGGTCATAGGATAGAGGTACCTCAGATGAGTCAAGCTCATCGCTGCTGTGATCCCTGACGGCCATGAAGCAGAGGCTGGTGAAATCTCGTCCCTTCTTGTCCTTCTTCTCCTCCTTCCTTGGTGACTCCTCCTCCTCATCAGAGCTTGACTCCTCAGTTGAGGAAGTGTCGATGTCGCTGAGAGCAGCAACAAATGCTTTGGAAGCGGCTTTGGCTACCCTCTTAGCCACTTTGCCGCACCTGCCCTTCACAAAGGGTTTCCTCTCCTTCTTGTGGTATCTGGGGCGCTCACTCTCATCTCTCTTCTTAAGTTTTGGGAAATTGTCCTTGATGTGAGAAGTGTCGCCACACTCAAAACAACCACTAAAACCACCTCTCCTCTGATCCCGTCTCTCATGGTGAAACGGGTGAACCTTCTGGCAATGAGAGCAAGCTCATCATCATCCAGAGTATCCACCTGCTCCTTAGTGATGGAGACCAGGGAGGACAAAGCAAAACCATCTGCAAGAACACAAGTGTCAGATGTGCTTGGTTCTATAGTGGTGCCACGGCTAGTGCTAGAAACCAATGACAATGGTTGTGGCAAAGAGTTTTTGTGCACTACAAGAGATGCCTTGGCAATCTCTGTGGACTTCAGTTTGCTGAAGAGCTCATCATAGGTCAATGTGTCATAACCTGTGGACTCCTCAATGCTGGATATCTTCACTTCCCATATGCTATGATCAAGAGCATAGAGAATCTTGATAGCCCTATCATGATCATTGTAAGCAAGCGTCCCGTTGGACCGCAAGTTACTCACTATCACATCAAAGCGAGAAAACATGACATCTATAGATTCACCAGGTGCCTGCACAAACAACTGATATTGTTGATTGTATGTGCTTTGGCGCCTGGCCTTAATCTGTGTAGAGCCCTCATGAAAAATAGTGAGTGTAATCCAAATTTCCCTAGCTGTCCTAAGGTGCTGCACCCTATCAAACTCACTTCTACTCAAACCAATGAACAATATATTTCTTGCCTTGGAGTTGGCATTATACTGATCCTTCTTAGTTTGAGAGGTGCGAGTTTCAGGGATGGAGTATTGTGAGTTCACAATCTCCCAAATTGCATTTCCTTGGCTTAGCAAGTAAGCCTCCATGCGCACCTTCCAGTATGCAAAGTCCGTACCATTGAACAGAGGTATTTTACTAACTCTGTCCATATCGCCAACATATCACAAAACCGGTTAAGGTCAACTGGTGATCTTAACCTGCTCTGATACCAATTGTTGGACCGAAAATGGTGACCAGAGGGGGGTGAATGGGAGCATTTAAAATTTTAGACTAAAATAGCCTTCTATTTTACTTCTGTCTTCTGCGGAACAGGCTTCGAACACACCCTTCGAAGTTCTAGTTCGGAGGTATTTAACAGCTCCGAAATCAGGCTTCGCAAGGAGCAAAACTTCGATACCAAGAAGACTTCGCTCCACCCAAAACCCCGAAAATTCAGCTCTTCTAAGTCAGTGCAGGCTCCGCACACAGGGTGCCTTCGAGCAGGCTTCGCACTTCACCCTTCGCAAGAGCGGACTTCCCTCTAAGGACTTCGATCAGCTCTGCTAAGTCAGTGCAGGCTCAGCACACTAGGTGCCTTCGAGCAGGCTTCACACTACACCCTTCGCAAGAGCAGACTTCCCTCTGCGGACTTTGACCAAATACTCAGTGACAGCAACTGGTGCTAGGCTTCGTACTTCGAAGATCTAAACGCACACTGAACAGACTTCACCAAGGACTTCAACAAGGGAAGAAAAACGGGCTTCGACTTAAGTCAGACAGTGCTTCGCTAGTAATCAGAGAGGTCTAGCCTCTAGTTTACATAGAGCGAACAGACACTGCAAAACACACTTCACCCAGACAGACTTCTCACACACCTCTCCAGAAAACTCACAAGAAGATGGTGCACAGAGAAATCAAAGCATGCAGTGCAACACACAGTACAAGTTCAAGCAGTGAAAGAAGAACAAAATCAAAACTTCATTGCATGAACAGGGAACACAAAATGAACTCACAGACCGAATACAACGTGTGTGGTGGCTAGCACAGGAGCTCAAAAATGACTGCTCAAAAGTGTTGATGTGACCTATATCTATCTTCCACTATTTATAGGCACTATTTAGTCCTGTGAATAGACCACTTTACCCCTAGGGTTTACATTGGTTTTGTCTCATCAGAACAGGGGGGTACAGCTGGTAGTCCACTTTATTTGGAGGCTTCTTTTGTCAGCTTCGCAGAGGAGACAACATCAGCTTTTGCAGAGAAGACACGGTTAGCCTTTGCAGTCTTGGATTCTTCTGAAGCCCCCCTTCGCACGCGAGGGGTGCGGTAGCTTCGGTGAGAAGCCTTGAGCCTGACGGCCTTCGCTTCACCGAAGTTAGCCTTCGATACAGAGACGGTTTTGAGCCGAAGCCGTCAAAGCCCTTGGGCCTTCGCACCAACACCTTCGGAGTGGACCACCACGGCTTCATAGCTTCTCCCAGCTCGAACTCTGTCAGTCCATGTACCGAAGCCATGCATGGCCGAATTACCTCAAGTCAGCCTCACTCCGGAGTCAGCCTCACTCCGGAGCCAGCTTCACTCCGAAGTCAGCTTCACTCCGGAGTCAGCTTCACTCCGAAGCCAGCCTCACTCCGAAGCCCCAGCTTCGGAGTACCACCCGCACTTACTACCTTCTCCTAGCGCACCTCGACCCGAGGTCCGACCTCGACCCGTTCGCAGCCTTCGTGACGGAGCTCCCTACTCCCCTGGCATCAAGCCTCCCGCTTGACCCAGGTTCACTTGCTACGAACCGTCTGTCGCCTCCAAGGTCACCTGCACACCACAGATGGACAGACAAGTGTATCCAGTACCCCAGAGACCTCTCCGGGTAAACAACCTCCGATACACACTCCGGTGTACCGCCCAAAGTACCGAACCCTTTGGTACAACCCAGTCATCGTGTACTATCGGACCCCTCCGACAGGCACACTCCGCTGCAACAGCTGCAGCAACCAGAGCCCACCGAATCCTTCGGTGAAACAACCTCCGAACCCCTAGCCCACTGAACCCTTCAGTGAAACAACCACCGAACCCCTTTGGAGGGACCCCTTCGAATCAGAGGATAAAAACTGTCAATCACTCATCACAGACTCCGAAACCAACCCTTGGTTTCTCACCAAGTACAACTACATCGGCGACAAGTACGAGTGCTACGACTACGTCAATGGTACCCTCTACACCGACAAGCATGACGGGGAACACGGAGGACGACGACGACACCATTACCCCCACTTTGGAGGACCTCTTGGTGGAAGACCGCGCGAAGATTGAAGCCAAAAAGAAGGAGCCCGAAGAACTCATGCTTGGGGAGTATGTCAGGATAGGCGATGGCTTCGTCAATCACGACACCGGATCTACCACATTCATCATGCCGACAAAGTTAATCTCCCGCTCTTTCTTCCCTTCTCTAGAATTCAAGCAAAAAGTAGCCACCAAGGTAGATGAAGCGATTAGCGGCATGTTCACTGAAATTTGGGGACTCGAGATAGAGTCTAGGGTGAAGGCTAAGTTGGAAAGACTCGGCTTTTCTAAAATCGGTTCCCCAACTACAATTGCTAGCGCTCCCCCTGCCTATCGCATACACAGTAGGATGGAAGAGAGCACAAGAAGAGCTGGTGCGTCGACGGCTTCGGCTTTCATGGTTGAAGCCCCTCAGACCTTTGTCGATCAGACCAGACCTAGCTGGCCGGTCAGACCGGACGAACATGGTCGGTCCGACCGGCTATACTAGGTCAGTCCGGCCGATGCATGCTGTTGATAGCAAAAATGGTATTAATGGCTAGATTATCAAAATATCAATTTTTGGTGATTTGGGCCGAAAATACACATGTCCAGGGTCTGTCCAAAGCCCCACGGGGCCGAAGCCCGTCGAGCTATGGGCTCCGAAAGCCTCCAGCCAGCCCATGGGCTTCGACCAGGAAGCCTTCGGATGCCCACTCCGCCGAAGCTTCGGCCAGGGGAGCCTTCGGAGGCCCACGTCGCCGAAGCTTCGGGAACCTTCAGAGGCCCACGCCGCCGAAGCTTCGAGAACCTTCGGAGGCCCACGCTGCCGAAGCTTCGGCCCGAGGAGCGGGCCTCGGTGGGCCTGGCCAAAGCCCAGCTCAGCAGAGATAGAGTTGGACGCGTTTCCAGCTCAACCTTTATCTCTATCCGGCCGGATTAATAGCAGATTAGATTAAAGAGTTAACCCCCTATAAATAGAGGTGTCTGGCCGGCGTGAGAGGCCCCTCAACACAAACCAAACCAAAGCCATGCTTTGATCGTACCTTTACTTTTACCTTTACTTTCCTATACCTCTTCGTGGGTTTGCCTGGAAGCCCTCCGTTCGCCACTATGGAACAGTGGTAAGCCTTGGTACTTCGCCCTTGAAGTCCCCGTTAATCTACGTAACAGATTGCTATCGCCTTGTTACATCGCCTGTGAAGTATCCGCTAATCTGTGTAATAGATTGCTATCTTCGCTTCCCGTGCAACACCTCGCAAATTCGGTTCTAAGGCCGAATTGGTACTTCGCATCATCCATGTTGCAGGTTCGCACGTTCGGAGCCCCTTCGCCGGAGGTGTTCGGAGCTGAGAAATCGGTTCCGGAGGTCCCTAGGACACCCTTCGACAGGATCGCAGGCTTCGACAATAGGCTTCACCGGCACACTTCGTCGTGACAGGCTTTGCCGCGACTACACCCTGCACCAAGACGAAGTTGCACCTGCGCGTGGCCTTCGTGTCATCACTCTGTAATTCACTTCATCGGAGATCGCACGCCGAACCCTGCTATTCGGAGGTGATCACCGTGTACAGATCCATTCGGAGTCTACCCTCGGCCGTATCAGTCCGAATGCCGAAGCACCCTTCGGCGGAGCACTTCGCACCAGACGCCGAAGCACCCTTCGGTGGGGTACTTCGCACTAGACGCCGAAGGTAGCCTTCAGCGCACCCTTCGCATCAGACTTCAAACCAGGAGGGCTCCGACTGGTTTGCTGATTTTAACCCGTTTAATCTATTTTCTTTCGGCTAATTGGATTATTGCTTGTAATCTGGTTGCCTGGCGACTCCACCCCCTTATCACTATTAAGGGTAGTCGGAACGCGGCGTCGGTGCTATGTCACGCTTAGGCCCGTCCCTAAGTATCCATGCACTTTTGGATCGCCAGACTAACCCAAGTGCGGGGGCACATTTCCGTGTCAACACACTTTTTGGCAACTCCGCTAGGGAAGAGCTACGCCAACACGATGAGTACGTCTACATCAGCCGTCGGTACATCTACTTCGACTACTACACCTACACCGCCGATGGACACAATAGGAGGTGCGGATATCGACAACCGCAATATAATGTCACCTACACTTGAAGATATCCCCGCAGAAGACCGAGCGGAGATCGAGGCAAGGCTAAAGGCGCTCCAAGACATGATGCTTGGAGGCTACATCAAGACACGCGCAGGCTTCATCAAGCACGACATCGTCACCCCCGACCCCGCTCAGGTCCAGGTAACACCGGTATCACCTCATTTATCTTCTTTGGAAATCGAGCAAAAGATAGCCGCATCAGTAGACCAGGCAGTTAGCGCTTCGCTAGCCAACCGTTTAGATTCGGCAGTCAGCTCCCAAGTAGAGGCGGCTCTTAGAAGGTTCGGCTTCACTTAGGCCACACCCCCGGTTCCTATAGCCAGTGCACCTCCGACGAACATGTCTCCGGCCTCACCACTTATGCCCGAGACTAATCATTATACCTATGGACAAACTAACACTGCATATCACACAACACCTGCGCCAATACCCACGCTACCCGCACCACACACGCAGGCGCCCGGACACGAACACGTTGTACAAATAGCGCGTAGAGAAGAAGCACATGGCCGGCACACCGACATCCCACCGCGTGTCGCGCCCCCACATGAGAGGCGCATGCAAACAAACTACCAAGATGATTTAGATGAGCGGATCCGCACACTGTTTAGGGAGTGTGCCGGCTTCGTGCCCAAGGGACGGATTAGTGTTTATCGCAAGCCATACCCCGATCATCTTGATACAGTACCCTACCCCAATGGCTATAGGATCCCTGAGTTCACTAAATTCGATGGCGAGGGTAGCAGGACCACACTAGAGCATGTTAGTCAATTTTTGGCGCAGTGTGGAGAGGTTAGCGGGATAGACGCCCTAAAGGTTAGACTTTTCTCTCTCTCGCTATCCGGCACAACTTTCACTTGGTTTTCGGCGCTCTCGCCAAACTTCGTCCACATGTGGGACGATTTAGAGCGGAAATTCCATGATTATTTCTACACGGGTGAGACAGAACTTAGACTTTCACATTTGACATCGGTTAAGCAAAAAACTAGTGAGAGCGCCTCTGAGTATATCAAGCGTTTCAGGGATACTAGAAACCGATGTTTTAGTCTTAATATTTCAGAAAGGGACTTGGCAGAATTAGCTTTTAACGGGTTGCGTTCCGAACTTAAAGAAAGGTTAGATAACCAAAACTTTTAGAAGTTAGCCAAGTTCTGCAGCAGGCTCTGGTCCAAGAAGGCCAAGCCAAAGATAAGAAATTTATTAAGACGTTTAGCAAGCCTAGGGCCGAAATCCACATCATGGAACACTATGATGAAGAGGAGTCGGAGGAGGAGGATTCAGCCGACATGTACGCGACCGAATGGGTTACCAACACTAAAAACAAACTCGTCACCTGCTCCGAGTTACGACCATCCCCAACAAAGAATCGACTCAATGAGGCCAAGTACTCGTTTGATGTAACTAAGTGTGATAAAATATTTGACTTTCTCTTAAAAAGCCAGCTTCTCATGTTACCCAAAGGTCAAGTCATTCCACCTGCCGACGAGTTAAAGAAACATCCATAATGTAAGTGGCATGATTCACATTCTCATAATTCTAATGATTGCAATGTTTTTCGACGGCAGATACAATCGGCCATAGAAGAAGGACGATTGAAGATAGACCATGATTCAAAGATGAAGCTGGATAAAGACCCTTTTCCGGTCAACGCCGTTGACCTCGGCGAAAAGAAGGTGTTGATTCGGCCAGAACAGGCCAAGTCGGCTAAAGGGAAAGAAGTAATTATTGGAGAACCACGCACTCGCACACTTGTGCCAATGAACCCCGAGGTAGGAGTGTGGAAACAGAATGTCGGTACCCCTTCGGCTAAAGCTCGCAAAAGGCCGAAGGTAACATATAATATGTTGTTGAACAAACATCAGAAGAGGGCCCAAGAAGTAGGCCCGCGCGCTCAGCTAAAACAGCCGAAGGGGCCAAGACCTCCGAAGGGTACCTTCGGACCGAAGGTTGCGAACCCTCCGCGTGAAGGCTTTGGGCCGAGGTATCCTAGTGCTCCGCACGGTGGTTCTGAGCCACAATGGCCGAACCCCCCGTGCAACAACTTCGAACCCCAATGGTCGGGTTCTCCTTGCAACAACTTCGAACCCCAATGGTTGGGTTCCCCGCACAACAACTTCGGCCCCCAATGGCCGAACCCCGCACCATGGTGGACTTCTCTGATGGGAGGCTTCGGTCCGCACTGGCCGAACATACCTCCGGCCTGGCGGGATCCTTCGATGGTGTGGTTGGAGACACCTTCGACTTGGCCAAACCCCCCTCCAGGTGATAGGTTCGGCTCGCAGTGGCCGAGGCCGCTAGATACTCCGATGCCCCTGCCGTATGACTGGGCGGGAACCCCGTGGGCTCCGCACGTATCTGGGTCGGGGTACCCTCCGCAGACTAACCCTACGCCTTGTTTTCCTTCAGAGTATTATGGATGGAAGGGGCAAACAGACGCAGCGGAGGGGAGCATCGTCCATAGACTGTCTGTGGTACCGCCGAATCGGAGGCCGAGGTCAGGGAGTCCAAAGCTAGAACTATCAGGGTTGGGTCTTAGGAAGTCCCAATACCGAAGACATCGTCGCTGAGGGCTGACAGAGGTAAGCCGCATGCTTCGACCGGGATCCGCACCGAAGCTTGGTTCGATCGGCTGAACGAGGCCGATCCGTTCGGTAGGGTTCGCAGCGAAGCCCCCTTCGGACACAGGGTGCCCGAGGCCGAAGGGCACACTTCAGCCAGAATTAACAGGGGTCAAACAGTAGCTCCGGGCACCAAGCCGAAGCCATCTTGGGCTCCCCAGGGCATGTCAAAATCACAAAAGAGACGCCTACAAAGGCTGCGGGCACAAGAGATGCGCGAGAAGGTAGCTGAGGCCAAGCGCAATGCTATCTTCGAAGAGATCCGCCCTCGGCCAGCCACAAAGCAGGTGTGGAGAGAGAAGCTAGTTGAGGTGACCAACCCGGCTCCCAGTCCAAGCGACGACAAGGACGACTTGCTTGACGATGATTACTCGCCCGTCTTTGAGGGGCCCGCACCTCAGGCGATGGACATCAACATCGTCACATTACCCGCCGAGTTTGCACCACCACAGGACGAGGCCGAGGTCGCTCAGTTGAACCTCGGTCCACGCAGCGCCATCTTCGAGAAGCCCGAGGACTCAACTCGCCATATACATCCTCTCTATGTCAGGGGTCACATTGATGGAAAGCCGATTTCCCGGATGCTCGTCGACGGCGGCTCCACAGTTAATCTAATGCCTTATTCATTGTTGAAGAAACTTGGCAGGGATGAAGATGACCTGAAGAAGACCAACTTGATGCTCAACGGATTCAACGGCGAGAGCTCCAAAGCCAAGGGAGTACTCTCTATGGAGTTGATGGTGGGCGACAAGACATTGCCAACAGCGTTCTTCGTTGTCGACGTGCAAGGTAACTATAGTGTGTTACTCGGACGCGACTGGATCCATGCGAACTGTTGCATCCCCTCTACCCTACACCGGTGCTTGGTACAGTGGGACGGCGATGAGGTGGAGGTCACCCACGCGGACACTTCAGCCCAGGTAGCTTTGGCCGATGTGTCGGTTGACGCTGTCCATAACAAAGTAGAGTGTCTATCGGGTAGAGATCTTTCGGATTATGACTTTGTTAGTGTATCCGGAGGACGGTTTGTACCAGTGTCTGTAAATACGGCTGGAGTAGCACGGCTATTTTTGTATTAGTAGTCATGTCTAGCAAAAATAATCTAGATTTGCTAAAATCTCGCGTGGAGCAGTATCAGTCTGATAAAGACGGTATTGCCGAGGCCATCGAGGACTTTAGCGAAGTAGAAAAATTAGGGCAAGGTTTTGCGTCGGCCGACCCCTTAGAGGAAGTTGATATAGGCGATGGTAGCATCCCAAGGCCGACTTTTGTAAACCAACATTTACAGCCCGATGTAAAGGCTGAAGTAATAAAGTTACTTCGGTCGTATGTCGATTGTTTCGCATGGGAGTATAGCGAAATGCCAGGGCTAAGCCGCGAGCTCGTGGAGCATCGGCTGCCTATCAAGGACGGGTTTAGGCCTTATAAACAGCCTCCCCGTCGCTTTAATTCGGCCGTCTATGACCGAGTTAAAGAAGAAGTGGAACGACTACTTAAGGCTGAGTTTATTAGGCCATGCAGGTATGCAGAATGGGTTGCTAACATTGTACCTGTAGAGAAGAAAGGGAGTGGCAAGATAAGAGTATGCATTGATTTCAGGGATCTAAACAGGGCCACTCCAAAAGACGAGTATCCGATTCCAATAGCCAACATGTTGATCAATGACGCCTCAGGACATAAGGTACTAAGTTTTCTTGATGGCAATGCTGGTTATAATCAAATCTTCATGTCCGAAGAGGACGTCTATAAGACTGTCTTTCGATGCCCTGGTTTTGTCGGTTTATTCGAATGGGTCGTTATGACTTTTGGGTTGAAGAATGCTGGCGCCACGTATCAGCGCGCTATGAACTTGATCTTTCATGACTTGTTAGGGGTCATGTTAGAAGTTTACATTGATGATGTCGTGGTCAAATCGGACGCTATGGGTAACCATTTAGCCGATTTGAAAGTTGCTTTCGATAGGATGCGGCAGTATGGGTTGAAAATGAACCCACTCAAATGTGCTTTTGGCGTATCGGCGGGTAAGTTCTTAGGTTTCATGATTCACGAGAGAGGTATAGAAATCGATCCTAAGAGACTTGAGAAGATTATAAACGTTGCAGCGCCGGCATGCAAGAAGGATGTGCAAAAGTTGCTAGGCAAGTTGAACTATTTGCGTCGCTTTATATCCAACTTGTCCGGCAAGATTGATGCCTTTGTCCCCATACTCCGGCTAAAAAATGAAACCGAGTTCACTTGGGGGGCAAGCCAGCAAAGTGCTTTTGAGAAGATCAAGGAGTGCTTGTCATCGCCACCCGTGGTGAGAGCACCCAAGGCCGAGATTCCATTTCATCTATACATCGCCGCCGAAGATGGCGTAATTGGAGCCGTGATAACCCAGGAGGTAGAGGGAAATGAGTACATCATCACATTCTTGAGCCACCGCCTGCTGGACGCCGAAACTAGGTACGCGTTTGTAGAACGATTGTGTTTATCACTTTATTACGCGTGCACTAAGTTACGCTATTATCTCCTCCCCACTACATGTGTTGTCGTTTGCCAAACTGATGTAATAAAGCACATGCTACGGAAGCCGATTCTAAGTGGAAGAATCAGAAAATGGGCCTATGCGTTAATTGAATACGACTTGGCCTACGAGCCCCTAAGAGGGATGAAAGGCCAAGTCGTAGCCGACTTTATAGTCGATCATCACATAGATATTAGCTGGAACGATACTATTGCCCTAGTTGAGGTAGTGCCATGGAAAATCTATTTCGATGGTTCGGCTTGCAAGAGTGGCCAAGGTATTGGAGTGGTTCTCATATCACCTAATGGTATGTGCTTTGAAACCTCGACCCGACTAGAGTTTTCTTCCACTAATAACCTGGTGAGGACTCAACCTTGGGGTGGCCCGATCTTCACGGCAGTAGAATCTCGAACACGATAACTTGCTACGAATAGCGGATAACTTGCTGCGAACAGCGGGGAACTAATCCGACAGGCCGGTGCAGCCGAACTGGAAGCGGACAAGCATGAATTAGGGGAGCTTTATACCTGTCTCAAGGTTTGGCTGCAGTCAAGCGACGGGGAGAGAGGCACCGAAACCACGAGGACTTCGACTCGATCTCCGAACGATCGCAGAACCACAAGCCGGGACCAATCCACATAATACGGTGCGGCCGAACCGGAAGCCGTAAGCACGAAATGGGGGATCTCAGAGAGATCTTTCTCACAAGCGCACGATGAACTTGCAAGAACAAGGGTGAGTAGACACTCAAGCAGCTCGGCTACAATATACCATAGAGGTAGGTTTATCAAATGATCAAAAGTTGAGTTTGAGAGGCCTAGAGGGGGGTATTTATACTAGGAACAACCCTCCTAGATGAGTATGAGTCGTGCTCTCCACGCAGGGAAGGTGTGAAACTAGCTGGTGGAGTATTCAAGAGGTTGTCTTGTGAACTCGCGCGACTGTTTGACTACTGGACCACTCTTCAATGTTTTAGCCATAACTCAAGCTTGGGAACTCCAAAAGACGAACGGTTTGTTGGGTGTGAAAGATGACTTGATGGCCTTTCCAACCATAGGTCATAGAGCCACCGTATCTCAGTATTATAACCATGGTGAAGCTCGCAAGTGGGGCCTTCTGTCAGCCTAGATTTCCGATCGGCTCTTACCATGCTCCGTGCTCTTCAATCAGGTCTTGGTGCTTCATAGCTTCATGTGTGAACCTAAGCAAGATCAAAGTACATGATTTAGGTAGTAAATAATTCTCATTAGTTACATCAACGGTGTGAAGGAGTGAATTAACCTGATGGTGTAGCGTCTTTGAGCAACTGCGAGTGATCGGACCTTTATAACCGGTGATAGCGATCGGATCTGTATGCACGGTAATCGGACCAGTCATAGGACCATGTGATGGGATGTCCTCATCATAACCAAGCCGAATATGAAGCTTTGTTGTTAGGTCTTGAACTACTAGAGTCTGTAGGCGCTAAGCATGTTCACGCATATGGTGATTCATTATTAGTAGTACACCAAGTGGCCAAGAATGCTCAATGTTTTAATGGCTTGTTGAATAGCTACTTGGACAAATGCATAGACATAGTTGCTACTTTTGATGATTTCAAAATATCTCACATGTCAAGAGAAGCCAATTCAATCGCTAATGATTTGGCTCAGCAAGCATATGGCTACCAAGTCAGGAGAGGGAGATTTTCTGTGTTGAAAAAGCCGATGGTTGGTCTCAGTGCCGAAGCCAGTGATGTTGGGCAGGCGCACCCTTCGGGTCGAAGCCCTCAGGTCGCCGAAGGCCACTGCATGCCAGAGCCCCTGGATCGGAGTGCTCCGCCCGCCGAGGGGTCCGGCATGCCGAATCCTATACTCCGAGGTCTCTCGGACGGGGAAGGCTCTCCAGAGTCCGAATCCTCCGAAGGGCTTCGGCCCAGCACGCTCCGAGCAGTCACTTTGGCCGGGCTTCGGCAGGAGCTGGAATGGCTCGGGGAGCACCCCGAAGATGGTGTTTTAGAGGTTTTTTCGGAGGATACACTAGCGAAGCCCTCTGAAACCCGTAAGGGCAATTGGAGAATCCCAATCGTCCAGTATTTGAGAGACCCTAGCCGAAGGGTTGATCGGAAGGTTCGGCGACAAGCGTTCAAATTCGTGTTGATAGACGACACATTGTATCGCCAAACCATTGACGGAGTGCTATTGAAATGTTTAGATCATGAGCAGTCCCAGGTGGCTACAGGAGAAGTCCATGAGGGGCTTTGCGGTACTCACCAGTCGGCCCAAAAGATGACTTGGATGCTCAAAAGAGCGGGTTTTTATTGGCCGACTATGACTGAAGATTGCTTCAAGTACTACAGAGGATGTGAGGCATGTTAGAAGTTTGGCAATATCCAGTTAGCTCCTGCCTCATTACTCAATCCTATTGTCAAGCCATGACATTTCGAGGTTGGGGTTTAGACTTCATCGGCCAGATCTACCCTCCTTCCTCAAAAGGGCATCGGTTTGTGTTAATGGCGACGGATTACTTCACCAAATGTACCGAGGCCGTACCTCTCAAGAACATGACTCATAATGAGGTACGTGATTTTATTTTAAAACACATCATACATAGATTCAGTATCCCTCAAACTCTTACTACAGATCAAGGTAGTTCATTTGTTTCGAAAGAGGTAAGGGACTTCGCCGAATATTATGGCATTAAGTTGATAAACTCTTCACCTTACTATGCTCAGGCCAATGGTCAGGCTGAGTCTAGTAATAAAACTGTGATTAAGCTTATTAAGAAGAAAATTGAAGAGTTTCCTAAAAGGTGGCATGAGGTGCTTTCCGAGGCATTATGGGCTGTAGGATTGTAGGATTGCAAAGCACGGTGCCACCAAGGTCAGTCCATATGAGTTAGTATATGGACAAGAGGTCGTTCTGCCTATAGAGGTAGATCTTGGCTCCCTGAGAGTGTTGAAGCAAGACGGCTTATCGGTCAACGAATATGAAGCTCTTCTGAAGGATAATCTGGAGGAAGCGACCGATAAGAGACTAAGAGCTTTAGAAGCCATAGAGGTAGACAAGAAGAGAGTAGATAGAGCCTACAATAAGAAGGTTAAACCAAAATCATTTCAAATAGGAGACTTGGTACGGAAGACGATTTTGCCTTTAGGCACGAAAAGTCCCAAATTTGGGAAATGTCGCCTAGTTGGGAAGGTCCTCTTAAGGTAGCCAAAATCGCTCCCGGCAACGCATACGTGTTGGAATCCCTACAGGGAGAGCGGTTTCGAAGGGCTTTGAATGGTAGGTACTTGAAAGGATATTTCCCGAGTGTATGGCAAACGTCATAAAAATGTCAAAAAGCCGATATGAACAGTATCGTCTCAAGCTCATTGTGCTTTTAGTTCACTAGTTCACTAAAAGGCAGGGGGCATGTGTTGATAGCAAAAAATGGTATTAATGTCTAGATTATCAAAATATCAATTTTTGGTGATTTGGGCCAAAAATACACATGTCCAGGGTCTGTTCGAAGCCCTACGGGGCCGAAGCCCGTCGAGCTATGGGCTCCGAAAGCCTCCAGCCAGCCCATGGGCTTCGGCCAGGAACCTTCGGAGGCCCACGCCGCCGAAGCTTCGGGAACCTTTGGAGGCCCACGCCTCCGAAGCTTCGGGAACCTTCGGAGGCCCACGCTGCCAAAGCTTCGGCCCGAGGAGCGGGCCTCAGCGGGCCTGGCCGAAGCCCACCTCGGCAGAGATAGAGTTGGACGCATTTCCAGTTCAATCTTTATCTCTATCCGGCCAGATTAATAGCAGATTAGATTAAAGAGTTAACCCCCTATAAATAGAGGTGCATGGCCAGCGTGAGAGGCCCCCCAACACAAACCAAACCAAAGCCATGCTTTGATCGTACCTTTACTTTTACCTTTACTTTCCTATACCTCTTCGTGGGTTTTCCTGGAAGCCCTCCGTCCGCCACTACGGAACAGTGGTAAGCCTTGGTACTTCGCCCGTGAAGTCCTTGTTAATCTACGTAACAGATTGCTATCGCCTTGTTACTTCGCATGTGAAGTATCCGCTAATCTGCGTAATAGATTGCTATCTTCGCTACCCGTGCAACACCTCGCAAATTCGGTCCTAAGGCCGAATTGGTACTTCGCATCATCCCTGTTGCAGGTTTGCACGTTCGGAGCCCCTTCGCCAGAGGTGTTTGGAGCTGAGAAATCGGTTCCGGAGGTCCCCAGGACAACCTTCGACAGCATCGCAGGCTTCGACAACAGGCTTCGCCGGCACACTTCGTCGTGACAGGCTTCGCCGCGACTACACCCCGCACCAAGACGAAGTTGCACCTGCACGTGGCCTTCGTGTCATCACTCTGTAATTCACTTCATCGGAGATCGCACGCCGAACCCCGCTGTTCGGAGGTGATCACCGTGTTCAGATCTGTTCGGAGTCTACCCTCGGCCGTATCAGTCCGAACGTCGAAGCACCCTTCGGTGGAGCACTTCGCACCAGACGCCGAAGCACCCTTCGGTGGGGTACTTCGCACTAGACGCCGAAGGTACCCTTCAGCGCACCCTTCGCATCAGACTTCGAACCAGGAGGGCTCCGACTGGTTTGCTGATTTTAACACGTTTAATCTATTTTCTTTCAGCTAATTGGATTATTGCTTGTAATCTGGTTGCCTGGCGACTCCACCCCCCTTATCACTATTAAGGGTAGTCAGAACGCGGCATCGGTGCTACGTCACGCTTAGGCTCGTCCCCAAGTATCCGTGCACTTTTGGATCACCGAATTGACCCAAGTGCGGGGGCACGTTTCCGTGTCAACACATGCCAGCCCGCATCACCTATCTAGCGCATCGGTGCCCCCACACCAGTAGCAACGGTCGGTACGACCGGTGCGTACCCGACAACACCGATCGATCGTCAGACCGATGTGACCGCATCCCTGACAAAAGTCGGTTTGACCAACTCTAGATGGCCGGTCCGACCGGACGGGCATGGTCGGTCCAACCGGCAACATCAGGCCGGTCTAATCAGCGTGTACCCTGCCACATTTTCTACACCACCGCCGCATGTGCCGATAGTTTCACTAACCGCACCTTCTACGCCTTTAGCTACCCCACCCGCGTATAGTGCTGGGCACACACCCCATTACACTACATCGGCTCAGGATTGTTTGTCTCGCTCGGCCGATGATGTTTTCCCATCCCCAGTTAGCACTCCGCGATCGATCTACCCACACTCACCGACAGTAGATGTTGTTACACATTGCACACCAATCAATAATATCATCCCCACCACTAACCCTCATGGCCAGCGAGACGGTCTTGGTCACACTCTCGTTAAGACTTCTCCCTTTGGGCCAGTGACACAAAAGAATAGTCGTACAAGGCCTAAAGTGTTGAGGAAGAAATTGTATGCCACACTTAGAGAATATTTAGAGCATGAGTCAAGGGGCCCGGGCGACCCACAGTCGTACCCTATATATTTTGATTATTGCAAGCTACCCAATGGTTTCGAAGTGCCAGAATTCACGAGGTTTAGCGGTAGTACTACTGAGGCCGCAAGCGATCATATAGCGCGGTTTTTAGTCCAGTGTGGTGAAGCGAGCAGTTGCAATGAACATAAAGTTAGCTTGTTTTCTCTATCGTTAAGCGCGACTACTTATGAATGGTTTATATCCTTGCCCGTCCATTCTATTTTTGCTTGGGAAGATTTGGTCCAGAAGTTTCTTATGCGATTCTCTCCTAGTAAAATAGAATGTCAGCTAGCTACTTTGAGATCGGTTAGGCAACAGACTAATGAGACCATTGACTCTTACATTCAAAGGTTCTTAGAAACCAAAAGCCAATACTCTGACTTAGCTATTAATGATAAAGATTTGGCCGAACTCGCATTTGATGGTTTGCTTGTCCACATTAAAGAAGCTGCACGTGGACAGACCTTCACGGATATTGGTCAAGTACTACAGAACTCTCTAGCTATTGAAAGCCGAGTCACGGGTAAGGATAAAATTTTAAATGACCCTGAAAAGGCTGCTGGTGAGCGATCATCTGGCAAGAATAGGGAATTCGATGTCTAAAGAGGGGAGTCCATTTGTGTGCTCTAATTTAAAACCAACACCTCAAAAGAGGTCAGGAGGTAAATACACCTTTGATGTGACCAAGTGTGATAAGATATTCGATTATCTCTTTGAGAAAGGACATGTCAAGGTGTGTGAAGGCCATATCATCCTGTTGGCAGAGGATCTAGGAGACCATAAATATTGTAAGTGGCACGACTCTTACACTCATTCTATCGGTAAGTGCTATGTTTTCCGCCAAAAAGTTCAATCGGCCATCAATGAAGGACGATTGAAGTTTGAAGACAACCCTTTTCCCCTTAATATTGACTGTGACACTAGAGTATTGATTCGGCCTGATCAAGCCGAATCAGCTAAGGGAAAAAACGTGGTAGTTGAAGAACCTCGGTCGGATGCACGCAAATCTATGGATAAAGAAAGGTTGTTTGATGACAAGATGGCTAGACGACTGAGGGTTACTTTTGATGCACTCCTGAAAAAATATGAGCTTATGGCCGAGCAAATAGCAACTCGTTGGCCCGACAATTTTGGGAGGCCAAATCCGACCCCTAGAGGAGGATTTGGTCATAGTCCTAATTCATTGGAGTTTTCTTCACCGTCCTACTTATACGGCTTTCCAATGATGTCATGGGGGCATGCCCAATGCCCAGTACGGGTGTCCGTCTCCATACTTCACCCCATGGATGCCATTCTCACCGCCTCAAATGTCGTTCCCATCACCCCAGATGGCATTCCGCCAAGAATTGGCAAAACAAAGGAGATCGGCAAAGAGGCATGGGTTTGATCATAATGTCTGAACTCGAAAGAGTCGGCCTAGATCTTCAAAGATGAAGGAAAGGGACCAGGAAGGTAAACACAATGAGACAACCATTGCTGATGAAATAGGTGTTTGCAACGGCCCAATCCTCGAAGGAATCCTCCCAAAGCAAGATGGAGGCGACTCAGAAAAGTTCACCAAAGAAATCATTGCCGGTCCGACCGCCGCTCTAGGGCCAGTCCGACCGACTATAATACACCGATCTGACCGACCTAGCATGGCTGGTCCGACCGCCCCTTTTCAGGCTCTCGGCAAGAACCGGTCTAACCGGCCCAGCATGGTCGGTCCGACCGATAGTTCGTAGGAGGCTATTCATAATGACCGCAAAATTATCAGGGCTGATTTGGGTACTTCCCATTTGGCCAAGGCTTCTAGGAATGAGTCTATAGCCCCGAGATCGAAGCTACTACTCTCATGGGCGCCTCCTGGGATAACTAAGTCCCAAAAGAGGCGGTTATAACGCCTTCACGCCGAGTACATTAGAGGGAGAGAGGCCAAAGAATGCGAAGGTAGCCAACTCGGCAAGCCCACGACGGTAGCTGGGACACGCCAGGTATGGAGACCGAAGTTGGCTAGCAAGCCAGCTTCAACCCTCGCAAAATAAAGACCGTGGCTTCACAAGGGACTCGGGTGGCGGAACGAGCAAAACTGCTAAAGGTCGATTTAATGAAAAATTAGGCGCTTAAGTCCCCTCATCATTCTAGATAGTTTGTACAAATCATCCCCAGCAAATTCACACACCTTAAGTTATGAAATGGATGATTTGATACTTTTGGGGAACTCACAAAAGGACACCTGAAACACATAAGGCCGATGTGATTGTATCACGCTTGGCCCTTGTGCTTTTAGCTAACCAAGTTTGCTAAAAGGCAGGGGGGCATGTGTTTACACCCAAAAATGTCACTAATGGTCAAAATGTGCAAAATACCAGAAGACGGTACATTTGACTGAAAATGTGATAGATCTGGCAATGGCTCGTATGACCGGCCATAGTAGGCCGGTCCAACCGGCCAAGTAGGCCCGGTCAGACTAGCCCAATGGGTCTGGTCAGACCGGCCATCGTTCGGGATTAGGGATAAAATAGCAGTTTTCGGCTGTTTTGATCCCCTAATCATATCCTAACAGTTTTTGGCCGAAAATTACTCATCTTGGGTGCTAGATAAACCAGACCACCCCCTATAAATACCAAGGGGCAAGGCTGATTCATGGCATCTACACACAGATCATCATAATGCCTTACTTTTGAATCGTACTACTTTTTTACCCATGCATTACTTTTACCCTAGCAGTAGAACTTCATCAATTTGATCAGTAAATTGACCGTACTTCGCCACGTTACTGTGAGCTCTTTGTAGGTTTGATCCGAAAACCTTCCGTTTCACCCTCGTGCGGGTTTTTTATCATTTTTATTGGCTTTACCGGTGATTTTGTCCCGAGACCGAATTTCCGTTGTTTTCTTATTGTTTTGCAGAGTAATTGTCTTCACAAACTCCCATGCGAAGTGTGAAGGTAATTGGATTTCATCTACTAGGGTTGCCAAGGCCTAAAAGATTGGATCTGGTATTGTCGGTCCAACCAGCGGTACTAGGTCGGTCCGACCGGGCGTCTCCACACTACGCCGAAGCCATCTGCTGAAGCCCGTGTGCCGAAGTCCAGCGCCGAAGCGTCGTGCACCGAAGGCCACCGGATGAACCCCTCCGCATGGTGTGACCGGAGTTATACGGCCGGTCCGACCGGAGATACTTCGCTGGTTAGACCGCCGTAGCCATCCCTTCGCAGCTGCCTTTGGGACACCACCCGGAGACACTTTGCACCTCCGGTCCGACCGAGGTCATACCTCCGGTCTAACCAGGCCTAAGGCTGAAGGTGCCCTAGGGACCCTTTGGGCCAATTTCTACTGTAACTCCGAATCGGCCTCCGAATTGGCCGATTCCAGGTATTTTGATTATTTGTTTACTGTTTACATTGTTACTAGTACTTCTCGGCCAATTGGATTAAAATATCGATTATTTATCTGATTGCCTGGTGACTCCAAATCCGTTTTCACTATCTAGGGTAGTCGTAATGCAATGTCGGTATCATTGCGATACTTTTGGACATCGAACTGGCCCAAGTGCGGGGCGCATTTCTGCGTCAACAGTAACCCTGAGGAATACCATCGGGTGCTCCCCTAGGCGGCACGACGTCAGGAAGCACGTTCCTGGCATCACCATATGTGACTTGTGGGGCTTCCTGTCCTATCGGCCGGGGGCCGATCGCTAAGAATTGCGTTGATGCACCTCTTTCGAGGTTATACGATGAACTCGACGGCAAGCCCCAAGTGTGCTGCGGATTCTATAACAGTATGGTCTGAGTATCGAGGAGATACGTCAGACCTTGTGATGGTTCGTGGGCTATAGTGCCATCAATAGTCTTCTTGATCAGCCCGTGGAGGGTGTCGACCAGTGTTCCAGATTGATTGATGAGCGCTTGGTGAAGCGCGTTGTTGACGATCTCCTGGACACCAACATGAGGGTTTTCTGTTGGTTGACTGATCTCCATGGCCGTCGCTAGTCTTGGCAACGGATCTCTCTGCCCTTTGTTCCTCGGTCAAGGTCTCCAGAGTGATCAGAATGATGTTGTCGTCGTTGAGTTCACCCGCCATGGCTAGATTGCTAAAGTATGATCCTACCGGGCATGGCAAAAAGCGTGTTGGTGCGTTTTTTGGTCACACTTTGACACACGTGTGGCCTGTCAAATCTGCTTAACTTCAGTGTAGGTCCTACGTTCTCATTAAAAGGGGTTCAAGGCATGCTAATCAGTTTGACCCTACAATTGATAAGGAAAATATGATCAATATCATAGCCTATCGGCTCTCGAGCCAATGACCGCAATGATGATGGAGTAATTGTGGAATATCATGTCGATCGGCCATAAGGCTGATGACCATGGGTGAAGCAATCGGGCGAGCGTGCCATCGGCTGATGAGATGGGCAGTTTACACATATAGGTCGATGAGCGATTTCTGATGGTGAATAGGATGTGGCGTTGAATTGAAGATAACCTATTGGCTTGTACTTCGACAGAAATAAATAAAACGTGCGAGATAACATGTCTATATCAGGAAAATCATCACAATAACTAGATCAGACCTAACAAAGACAATACCTAATCACGATGATCTTAATAATATATCAAAGTATCATGTATGCATTATTTAGATGAACGGTATACAACATGAAAATATACAACAACAAGAAATGTCGAACTCAACTGATGAAGCCTCAAACTATCACACCTAGATCACATCAATTTAAGAGATTAATCTGATGTAGCCTCAGATCTAACCAATACACCACGAAACCGGCGACCATACTGTTTTGACGTTAACCTCAAGAGATCAATCTGGCAGCCGTGAGGATACTGACCTAGTTGATACGGTTGTCGTGGGTGGCGGGACTCACCTCTTCGTCGGAGATCGGAACGATGCAGTCCAGCTTCGTGTGTCGAATCCCACCGGGATAAACCTTGGGAAGCCAAGGGTGACGATGCACTGAGTAGTTGTTTGATAGAGATGTGTGTTCTAATCTAACTAAGGGGTACATATTTATAGTCTAGAGGCTTCCCTTCCAAGTATTCTATATTAACCGATTCTAGATAATCTTTATCTTCTCTTCATTAGCTCTTCCATATCCGGCAAGCATTGTAACAGACGGAATTATTTGATTATCTTTGACCAGACTCTTCTTGACTTTCATCGACCGTACGATATCTTTGGTGGACTCTGGGCTTTACCAAATCTTGGCGTTAACAATGATCAATTTCAGAGTTTTAATGGGACCTAGGGCTAGCTAGACAGTTGAGCGTCCCGATGGGGATGTTATTGGAAAAATTCTAGCTTTAACAAGATGATTATGACAGTTCACGTTCGGTTTTTTTCGATGCACATGAAAATGGACAATAATTGATTCGAGACCTACATGTTGCCCTCAGTGACAATGTTTCTAGTAAATTTAGGGTACTCCGGCAGAGCCGCAGTCTAGGTGCATTTAGTTAATTAATTTCTGGTTGAAAATTGGTCAACGAGGTGGTCTAATTATTTAATTCCAAAGCATTTGTACATGATTAATACCATATTGTTTATTTAGTGGGACAGAGATCCACTTATAAGGTGGAGTTATCTCTATTTATTAAATAGAGAAAATCCATGAGAAATTGGCTAAATTCATATGCGCGCGCGTATTCGCATATTTTTCCCGTAAGATACCGCGCGACTTGTGACTTGTGCGTGCATGGTAGCAGAATAATACCAAGTCAATTCAAATTTTTTGGACTTTCACATATACATTATATGTATCTAAATGCATTGTTTTAATGTGATTAAAACTGAAATTTGAATAGCCATCAAACGCGAGAATAAATATTTCAGTTACTTGTCATTTTGTATACGAGATTTAAAACTTTTGTTACTAGTATTTGTGACCAAATCTAAGTGATATGAATTTGGAACTTACTAGTAATAAATTCATAATTTTATTCTTGCGTGGCTATGGTTGTCTATAAAATATTGGAGACGTCCAATCTGAAGACTGCTTTTTTATCCCCATTCTCTCGTTCTCCTTCTTTGTTCCACTGCTTTGAGTTGTTGTGTTGCCTAGACTTCATCAGTTTTCTTTCCAGCATGCAGCGGACTGAAAGAATAGCAGGATCTCCAAACCATTGCCGCAGAGAACTCCTGCACAGGGCGGCGATTAGGTTTCTGGGCATTGCTTCTATGTGACCGCTCGTGTGCCTCGACTTCGACTATTTCCTATACGCACTACCTGTTGCTACTTTTGTTGATCAAGTAAGTAGTTTTTTGATAGCATGTGTGTCCTTCAACATCAACATCAACAAAGCCTTTTAGTCCCAAGCAAGTTGGGGTAGGCTAGAGTTGAAACCCAACAAGAAGTCACCAAAAAGAGAGAGAGAGAAAGGGGAGGGGAAAAGCTTTTAAGAGCACTAAAAGGGAAAAGGCCTAATCACGGTTCGGGCACGTGGATAGCTTCTTTCCAAGCACTTCTATCCAACCACAACTCCTTTGGGATATTCCATTCCTTCAAGTCCCTTTTGATTGCCTCCTCCCATGTCAAGTTTAGTCGCCCTCTACCTCTCTTCACATTATTGACCCGTCTTATGATACCTCTATGCGCCGGTGCCTCTGGGGGTCTCTGGTGGACATGCCCAAACCATCTCAACCGGTGTTGCATAAGCTTTTCTTCAATTGGCGCTACTCCTAGCCGATCGCGTATGTCATCGTTTCTCACTCGGTCCAATCTTGTGTGCCCACATATCCAACGCAACATACGCATCTCTGTGACACATAGTTGTTGGATATGCCGCCTCTTAGTAGGCCAACACTCAGCCCCATATAACATAGCAGGCCTAATCGCCGTCTTGTAGAACTTGCCTTTCAACTTCTGTGGCACTCTCTTGTCACATAGGACTCCCGATGCTTGACGCCATTTCATCCACCCCGCTTTGATCCTATGGCTAACATCTTCATCAATATCACCATCTCTCTGAAGCATCGATCCCAAATAACGGAAGGTGTCCTTCTTTGGTACTACTTGGCCTCCCAAGCTTACATCTCCATCCTCACTAATTGTAGTACCAAAGTCACATCTCATATACTCGGTTTTGTTCCTGCTAATTCTAAATCCTTTTGACTGTAGGGTCTGACGCCATAACTCTAGCTTTCTATTTACTCCTTCCCGGCTTTCATCTACTAGAACTACATCGTCAGCGAAAATCATACACCAAGGGATATCTCCTTGTATATCCCTCGTGACCTCATCTATCACTAAGGCAAATAGATAAGGGTTCAAAGCTAAACCTTGATGTAGTCCTATGTTAATCGGAAAAACATTTGTATCACCATCAGTTGTTCGGACACTAGTCACAACCTTGTCATACATGTCCTTAATGAGCGTAACATACTTTGTTGGGACTTTATGCTTATCCAATGCCCACCATATGAGATTCCTAGGTATTTTATCATAGGCCTTTTCCAAGTCGATAAAAACCATGTGCAAGTCCTTCTTCTGCTCCTTATACCGCTCCATGACCTGTCTTATTAAAAAAATTGCTTCCATGGTTGACCTTCCAGGCATGAATCCAAATTGGTTCATGGTGATATGCGTCATTCCTCTTAGGCGATGCTCAATAACTCTCTCCCAAAGCTTCATAGTGTGGCTCATGAGCTTAATCCCTCGATAGTTGGTACAACTTTGAATATCTCCCTTGTTCTTGAAGATTGGTACTAATGTACTCCTCCTCCACTCATCGGGCATCTTGTTTGATCGAAAAATATGGTTGAACAACTTGGTTAGCCAAACGATAGCAATATCCCCAAGGCATTTCCACACCTCTATTGGGATACCATCCGGACCCAACGCATTGCCCCTTTCATCCTCTTTAAAGCTTCTTTGACCTTTGACTCTTGGATCCTGCGTACAAAGCATCTATTTAAATCATCAAAGGAGTCATCCAATTGGGTGTCCATAGTCTCATTCTCACCATTGAAAAGATTGTCAAAATACCTCTGCCACCTCTGTTTGATGTCTTGTCCTTTCACCAAGAGTTGATCCATCTCATCTTTAATGCATTTAACTTGGTTGAGGTCCCTTGTCTTCCTTTCCCGAATCCTAGCCATCTTATAGACATCCTTCTCCCCTTCTTTTGTACTTAGTCTTCGGTAAAGATCATCATAGGCTCGACCCTTTGCCTCACTCACAGCTCGCTTAGCAGTCTTATTTGCTACCTTATACCTCTCTATGTTGACCGCGCTCCTGTCATGGAACAAGCTCCTGTAACATTCTTTCTTCTCCTTTATTGCCTTTTGAACATCCTCGGTCCACCACCAAGTATCTTTAGGTTCACCTCTGCTCCCTTTGGTCACTCCAAACACTTCTGACGCCACCTTCCTAATACAAGTTGCCATCTTCACCCACATGTTGTTTGCATCTTCTTCTTCGGACCAAGCGCCCTCCACAGAAACTCTTTCCTTAAAAACTTCGGATGTCTCCCCTTTGAGTTTCCACCACTTCGTCCTCGCAATTTTGGCTTGTTTATCCCTATGGGTACGGATCCGAAAACGAAAGTCAGCCACCACAAGATTATGTTGGGGCACAACACTCTCTCCAGGTATCACCTTACAATCCAAACATGCTTGTTTATCTTCTCTCCTAGTAAGAACGAAGTCGATCTGGCTCGAACGATGGCCACTACTAAAAGTCACCAAATGAGAATATCTCTTTCTGAAGAAAGTGTTGGCTATCACTAGGTTGTAGGCTACAACGAAGTCCAAAATATCCTCTCCTTCTTGATTCCTACTACCATACCCGAAACCTCCATGAGCCAGCTCATAACCTGCCTTTGTTGAACCTACATGACCATTGAGATCTCCTCCTATGAAAAGCTTCTCATTGGTTGGTACTGCTCTGACCATGCTATCTAAGTCTTCCCAGAACTTTCTCTTCTCGCTCTCACTGAGACCAACCTGAGGGGCATATGCACTTATTATGTTCAAGACCACATCCCCCAAAACTAGTTTGACTAAGATAATCCTATCTCCCTGCCTTTTGACATCCACCACTCCATCCTTAAGGCTCTTATCAATCAGGATACCTACTCCATTTTTGTTTGCCACTGTTCCTGAGTACCAAAGTTTGAAACCAGTGTTCTCCACCTCCTTCGCTTTTTGCCCCTTCCATTTTGTCTCCTGGACACATAGAATATTAACACGCCTCCTGCTCGCTGCATCGACTAACTCTCTTAGCTTACCTGTAAGGGACCCTACGTTCCAACTACCTACACGGATCCTAGTCGGCTCAACTAGCATGTGTGTCCTTAAGTACTTGAAATATCTGCTAGGATTTCTTTATGCATTGTTGTTCATTTATGAGTTTTTTCTCCTAATAAAACTTGAAATTAAAATATTGTAAATATTTCTAACATTTCTTGGCTGAATATAATATAAGACTCGTACTATAACAAACTAGTAATAAATTTATAATTTTATTCTGGCATGGCTATGGTTGTCTAACAAAAATTAGAGATGTCCAATCTAAAACTATTTTTTATCCCCATTCTCTTATTCTCCTTCTCCGTTCCACTGCTTTGAGTTATTGCATTGGCTAGACTTCATTAGCTTTATTTCCGGCGTGCACCGGATTAAAAGAAGAGCGGGATCGATCTCCGAACCATTGTCGCAGAGAACTCCTACACGCAGCGGCGATTATGTTTCTAGGCAGCGCTTCTGCGCGACCACTTGTGTGAACCTCGACTTCGACTACTTCCTATACACGCTGCCTGTTGTTATTTCTGTTATCATGTAAGTAGTTTTTTGACAACATGTGTGTCCTTAAGTACTTGAAATGCCTACTAAGATTTCTTTATGTGTTATTGTTAATCTATGAGTTTTTCCTCGTAATAAAATTTGGAATTAAAATATTACAAATATTTCTAACATTTCTTGGCTAAATATAATATAAGACTACGTACTATCACAAACAAGAGTAATAACTTCTATTAATACGGATATATCAACTCTTTATCGTGCTAGGGAAGCCTAGTTTTTAATGATACGGGTGAAATGTTTACCATTGACTTTTATATACAAACGATATAAACGAATTTGATATATAATTCCCGTACGTCAGATGAGAATGATGGGAATCCATGTAATTAATTTGCTCGTCCAAAATCCGCACGAGCTCTGCCATCTCGATCCAGCAAAAAATGATAAAAGAGAAAATTCCGTATATGCCACTGAAAGTTTGTCGATTCTTATATATATTATTGAAAATTTACTATTTTCATATATACCACTGTTTGAATTTTTTGTGTCCATATATACCATTGACGTTAGTTTTGACCGTTAATCAACGTTAGTTTTTTTTCAAAATATCAAAATTGCCCTTAACTTAAAAAGTTAGATAGCAAGATTTACTTCCAACCGGTCCTGGTTGCACTAGATTGAATGAGTGATTGGTATGCGTGTACTGGCTAGACCAAGTAATAGCTGGTCATGAAGCTTAAATCATCGTTTATTTTGAGCTAAGGGCAAATTTGACATTTTATAAAAACTAACGTTGACTAACGGTCAAAACTAACCGTAATAGTATATATGGACACGAAAAATTTAAACAATGATATATATGGAAATAACAAGTTTTCACTGCTATATATAAAAACCGGCAAACTTTGAGCGGTATATACACAACTTTCTCTTGATTAAAATAACACGACCTGAGTTCGGTAGTACTTAATAATTATATTAGTCTATGTCAATCTTCCGGTGTACGGAGTATATTTATTAATTTCTTTGGACATCAACATGTTCGATTGATTCAGACATACAAACGATTAAAATAACACGACCTGAGGTTGTTCATGTGTAGGAGTAATTAGTCGACTCAATCTTGTAGTGCATTTATTAATTTCCAGATACATCACATGATCCGGTTGTTTAGGCAATTAATACATTACAAAGACATAATTATATAAAAACGATTAAAATAACACAACACGGGCTTGTTGTACGTCTGTCAACAGTAGCTTAAACATGCTTGTCACCTCCTTGTGTATGTGTGTTTGCAAGTTGCAATATAATTCTACGCTTACGCTACCCTGAAATAGAAAGAAGAGCAATCTCTACCCCTTTAAGTTAAAGATATGTTCATTATATTTGCAGTGTGTGCCTAATAATTAATTAGTGTTAACCTATGTACAAAAGTTGGCAGAAGTTTCAAAAAGATCACACCAGTGGGGCTAATTTAGCATAATTTCAGTTTGAAGATTCTCGTAGATACAAAGTTTATAAATAAAATAACTTAAACGCTCATTTTTAATTCAAAATAAACTCAGATGATTTAACTAAAAATTATCAACTCACTGCAACGTCAGATTTACAACTTCTTTTAAGCTAGCTTTAATCTAAAGTCATCTTAAATAGGGTCATAGTGCTCAGGACTCCTACGATACATAGTATAAAACGCTCCTACAAGGTGAGTAGTCAATGTCACATGTCTCTCCACCGTAGATACTCGAAAAAGATAAAATAGAAGATAAGTAGACCGTTCTACTGTGTAAATTTAAAATAGGACGTACGACTATTATCTATTTGGAGTTTTTTTTATTTTCTCCGACTTCTTCTCTTTCTTGTGGTGGTCTTTGTTGCTGGCTTCAGCCCATAGTCTATAGGATGCGCAGTGGGGATGCAAGATTTTACTCATGGTATGCTATATCACAATTGTTCTACCTATAATTTGGAAAAAACTATTTTCTAATTAGATATATACTTGCTAAATTTCCATTTATCATTTGCGTCTACGAAAAAATAAATTATTTTTAGTTAATCAACTTCATTTTAAATCATTTTATATTAAACTTCTTGTGCTTCCTTGTTTACAAATTTAAAAGCTTTATTCCATTAATTTATTTACTTATATTTTATATATCACTTACAAATGTTATTTTTATTAATAATTATGTTGACCTAATACATTCACAACTATTTAATTTACTTTACTAAAAAATAAAGTATGTGTGGAATGGAACGAGTAGATTTTAGATAAAAAATATGTTTATAATAGTTATTTAAGAAAAAAACTGAATTAAATATTAAATTTTAAAAATATAGTTTTTAAAATTAAAAATTATAAGTTTTAAATAAATTATATTGTTTATCACTTTAATTAGTAAATATGCAGTTTAGACGGTTTGATCGTAAAAAAAGGCATCACCAGATAGATCGCCAAACAAAAAAATCAAACAATAAACTCTGTGCTATGAATCTACCTCGCAACATTACATTCATTGCATTTATTAATTTCCATATACATCGTATCACGTGAACTAGTTGTTCAGGCAATTAATACATTATTACAAAGACCTAATTATATAAAAACAATTAACACTACCCAAGCTTGTCGTACGTCTGTCATCGGTAGCTGAAACATACTTGTCACCTTGTGTATGTGCTTGCAAGTTGCAATGTAACGCTACGCTTACGCTACCCTGAAATGAAAAGGAAAACAATATCTGCTCCTTTAATTTAAGGGTTAATTGCATCTGTGTCACCATTATTTTTTGAATTACAATAAATATCATTACTATTTCGTTATTTATCTCCATGCCATTACTATTTGGTAATACTTGCTTCCATGCTATTTTCTATGCATCTAAGACACATAGACCCACTTGCAAAGCTATCTTTTTCCATATATTACCAATTTTATACCTATCTTCTACTCCTCGTTTGACACTGTTCATCTTCCTCGTGAGTCTAACGAACAAAACCAAGCTCCTCTCCGATATGCTCTCGGCCACAATCATTTTCATCATCTAACCGTTTGCTAGTGTCAGGTCGTTCCCTAGCCAATGTCCTTTCTGAGTCCGAGCTGTTTTGGGTTGTTTCAGAGGTTATACCAGAAGTAAGAACTTAACCTTTGTTTAAGCTAGCTTTTTTGATCTAAAAAGTCATCTTAAATAAGGTCATAGTGCTCAGGGTTCCTAGGGTACAAGTATACAACACTCCTACAAGGTGAGTAGTCAATGTCACCTATATCTACACCGTAGATACTTGCAAAAGATAAAATAGAAGATAGGTAGACGACTATCTAAATTTAAATAGGACCTACGACAATATCTCTAGAATTTTTTCTTCGGTCTTCTTATCTCTATTTGCTCTCGCTCTTCGTTGCGGGACTTAATTATTTGCCACTTTTAACAGGTGATTGACAATAAATTTTTCACTCCGAGTCAGTGATATGTGAGATCAACCGAGTCACTGATATATGGTTTTTTAATTAACACACGAAAAAAATGACAAATAGTTAAATTGTCTCTTTGTTGCGTGGTTTCATTCATAGTCTATAGGGCGGGCAGTTGCCGGCGCAGGATTTTACTCATGGTACGCCGTGTCACAATTTTTCTACTTATAATTTGGTAAAACTAATTTTCTAATTAGATATATATTATTAAATTTCCATTTATCCTTTGCGTCTACGGAAAAAAATATTTTTTAGTTAATAAACTTTATTTTAAATCATTTTATATTAAACTTCTTTGTGCTTCTTTGTGCTCCCTTGTTTACAAATTTAAAAGCGTTATTCCATTATTGTATTTACTTATATCTTATATATCACTTACAAATGTTATTTTTATTAATAATTATGTTGAACTAATACATTCACAACTAATTTATTTTACTTTACTATAAAATAAAGTATGTGTGGAATGGAACGAGTAGATTTTAGATAAAAATATGTTTATAATAATTATTTAAGAATAAAAACTGAATTAAATATTAAAAGTTAAAAATATAGTTTTAAAGTTAAAATATATAAGTTTAAAAGAAATTATATTGTTTATCACTTTAAACGAGTAGATTTTAGATAAAAATATGTTTATAATAATTATTTAAGAATAAAAACTGAATTAAATATTAAAAGTTAAATATATAGTTTTAAAGTTAAAATATATAAGTTTTATAGAAATTATATTGTTTATCACTTTAATTAGTAAACATGCAGTTAGCTCGATCGCAAAAAAAATCAAACAATAAACTCTGTCCTATGAATCTACCTCGCAACGTTACATTCATTGCATTTATTAATTTCCATATACATCGTATCACATATACATCGTATCACGTGAACTAGTTGTTCAGGCAATTAATACATTATTACAAAGACCTAATTATATAAAAACGATTAACACTACCCAAGCTTGTCGTACGTCTGTCATCGGTAGCTGAAACATACTTGTCACCTTGTGTATGTGCTTGCAAGTTGCAATGTAACGCTACGCTTACGCTACCCTGAAATGAAAAGAAAAACAATATCTGCTTCTTTAATTTAAGGGTTAATTGCATTCGTGTCATCATTATTTTTTGAATTACAATAAATATCATTACTATTTCGTTATTTGTCTCCATGCCATTACTATTTGGTAATGATTGCTTACGTGGCATTTTCTATGCATTTGAGACACACAGACCAACCTGCAAAGCTATCTTTTTTTATATTACCAATTTTACCCCTATCTTCTACTCATTCGACACCGTTCATCTTCCTCCCGAGTCTAACGAACAAAACCAAGATCCTCTCCGATGTCCTCTCGACCACAGTCATTTTCATCATCTAACCGTTCGCTAGTGTCAGGTCGTTCCCTAGCCGATGTCCTCTCCGAGTCCGAGATGTTTTGGGTTGTTTCGGGATGTTTTTATCTCTAATCAATTTATAACGGTTTGTACGCGTGACGGAGTCAATTGAGAGCCAGAGACGTAAAGACTAACCCCTATAAATATAGGGGCAAGGCCGATTCAAGGGATCCCCAAAACCCTAATAGATCCAATCTATTATTTTCCATGAATCACTTTTTTACCTTCCAATCTACTTTCCTTGTACTAGGACTAGTTTAGCTCGTACATCTTTGTTAGTTTGCGTTGTAAACTCTCCATTCATCACGCCGTAATCGTGGTAAGCCTTGTTGATTCGCTAGTGAATCACCCGTTTAATCCACGCAACAGATTTTTATCGCTTTTTATCAGTTTCTGCGTTTACCCCTTGGTAATTCGGTCTCTAGGCCGGATTATCTTTGATTTTATTTATTTTGTAGGGGCTAAGGCCTTCACCTTCATCAGCAAAGTCCCCTACACCATGCCCTTTTCATCGGAATCATCGCTGATAAGCCAAAGGACCGCTGCCCTGCTTGACGGTCTAACCGGCAACATAGCGGTACTCTGACCGTGTTGTGCCAGACCGTCACCCTGTTGCCGGCACGCCCCATCATCCTATTGCCAGCACGTGTTGGTCTGACCGACGGTGCATGGCCGGTATGACCGACCGTGCACAGTTGGTTCCCGACGCCTGCCTCTCTACCCGAGCGGTCTGACTAGTGGGTTACCTCCGGTCTGACCAACCTCTATAGGCCGGTCTGACCGCCCTTTACACCTCGGTCGAACCGGCCCTGACTTGGCCGGTTTAATTGCTTTTCTACACTTCGGCCAATTGGATCATGCCCTTTTGGTGTGATCTGGTTGCCTGGCGACTCCACCCCCTTGTCACTATCAAGGATCGTCGGAACGTGATGTCAGCGTTGTGTTACGCTTATGACCATCTCTAGGTATCCACGTGGTTTTGGATCGTCGAACCAGTGTCATTGTTGTTGGCACTCAGTCAACGGATTTTAGTGTCAATACACTTTTTGGCGACTCCACTGGGGACGCACATGCCAGGCATATCTACATTGGCGACGGGTATGACTACCATGACTACATCAATGGTACCCTCTACACCAGTGGACATGGTGGGGAGCGCGGAGATCGACGTCGACAACATCATCCTCCTCACCCTCGATGACCTCTCCGAAGAGGATAAGGCAGAGATCGAGGCCAAGACAAACGAGATACACGCTCTCATGCTTGGGCGCTTTACTAAGACCCGCGCGGGCTTTGTCAAGCGTGACATCGACATCCTCGACCTCTTCAGAAGCAGGGTGTTGATAGCAAAAAATGGCATTAATGGCTAGATCGTCAAAATATCAATTTTGGTGATTTGGGCCGAAAATACACATGTCTAGGGTCTGTCCGAAGCCCTACAGGGCCGAAGTCCATTGAGCTATGGGCTCCGAAAGCCTCTAGCCAGCCCATGGGCGTCAGCCGGGAAGCCTTCGGAGGCCCACGCCACCGAAGCTTCGGCTCGAGGAACAGGCCTCGACGGGCCTGGCCAAAGCCCACTTCGACAGAGATAGAGTTGTATGCGTTTCTAGCTCAATTTTTATCTCTATCTGGTCGGGTTAATAGCAGATTAGATCAGAGATTAAGCCCCTATAAATAGAGAGGTGAGGCCAGCGTAGAGCCCCCCCCAACTCAAACCAAACCAAAGCCCTATGCTTTGATCGTATTTACTTTACCTTTATTTTCCTGTACCTCTTCGTGGGTTTGCCTGGAAGCCCTCCGCCGGCCACTACGGAACAGTGGTAATCCTTGTTACTTCGCTTGTGAAGTATCCGTTAATCTACGTAATAGATTGCTATCGCCTTGTTACTTCGCTTGTGAAGTATCCCCTAATCTGCGTAACAGATTGCTACCTTCGCTACTAGTGCAACACTTAGCAAATTCGGTCCTAAGGCCGAATTGGTACTTCGAACTATCTTTGTTGCAGGTTCGTACTTTCGGAGCCACTTTGTTGGAGGTATCCGAAGCTGGGAAACCAGTTTCGGAGGTCACCAGGGCACCCTTTGGCGGGACTGCAGGCTCCGACGACAAGCTTCGCCAGCATACTTCATCGCGACGGGCTTCGCCACGACCATACTCCGCACCAGACGAAGTTGCGCTCGTGAGTGGCCCTCACGTCATTATTCCGTAGTTTGCTGTATCGGTTATCTCACGCTGAACCCTGTTGTTCGGAGGTGATTGCCGCGTCCAGATCCGTTCGGAGTCCATCTTCAGCCGGATCAGTCCGAACGTCGATGCACCCTTCGGCGGAGCACTTCGCACCACACGCCGAAGGTACACTTCGGTGACCCCTTCGCACCAGAGTTCGAACCAGACGGGCTTCGACTGAGTGGCTAGAGCTTATAATAAGAAGGTGACATCAAAATTGTTTCAAGTTGGTGACTTAGTTTGGAAGACGATTTTGCCTTTAGGCACTAAAAGCACAAAGTTTGGTAAATGGTCGCCTAGTTGGGAAGGTCCTTTTAGGGTTGTTGAAATTGCTCCAGGTAATGCATATTTGCTAGAGTCTTTACAAGGAGAGCGATTTCGTAGAGCTTTGAATGGTAGATATTTGAAAAAGTACTTTCCAAGTGTGTGGCAAAATGCTTGAAGTGTCGTAAGGCTGATATGGAGTTTATCACCCTTAGCCCGTTGTGCTTATGGCTCACTATGTTTGCCAAAAGGCAAGGGGCATGTATTGATAGCAAAAAGTGGCATTAATGGTCAAAATTATCAAAATGTCAAAATTGGTACTTTTGGCCGAAAATATGCAATTTCCTGGCACAGGCCGGTCTGACCAAAGTAGTCACTTCAGTCTTTTTGGATTGGGTCCGGTCAGACCAGCCATACATGCTCATTCAAACCTCCACAAACTGAGTTCGAGCTGTTTTGGGTTGTTTCGTGATGTTTTTATCTCTAATCAACTTGCAACGATTTGGACGCGTCATGGAGTCAATTAAGAGATGAGGGACGTCAAGACTAACCTCTATAAATATAGGGGCAAGGCCGATTCAAGGGACACCCCCGTAACCCTAATAGATCCAATCTATTATTTTCCTTGAATCACATTTTTACCTTCCAATCTACTTTCCTTGCGCTAGGACTAGTTTAGCTCGTACATCTTTGTGAGTTTGCGCTGTAAACTCTCCGTTCATCACACCGTAATCGTGGTAATCCTTGTTGATTCTCCTATGAATCACCCGTTTAATCCACGCAACGGATTTCTATCGCTTTTTATCAGTTTCTACAGTTACCCCTTGGTGATTCGGTCTTTAGGCCGAAATATCTTTGATTTTATTTATTTTGCAGGGGCTAAGGCCTTAACCTTCATCAGCATAGTCCACTGCACCATGCCCTTTTCGTCGGAATCATCGTTGGCAAGCCAAAGGACCCACTGTGCGCAATTGGTTCTCAGCGTTCCCCTCTCTGCCCGAGCGGTCTGACTATCCTCTATAGGCTGGTCTGACCGCCCTTTACACCTCGGTCGAACCGGCCCTGACTTGGCCGGTTTAATTGCTTTTTGTACACTTCGACCAATTGGATCAATTCTTTTGGTGTGATCTGGTTTCCTGGCGAATCCACTCCCTTGTCACTATCAAGGATCGTCGTAACACGACGTCGGCATCGTGTTTTGCTTAAGGCCATATCTACGTATCCACGTACTTTTGGATCATCAAACCAATGTCGGTGTTGTCGGCACTCAGTCAATTGATTTTAGTGTCAACAAGTGGGATATGGAAGACAAGGTTGGCATTGGTAGGCAGCGCGATGGGCTTGGCTTGGTTCGGGTCCATGTATGGTGAGTAGCACCATGAACACGCAAGGCCGGAGACACGATTGCGGGCCAGGCAAAGGAGAAACCTGGGTGTTGGCGGAGTCACAACATGGAGAAAGTGACGCTTATGTTGTTGCAGCCACCGAAGGGGTGGCAAAGCATGAGGATGGTAGCATGGAGGAAGCGGTGCTTATATTCCCGCCGCTGTCGATGGGGTGGTGAAGCACGAGGATGGTAGCAGAGTTGGGATCAAGGAAGGGGAACCAACGGGTGATGGCCATTTTCAAAGTTTGAGCTAGAGAGCAGAGTAATAGTGTATCCACACGAAAGTTGCCACACACTTTGTGTCGAGAGGCTCCTTTTTTCGTCAGACTCGGGAGGAAGATGAACAATGTATAAATGATGGGTAGAAGATAGGAGTAAAATTAGTAATATAGAAAAATATAGGTCTGCAAGTGGGCCCATATGCGTCAAATATGTAGAAAATGGCACGGAACTGAGTATTGCAAAATAGTAATGGCATGAAGTCAAATAGCAAAATAGTAATGGTATTTCTTGCGATTCAGAAAGTAACGGTGACATGTATGCAATTAACCCTTAATTTAAAGATATGTTCATGATATTTGCTTGGGAAAATTACTCACATGCCATTATAATTTTCATAAATTGCCTATATGCCACTGTCAGTGACTGTGGCGGCCCCCATCTGTCAGTGACACACCGATGGCATATTGGCAAACCGTGAAAATTGTAATGGCGCGGAAAAAATTAACCCTATTTGCTTTGTTTGCCTTGCACTGATCGATTTTACCATGATAGGGGAGAGGTTAATAATAGGTTTTGACTTATGTACAAAAGTTGGCAAAAGTTTCAAAAAGATCACACCTATAAGGATAATTTAGCAAAACTTCATCTTTAAGATACTCATAGATATAAAGTTTATAAAATAACTTAAACTGATATTTTTAATTTAAAATAAAAACTAAATGATTTAACTAAAAATTATCAATTCACTGCAATAACATGTCTAAAATTTCTTTTAAGCTAGCTCAAATCTAAAGTTATCTTAAATAGGGTCATAGTGCACAGGGCTCCTCCGACACAACCAACGCTCCCAGAAGATGAGTAGTCAATGTTACCCTATCTCTTGACCGATTGGGATGAAAACAGAATGGAAATTTTTCGTCCATTCTGAAGAAAATGAAAATGGAGAGGATTATGCAGAAACGGATACAAGAACATAATATTCTGCATAACAAAAATGGAAAGTTTTCGTTTTCACTATTTTTTACTGCACTATATAAAATATTAGCTGTCAGGGGAAATAATTTTACCATAACATGGTCCAAATGAATTTATCCACGAAGCCTCCATAAATCCAAAGCCTTCTGATGGTTTGAAACCAACAAGCCGGTCGAAGATCCTTTCGACCCGCGTGAAGCAAAATATCCAAGGTCCTGTCCCTGCAGACTACTTCAAAGCCTCGAGACTAAGAGTTGATCGAAGCCTTGGGCCTCCATACTTCGGAGACCACTCTGGTAACGAAGCCTCCGACCTATACTACGATACAAGATCAAAAGGTCTATGAAACCACTTCAACATAAAGGCCAAAAACAGGGGCCTTCGCCCTAGTATAAGGACATGTATTCACATAAGAAGTTACTATTTTTCCCCTATGAAGTCCTATGTATAGAGTCTGAAACATCGGTTGTAACTAGAGGGTAAAATAGTTCTTTCCTATTGTATTTTGCTTATAAATACTGGGCATCTCCATTGTAACAAGGATAGATGACAGAAAATACGAAAATCACTACGAGTTGGATGTAAGGTTATTATCCCTTTCGGATGCCTGAACCAGTATAAAATACTCTTCATACGAACCCTTCGAGGCTCAAATCTCCTTTGTAATTAGTAGCCCTTCGAGGCTAATAAACCTATTAGCATAGATTTTATATTACAACAATTGGCGCCGTTCGTGGCGAACCTAGTACTAAATTAGCCTCTGTAGACCCTTTGTAGACTCTGTGGTCCTCTTCGACTAGGGGCTCCAAAAATATCCCGAAGGCTTCACGGTCTTCTCTTCGGCTTCGAGATTCCCAGGGGCCCTAAGGCAAACTTCAACCCTCTACTTTGGCCCAAGGTATTTGGACCTTTACAGTCTTTGAAGGTATGTGTGGGATTTTCGACCTCTGATTTCGAAGGTGGGCTTGACGCGAGATAATCAAGGTCGACACATATAAGGGTATGCTCCACTCTTATATGTGCTAACTTTGAGCTCTAAATCAAAGGCCCCGATAATTCGTGTGATCTGCTTCACCCTTATTGTTACACAGCGCCTCCGAGCCCGTAGTGATAAAAACGAAGGACTCTAACCACTCGAAGCATCATAAAAGTGCCGAAGGAGGCCAAAAAATGGTGTGATCCGCTCCACCCTTATACCTCTAAGAAACCGAAGCCTTGCTTCACTTTAAACAAAATTCAGAAGCCCTACTTCGCATTGAAAATAAATTATAAAACTCAACTTCATATATTATCTAATCTTGAAGCCTTACTTCAACTCATCAAATAATTTCCGAAGCCTTGCTTTGCATCAAATAAATTATGAAGTCTTGCTTCTCATCAAATAAATTATGAAGCCTTGCTTCACATCAAATAAATGTCGAAGACTTGCTTCACATCAAACAAATCTCGAAGTCTTACTTCATTCTTGAGTCATGGATTGTGTAGCCTTGCTTCACTCATCTATTATCAAAGTCTGAAGCCTTACTTCACATCATCAAACCCAAAAGCTAAAAGATTCCCTTCATCTATCATAAGGCTGAAGCTTGTCAATGAATGAAATAATGTTGAAGCCCATCTTCGCGTCTTGCTGGTTTTCCATCATAAAGAACATATACTATTGAAAAGAGATAAAAAGGATTCCAAGTCAAGTGCTCGAAGCATCCACATAGGTTAAAATGACCGAACTTTCAGAGCCATGTAACTGATCACATTTCTTGACATATTCCAATACAATGAGTCATACTTTTGCACACACCGGCTTCGTCTGAAGCCCCTAGCCACCACGTGAAAGGGGGGCCAACATCTATACATGGGAAATATGCTTCATTTATATCCATGCGAAATATGCTTCATTTGTATCCATGCAAAATGTGCTTCGTTTATATCCATGCGAAATAAGCTTCGTTTATATCCATGCGAAATGTGCTTTGTTTATATTCGTGTGAAGTATGATCCATTTTCATGCTGATTCGGAGTATGCTTAGGTTATCACCTTTATTGTTAGTGATGAAGAAGTCAAAGCAATAATAAGTTTCATTTTTATTAAAATAAGAATGAAGTACATCGATATACTTCGAATGCAAACATCACAAAAAATAGCTATCACAACCTAACAATCAACGGTCCGGCATTGCCAAAAAAGTCAACTAACCCTCACTTCTGTTTACTCTTCTTGCAGTGAGGGCCCCCATGGCTCGACGAACCGTCACTAGAGCGGGATCGGCCTCGCTTCATGGCTCGAGCAACTCTTCGTTCTTCTTGTAGATCAGCCCAAGTATAAGTCACAGGAAGCTCCGAATTGAATGTCGAGAAGTCTAGAGCTTCGTCGTTATCCAAGGAAGACACGTTCGAAGGTTGGACCCCTTTGGTTCAATGATCCACATCGAAGCCACTCAATCAGATGAAGAAGAAGATCTGCGAAGGGGATCAGACTTTACGTAAGCTAATATCCCTTGGGCTACTTCGGGAACAACTTCACCCATAGGGCCCCGCAAGATTTTGAATCGAGGGAGGCCTTCGCACCTAGCTACTTCGAGCACTTCCCAATGTTGGTGAAGTGCCTCCGAGGCTTAAAGAACTTCGATGCCAATATAAGTATTTGAAGCCTGAGCCTGAGCAAGTTCAAAATACCCCCGCATTCCATTATTAAAATGATGTAAATTGACTTTAAAATGGTACTATCAAGATATTATAATGAAGCCTAATGATTTACACCTTTGGAGGAGGAGGGTTTGACCTCGATGGAGGTGTGCGTTGTCCCATGCACCGCTGATGGATGACTTGCTAGAGTTTGATGTCAGCTTCATGCACTTGGGCCTTCCAAGGCTCATGAAAAGGGTGTAGGATCGATGTACCGACTAGAGGGAGGTTAATAGGCGGTTTTTAAAACTAACTTAGTTTTAACTAGAACTAGACAAGTTTTATTAAATTTTCTTTTCAATGTGAAAGACTCTAGAGATAAATGAAGTTTAAACTAAGTCTAAAGGTTTGCAACCTAGGATGACAAGATTAAATTTCTCTATGAAAGTAAATTTCTCAAATTAATTTTCTCAAATTAAAGGGGACAAGAGAACCGAATTTTATCCCGAGGTTCATAAATTTTCCAATTTCCTACGTCCTCATTGAGGCGAGCTTCACTTGACCGCTCTCTACATAAAGCCACCGGATTCCTCAAGGAGGAATGAGCTTGATGATAAGCTGGCACCGAAAGTGCAACTCTCGGGCCTCAATCACTGGTGGTAGCTCTTCTCCACTCCGGATAGGCAAGCTCTGACCTTCACAATCTTTCGGTTCTTCTCCACAACCTTCTTGGAGAGATCACCAGGTTCTCCTCCGATCCGTGTAGGAGGTGACAACCTCCAAGAGTAACAAGCTGCAATCAAAGCTAAGAGAAGACAATCAAGTGTCAAGAAATGCAAATGAACACAATTAATCGCTCTCTTGATCACCCTTTTCTTCCCAACCACACTAGTGCTCAATTGTTATTGCTCAATGGTGGGAGAGACTCTCTAGTGATCAAGTATGCTCAAATGAGTGCCAAAAGTCTAGCAAAGGAGTTGTAGCAATGGTTTATATACCCACACACACTAGAACTAGCCATTATGCAAAGTTGGTGGCTCTCTGCGCATTGTCGGTCTGACCACCCATCTTGGGCCAGTCAGACTGACCCCCTTGCAATGGCTAGAAACTAGCCATTTTTGCTGACACAATAGGGTGACCCGGTCAGACCGACCATGCTGGCCCGGTCGAACTGGCCCTACCCGGTCAGACTGATTGCACCCAAATCAGCTCTATAAACCTGCACCAGAAAATAGTTCTGCACCAGTCAGACCGGCCCCCTGGCCGGTCGGACCGCCCAACATAGGATGGTCTGACCAGACCCCCACGTCGTTTAGACCGCCAGGTACCAGAAAAAATAGCAATTTTAAACTTTTAACTCTTGTTGCTTTGAAACTTTTGCTATTCAAACATGGGACCAAAAGCTATTAAATGCAATGCAAATTGGCACTTGAAAATCAACTCATAATCAAGATGTAATCCCTCTTGATAGTATGACAAAATAAAAATAAATACTTGCCTAATTAATTGCTCTAAACACCTCGATCAATTTCTAGCTACCTCAAACCTTTTGCCGCCGCTTTTCAACATGTCATATTTCTGGGATTTTACATCTTGTGCTCCATTTGCGCTGGACCTAATCATTTCCTTCACACTTAAGAAAAATATTAGTCCACAAGCATGTGCTTGTCATTAATTTCCAAAACTCACATGGGGCCTAGACTTTTAATCTCCCCTTTTTGTTAATTGATGACAAACACTTTAATACAAAGAGATATATATATGGATAATTTTTCAACAATTAAGCAAAAAAGCTCCCCCTAAATGTATGATAGGGTGCAAGCAATATGACCAAATAATGTGATATGAGTAGATACCAACCATAAGCGATAACTCAAAATTTCACAAGAGTTCAAAATAGCACATTCAATAAAACACATAAATGTCTCATTACAAGCAAATAGTTCGAGTGAGTAACAAATAGTTAATTTTCCATCTAGCACGACATAAGAGGCTTAAAGGTTCTATTACAACCACAAGGGGCAAAACACAATATGTAGTAGCGCAAAACCCCACACATAGTTGAATAGCCCAAACTTAGCCTATATTAGGATAAAGTAGACTCTAAGATCTATTTATTTCTTCTCCCCCTTTTGGCATCAAGTACCAAAAACGAGAAGATAGTCTTGAGATGGAGGAGGGTGAGAATCATCATGATGGTGGCAATGGTGGCGCTGGTACAGATAAGGATAAGCAAACATGGTGGTGTCCAACCGATCAACTCGAGAAGATAGAGTGTCAATCCTAGAGTTGATGTACTCCTATCCAAGATGAAGGTCTTGCAAATGAGTGTTAATTGCTTCTTGACCTAAAGCCATGTGATCCATCCTTTCATTGGGTTGTTGGAAGCCTGTTGTCACTTGTTGCAACACTGGATCAAAAAACTGAGTAGCATCCAAACCAAAGTAAGGAGGAGGAGAATAAAAGCCATTGCCAAAATCCTAAGGAGGAGGGACATAGGAACTGCTGGGCATGCTATGAGAAGACGGATGCTCCACTCCCACTTGAGCTGGTGTTGATAGCAAAAAATGGCATTAATGGTCAAAATTGTCAAAAAGCCAAAATTGATAATTTGTACCAAAAATATGCATTTCCTAGCATGGGTCGGTCCGATCGATCATCGTAGGCCAGTCCAATCATCCATGTAGGCTCGGTCAGACCAACCATATGGGTTTGGTCAGACGGACCCAAACATAGTCCGATCTATTTTTAGTTGTTTTGGGATGTGCTTATCTCTAATCAACTTGTAACAACTTGGACGCATAATGGAGTCAATTAGGAGTCTAGGAACATCAATACTAACCCCTATAAATATAGGGGCAAGGACAATTCAAGGGACCCCCCGAAACCCTAATAGATCCAATCTATTATTACCTTGAATCATTCTTTACTTTCAATCTACTTTCCTTGCCCTAGGATTAGCCATAATGTCTATCTTTGTTGGTTTGTGCTATAAACCATATGTCCACTGCATCGTAATCATGGTAACCCTTGTCGATTCACTTGTGAATCGTCCATTCAATCCACGTAATGGATTTCTATCATTTTTATCAGTTTTTATCGGTAATTCGGTCTCTAGGCCAAATTGCCTCTGATTTCTCGGTGTTTTATAGAGTTTTCATCCCTATCTTCTTCGCCAAGGACTCCTGCATCCATCCGTCACCGACGAGACAGTCGCCCGAGTCCAGAGGCCAACCTTCGGAGGCTGTCGGTCTGACTAGTGGCACCCCTCCGGTCTGACCAGCTCGTGTCGTGCCGTCATGAGGTGTGCTGGCATGCCTCAGTCTGACCGGCGACCCGAGGCCGGTCCTACCAACCTCACGCGGAGGCCCCCAGGAACACTTCACTCCACCCTCCGGAGATCCTCACGACACATGCCAGGGCACCCTTTGGAGCCCTCACACCCTTTTGGTCTGATTGGAGGCCTTCCTTCGGTCTGACCGACCAAGTACCGGTGGCCCCCTTTGGCTGTCATCGCACCAGGCAAAGGAGGCCTCAAGCACCCTTCACGCTATACGACGGAGACCCCTTTGGCAACCCCTCTGCACCGTCGGTCTGACCGACGGCTTAGTGTTGGTCTGACTAGCCTACCTTGGCTGGTCTGACCATCGGATACCCTTCGGTCCAATCGGCCTCGCTTTGGCCGGTTTGATCGCTTCCCCCGTACTTTGGTTAGTTAAATAATATTATTTTGGTATTGTTTAATTGCCTGGCGACTCCGTTTATTTCCTTTCTCAAGGTCAAGTGTCGTCAGAATGTTGTGTCAGCATCATGAGATGTTTAGCAGGCCACCCCTAGGTGTTAGCATGCTTTTGGATTGCCGACCTGATGTCAGTGTCCATTGGTATTTGATTGACATATTTTAGCATCAACACACTTTTTGGCGACTTCGCTGGGGATATACACGCCAAGCACAACTATGCCAACGACGTGTACGACTACTACAACTACTTCAACGGTACCCTCTACATCCGTGAACATGGCAGGGAGCACGAAGATCGATGATGATAATGCAAACTTCCCCACCATCAATGACAACTCCGAGGACGACAGGGCTGAGATCGAGGCCAAGACGAAAGAGTTGCACGCTCTAATGCTTGGACGCTACACAAAGACTCGTGTGGGCTTCGTCAAGCGTACCCCTGATCTCCCCAGCATCTCCATGAATAAGGTAACACCATCATCCCCCACTATATTTGTTGACACGAAAACGTGCCCCCACACTTGGGTCAGTTCGACGATCCAAAAATGTGCGGATACTTAGGAACAAGACTAAGCGTAACACAACACTGACGTCGCATTCTGACTACCCTTAACAGTGGTAAGGGGGTGGAGTCGCGAGGTAATCAGATCACACAGAAATAATCCAATTAGCCAAAAATAAATATATTAAATAAAATAAATCAGCAAGCTGACCGGAGCCTAACTAATTCGAAGTGTATCATGCGAAGGGTATCGCCGAAGGGTACCTTCAGCATATGATGCAAAGGGTCTCGCCGAAGGGTACCTTCGGCGTTCGGACTAATCTGGCCAAAGGCAGGCTCCAAATAGATTTTGACGCTAAATCACCTCCGAACAACAGGGTTCGGCACGAAGTCTCTGACACGACAAAAATATTCCAACGCGACGCACTGGCGTGACTTTGTTTGGCATAGGGTGCAAACATGGCGAAGCCTGACATGACGAAGCCTTCTGCGGAGCGTGTTGGCGTGCGGGACTTGGTCAAACCGACAACGGCGTGACGGTCCGGCACTAGTAGTCGAAGCAGTATTCCTGCCAAAGGGTGTTCTGGTAGCCTCCAAAACTAGTCTCCTGGCTCCGGACACCTCCGGCGAAGTGGCTCCGAGCATGAAAACCTACAACAGAACAGATATAAAGTGTCAATTCGGCCTAGGGACCGAATCTGCTAAGTGTTTCACTAGGGAAACGAAGGTAGCAATCTATTACATAGATTAACGGATACTTCACAGGCGAAGTAACAAGGAGATAGCAATCTGTTACGTAGATTAACGGGTACTTCACAGGCGAAGTAACAAGGATTACCACTGTTTCGACGTGGCCGGTGGAGGGCTTCTAGGAAAACCCACGAAGGTTGCAGAAAAGTAAAATAAAAGTAAAGGTACGGTTCAAAGCTAGCGATTTGTGATTGATTTGTGTTTGGGGGCCTAATGAACCGACCTCACCCATATATTTATAGGGGCTAGTCTTCTAATCTCTAAGCTTAATCTGGTAGGATTCGGCCTAATCATGCGTAGGGATAAAATTAGCCAGAATCAGACTCAAACTCTATCTCTGAAAATCAGCCCGAAGTGGGCCTTCGGAAGAGCCCGCCGAAGCCTGCTCCTCGGGCCGAAGCTTCAGCGAGGCAGGCCTTTGAAGGCCTTCGGGCCGAAGGTAGCAGGCCGCTGGTAAGGCTTCTGAAGCCTAGAGCTCAATGGGACTTCGGCCCTGTAGTGCTTCGGTCCGATCCAGGACATGTGTATTTTTGGCCCAAATTACCAGAATTGATATTTTGACAATCTTGACCATTCAATGCCATTTTTTCTATCAACACATGCCCCCTGCCTTTTAGTGAACTAAGTGAACTAAAATCATAACAGGCTAAGGACGATACTTCCCATATCGGCCTTTCGACACTTTCAAGCAGTTTGCCACACACTCAAGAAATATTTTTTCAAGTACCTGCCATTCAAAGCTCTTCGAAACCGCTCTCCTTGTAGAGATTCTTGCACATATGCATTACCTAGAGCGATTTTAGCTATTTTGAAAGGGCCTTCTCAACTAGGTGACCATTTACCAAATTTGAGGCTCTTAGTGCCTAAGGGCAAAATCGTCTTCCAAACTAACTCACCAACTTGAAATGGTTTTGGTTTGACTTTCTTATTGTAGGCTCTAGTTACTCTCCTCTTGTCTATTTCTATAGCTTCTAAAGCCCTTAACCTCTTATTGGTCACTTCTTTTAAATTGTCCTTCAAAAGAGTTTCATATTCATCGACCGATAAGCCCTCTTGCTTTAGAACTCTTAAAGAGCCAAGATCCACTTCTATAGGTAGAACGACCTCTTGCCCATATACTAACTCATATGGACTAACTTTGGTAGCACCGTGCTTTGAAACTCTACAAGCCCATGGCGCCTCGGAAAGCACTTCATGCCACCTCTTAGGGAACTCTTCGATTTTCCGCTTAATAAGCTTAATCACGATTTTATTACTAGACTCGGCTTGACCATTGGCCTGAGCATAATATGGTGAAGAGTTTATGAACTTAATACCATAAAATTCGGCAAAGTCTCTCACTTCTTTAGCAACAAATGAAATCCCTTGATCTATAGTGAGAGTTTGGGGAATACCGAATCTATGTATAATATGCTTCAAGATAAAATTGGTTACCTCATTGTGAGTCATATTCTTGAGAGGCATGACTTTGGTCCATTTGATAAAGTAGTCCGTTGCCATCAACACGAACCGATACCCTTTTGAAAGAGGATAAATTTGGCCGATGAAGTCTAAACCCCAACCTCAGAACATCCATGGTTTGATAATAGGGTTAAGTAATGAAGCAGGAGCGAGTTGAATATTACCAAACTTCTGACATGCTTCACACCCTCTATAATATCTAAAACAATCCTCAGTCATAGTCGGCCAGTAGAAACCTGCTCTTTTGAGCATCCAACTCATTTTCTGGACCGACTGATGCGTGCCACAAAGCCCTTCATGGACTTCTCCTGTAGCTACTTTGGATTTATCAGCATCTAAACACTTTAAGAGTACTCCATCAATAGTTCGGTGATATAATACATCATCTATCAACACAAATTTAAACGCTTGTCGCCGAACTTTCCGATCAACCCTTTGACTGGGATTTCTTAAATACCGGACGATTGAGATTCTCCAATCATCCTTACGGACATTCGGAGGGTTTGCTGACTCCTTTCCTAGAGTGATGTCTACATTGATAACTTCGGAGTGCCACCCGGGCCTTTCCCATTTTTGCCGAAGGCTGACTGGATCGGCCATGCGAAGCCGATCAGACTGAAGCCTCCCACCGGAGGGGTCCGGTTTCCGAAGATCTCTGCTGTCCAGCGGGCTTCGGCGCAAGGGCTCTAGCGTGCAAGGCCCTTCGGTGGATGGAGTGTTCTGACACGAGGGCTCCAATACGTGACACCCTCCGGTGGTCAGAGAGGTGTGACCCGTAGGGTTCGACAGACCTTGCACCTGCCTAAAGCTTCTAGCTTCGGTAGTGAGACCAAGCATTGGCTTTTCCTGTACAGAAAATTTTCCTCTCCTGACTTGATAGACAGATGCTTGCTGAGCCAAATCATCTGCAATTGAATTGGCTTCTCTTGACACATGAGAAATTTTAAAGTCGTCAAAAGTAGCACTATGTCTAAACATTTATCCAAGTAACTATTTAGCAAGCCATCAAAACATTGAGCACTCTTAGCTACTTGTTGCACTACTAACAAAGAATCACCATGCACATGAACATGTTTAACACCCATGGATTCTAGTAATTCAAGTCCTAGGAATAAAGCCTCATATTAATCTTGGTTATTAGTAGAGGGAAATTATAAACGGGCCGAGGTTTCAAAGTGCATCCCACTAGGTGATATGAGGACCACCCCAATACCTTGGTCATTCTTGCAAGCTGAACCATCAAAATAAAGTTTCCATGGTACTACCACAATTAGAGCAATGTTGTCACCCCAATTGACGTCCACGTGGTGATCAACTATAAAATTAGCAACAATTTGGCCTTTCATAGCTCTTAGAGGTTCATAGGCCAAATCATACTCAATCAAAGCGTAAGCCCACTTTCCAATTCTTCCACTTAGAATCGGCTTTTGCAACATGTATTTTATAACATCAGTTTGGCAAGCGACAATACATATAATAGGGAGAAGATAGTGACGTAATTTGGTACATGCGTAATAAAGTGATAAACATGAACTGAGGAACATAGTGAGGTTTGTCACTATGGTTCATGGTTATGATGAGTGATTGACAGGGTATTTGTCATGATACTGTGTCTTGATGTTTGGATATGCGTGTGTGTTTGTGTTTGTCTCGTGTGTGCAGGATTGAGTTACTCGTCAACTTTCGATGGCAAGGGATCAGGGTTAGATAGGGAGTCTAATGCCAGATGGTCGAGGATGTCAGTCGAAGTCGAGAGTGGACTCAGATGTACGCATGGAGATCGAGCAGGACGTGAGTTGAAGGTTGATCAAGACGAAGCATCGGTTGAGTTAGTCATGCATGGCATTGATCCAACTAGAATCAGAAAGTGCATGACTAACATCTAAGGGCTCGAAAGAAGCAACAAAAGCGGAATCAATAAAATGAGCATGAGAACGTGTTACCCTTTGATCAAGCTCACCAATGATCTGCTCGGGAGGGTGCATCCTTTGAACATGATGTGGAGCCTCGCGGCGGGATGCAGTCTCCCCCTCAACTTGTGCGTTGAAGTGGTTCAAGATGACCGATGTTGAGGTAGTCGCTTCGGGACCTCGTGCCGAAGTGGTCGTAGCGGGGTCAGCTTCGGGGGTCGATGTCGAGGGTAGTAGGGGTTCATCCTCGAATTCTCCGGGATATTCTTCTTCGAATAAGGTCTGTTCCATGTCGTGTTCATTTGCCTGTTCGAAAGCAGAACTAATAGAGGGGGTTGATTCATCAAAAGTCACATCACATGACTCGATGACAGTGTTAGTTTCCAAGTTATAAACACGATAAGAATGAGCATGTGTAGTGTAACCCAAAAAGATCCCGTCTGAAGATCGCGACTCAAATTTATCCAAATTACCACATTTTAGGATGAAGCAGCGACAGCCAAAAACTCGAAGATGAGTAACCTTGGGCTGTCTCCCAAAACGTAGCTCATAAGATGTCAAATTTAAAATTGAGCGCAAGAATATACGGTTTGAGATGTAACATGCAGTGTTCATGGCCTCAGCCCAGAATTTTCTAGGAGTCCTATGCTCATCAAGCATCGTCCTAGCCATCTCAACCAAAGTGCGGTTCTTCCTCTCAACAACACCATTCTGTTGAGGAACCCGCGGAGCAGAGAATTGATGTTCTATGCCATGCTCCATGCAAAAGTCAACAAAGAGACTATTCTTGAACTCAGTGCCATTATCACTTCGAATGAATTTTAATGCACCAGGGAGTTCAGTAACAAGTCTCAAAGCCAAGCTCCGAAAGTGTGAAAACACTTCATCCTTGCTGGCAAGAAAGAAGACCCAAGAGTAGCGAGAGAAATCGTCGACAATAACTAGTACATACCACTTGCCGCCTAAAGAACTAACCCGAGAAGGACCTACAGTGTCCATGTGGAGAAGTTCTCCGGGTTGTTCAGTCATCACTGTGGTGACTGGCGAATGCGAAGCAGCAATCATTTTTCCATGTCGACAAGGAGCGCAAACTAAATTCTTCTCAAACTTGAGCTTGGGCAATCCTCGGATTAGACCTAGGGCGCTCAGACGAGCGAGCAACTCAAAGCTCATATGCCCTAGTCTCCTATGCCATTTCCAAAGCTCAGAAGTCGAATGTGCAACAAGGCAATGAGAAGGACCAGATGATTCTGAAAAATCAGCTCCAAACACTCTCCCTACTCTAAAGATCTTACACACCACAACCCCATCAGAATTGAGCACTTGCGAAGTATCGCGATGGAATCGCACTTCGAAGCCCTCATCAAGCAACTGAGATACAAACAACAAATTGTATCCCAGGTTCTCAACCAAAGCAACATCTTTGAGAGTGAAATTCGAATTAATTCTTACCACACCTTTACCTTTCACTCTACTCCTTCGATTGTTTCCGAAGGTGATATGTTCCCTTTGCTTGGTTGTGGTGAGGCTGGAGAACCATGCTGTATCTCCGGTCATGTGGCGCGAACAACCGGAGTCCATGATCCACGTGCCCTCCAAGCCTCGATCTGTCACCTACACATGATAAGAATATCTCGATCGCTCAGTGCTGGGGTGAGTGAAATAATGACGAGGCATCCAGCACTGAGTGACCCGAGTAGTAGGCACAGTAAAAGTAGATGGTCTACGCACATGATAATCGGAATGATGCAAAGTGCGAGGTCTACCAACATGCTGTGATCGAACAACATGTCGAGGTCTCCTACTCTGACGAGGTACAAAGCTACTCGCTCGGGGTCTATCACCATATGGAACATGGTGAACACCTCGAGGAGCAAAACCTCTCCGAGAAGCACGAGGAACCTCGAAAACAGGACGAGAGTAGAACTCAGACTCATGCATACCTAAAGATGGGTAATGCATGTCCTGGTAACTCATCGCCTGTGCGCGTCGCTCATCTTTGATGCGACGAAAACAGAAACCAATCAAATGACCCGCCCGCTGACAGTAGGAACAGTGAAAAACTCTCCTAGGGGCACTCCATGGGTCACAGTAGCAACTCTCACAGGCTCCTTGGGCTTCTTCTGAGTGGTTTTCTTAGGAGGATTTTTCTTGGCAGGAGGAGTGGTTTTCTTTGGTGGTCGGGTAGGCTTCTTGGCTGAAGGAGTGTCTAAAAGAGCTCTCTCTTTCTCTAAGGTAGTAGGAGAGGTAAAAACAGTTTTGGTCTTACTATCTGAAGGAATCCTCTCAAAACCCAAACCTAGAGCTACCCCTGCTCTGTCAGCACACATCTTGGTCTTGGCCAAGAGCAAATCCATCCTACCCTTTCCCTCAGTGCATTTATTAACCACAGAAAGAAGGTACTCATTTTCAGTCATAAGGTTTTCAGCTCGCTCTCTAACAGTGCCTAGCTGGTCCTTAAGGGTGATGCAAGTGTCACACACAGGCTGCACATCCTTAGAACTACCGGCCCTCTCCAATCTAGCCTCCAAATCATGAACATGTTTATCACGTAAATTAATGCTCTCGCGCAATAAAGAACAGTTCATGCATTCAATAATATCATGAGGTCTAGAATCCACCTCCAAAAGCTGCTTCTGTGTAGTCTCAAGCTCAGATAGAGTTTGAGCATGAACAGAACGCAACTGAGCAAGCTCACCCATGACAGTGGTACAAGAATCACATTCAGCATCATTAACTTTAGACTTAAGCATGGCATAATAGTAGAAACAGATTCTAGCCTAAGTCTAAGTTTTTTTCTATCTCTAGCGGCTTGCACAAGTAACCTATCCTGACCAAGAACTACTTCATTCAGCTCATCTAATTTTATTGAAAGCTGGTCATAGGATAGAGGTACCTCAGATGAGTCAAGCTCATCGCCGCTGTGATCGGTGTCGGCCATGAAGCAAAGGCCGGTGAAGTCTCGTCCCTTCTTGTCCTTCTTGCCCTCCTTCCTTGGGGACTCCTCCTCCTCAGAGCTCGACTCCTCAGTTGAGGAAGTGTCGATGTCACTGAGAGCAGCAACAAATGCTCTGGAAGCGGCTTTGGCTACTCTCTTAGCCACCTTGCCGCGCTTACCCTTCACAAAGGGGTTCCTCTCCTTCTTGTGGTATTTAGGGCGCTCACTCTCATCTCTCTTTTTGAGCTTAGGACAATTGGCCTTGATGTGAGAAGTGTCGCCACACTCGAAACAACCACTAAAACCACTTTTCCTCTGATCCAGTCTTTCATGATGAAAATGAGTGAACCTTCTGGCAATGAGAGCAAGCTCATCATCATCCAGAGTGTCCACCTGCTCCTTTGTGACGGAGACCAGGGAGGACAAAGCAAAACCATCTGCAAGAACACAAGTACCAGATGTGCTTGGTTCTGCAGCGGTGCCACGGCTAGTGCTAGAAACCAATGCCAACGGCTGTGGCAAAGAGCTTCTGTGCACAGCAAGAGATGCCTTGGCAATCTCTGTGGACTTCAGCTTGCTAAAGAGCTCATCACAGGTCAATGTGTCATAACCTGCGGACTCCTCAATGCTGGATATCTTCACTTCCCATATGCTACGGTCAAGAGCATAGAGAAGCTTGATAGCCCTATCATGATCACTGTAAGCAAGCGTCCCGTTGGACCGCAAGTTACTCACTATAGCATCAAAACGTGAAAACATGGCATCTATAGATTCACCAGGTGCCTGCACAAACAGCTGATACTGTTGATTGTATGTGCTTTGGCGCCTGGCCTTGATCTGAGTAGAGCCCTCATGAAAAATAGTGAGAGTGGTCCAAATTTCCCTAGCAGTACTAAGGTGGTGCACCCTATCAAACTCACTCCGGCTCAAACCAATGAACAGTATATTCCTAGCCTTGGAGTTGGCATTATACTGATCTTTCTCTGTTTGAGAGGTGCGAGTCTCAGGGATGGAGTATTGTGAGTCCACAATCTCCCAAATTGCATTTCCTTGGCTTAGCAGGTAAGCCTCCATGCGCACCTTTCCAGTATGCAAAGTCTGTCCCATCGAACAGAGGAATTTTACTGCCTCTATCCATGTCGCCAAAAGATCATAAAACCGGTTAAGGTCAACTGGTGATCTTAACCCGCTCTGATACCAATTGTTGGACCGGAAACGGCGACCAGAGGGGGGTGAATGGGAGCTTTTAAAATTTTGGGCTAAAAACTAGCCTTCTGTTTTAATACAGTCTGCTGCGGAACAGGCTTCGAACACTACCTTCGAAGTTTTGGTTCGAAGGTGTTTTGATAGCTCCGAACACAGGCTTCGCAGGAGCAAAAGTTCGAAGCCAAGAAGACTTCGCTCCTACTCACAACCCTCGAAAATCTACTCTGCTAAGTCAGTGCAGGCTCCGCACACAAGGTGCTTCGAGCAGACTTCGCACTTCACCCTTCGCAAGAGTGAACAACCCTCTGAGGACTTCGACCAAAATACTTAGCAACAGCAACTGGTGCTGGGCTTCGTACACGAAGGTCTAAATGCACACTAACAGACTTCGCTAGGGGCTTCGACACACGAAGAAAAACGAGCTTTGATCAGGGCTTCGCTAGTAAGCAGTGAGGTCTAGCCTCCTGTTACACAGAGCAAACGCACACTGAATAAACACACTTCGCACAAAACACCCTTCGCCTAGACAGGCTTCGGTGCACAACAACTAGCGAGGTATGTAAAATGAGCTCAAGCAAAAAGCACACAGAAGCAGGGCTTCGCCGCTTGAACAAGGAACACAATAAAATTGAACTCTGGATGAATACAACGAAGTGTGGGGCTAGTACAGAAGCTCAACAGTAAATGCTCAAAGTGTTAAATGTTACCTACCGAGCCCCCATATTTATAGCCCACAGTTCACTCAAAGGAAGTGACTACTTTACCCCTAGGGTTTACATTGGATTTGTCTCTACAGAACTAAGGGGTACAAAAGGTAGTCAACTTTATTGGAGGCTTCTCTGTCAGCCTTAGCAGATGGGACAGTGCCAGCTTTTGGCAGAGCAGACATTGTCAGACTTGCAGCCTTTGACCTTTCTGAAGCCCCCTTCGCACGCGAGGGGTGCGATAGCTTCGTTGAGAAGCCTTGAGCCTAATGGCCTTCGCTTCACCGAAGTCAACCTTCGATACAGTGACGGTTTTGAGCCGAAGCCATCAAAACCCTTGGGCCTTCGCACCAACACCTCCGGAGTGGACCACCACGGCTTCGCAGCATCCGCCCAGTTCGAACTCCATCAGTCCGTGTACCGAAGCCATGCAGGCCGAAGTACCACAAGACAACCACACTCCGAAGCCCCACCTTCGGAGTACCACCCTTCGAAGTCTCTCCTTCGTCCAAGGCCTCCGCACGAAGCATTCCATGAGCCCTTCGTCGCAGTGTCTCTCCCCGAGCACACTCCTCGACGAGCCTCACCCGGACCATGCCTTCGTTGCACCTCGACTTCTGAGACCTTCATCGGGTACCTTCGAATGTCTCCCTCCGGAGCACACTTCGAACACTTTGCCTCCATAGAGGACTTGATCCACCAAACTCCGAAGTCACTCCTTCCGGAGTACCTTCGAAGTGCCTCACCTCCGAGGACTTTGTCTCGGAGTACCTTCACCCGGAGCCACACTCCGCACTCTCTGCCTTCACCTGGCACGGCTCGACCCGAGGACCGACCCAGACTACCTTTGCAGCCACCGTGACGGAGCTCCCTGCTCCCCTGGCATCAAGCCTCCCGCTTGACCCAGGTTCACCTGCTACGAACCTGTCCATCGCCTCCGAAGTCCCTGCGCACCACAGACAAACAGACAAGTGTATCCAGTACTCTGGAGACCTCTCCAGGTTAGCAACCTTCGGTACACACTCCGGTGTACCGCCCAAAGTAACGAAGCCTTCGGTACAAACCCAGTCATCGTGTACTGTCGGACCCCTTCGACACGCACACTCCGCTGCAACAGCTGCAGCAAGAAAACCACCGAACACCCTTCGGTGAGACCACCTCCGAACACCCTTCGGAGGTCCAACCTCCGAACTTACTTCGGAGGTACCCCTTCAAAACAGAGGTTAACAGCCTGTCAATCACTCATCACAAACACCGAAACCAACACTTGGTTTCTCACTTTACATGGTCACTCTTATCGTGTTTTCAATCTTGAAACTAACACTATAGATGAATCTTGTGATATATCTTTTGATGAAACTTCTCCATGTGTTAGTACTAATTTTGAACTTGCAAGTGAGCACGATATGAGTTAAACACTTTTTTAGGAAGAAGAACCATCAGATGGTGAAGATCTCGATGCTGTACCACTACCTCCCTCTACGGCGACTCTAGAAGCTTCGTCTACTTCGACAAGAGGACCTGAAGATTCTACTTCTGAGAGCTTGGAGCAAACTTCGGCAAGATTTGAGGGGGAGATTCTGTCGCAGAGAGTAGCATCGCTTCGTATTCAAAGAATGCATCCTCCGAAACAGATCATCGGCGAGCTAAATGAACGAGTAACCCGATCTCATGCTCATTTCGTTGATTCTGCTTTTGTTGCAAATTTTGAACCATTGGATGTTAGTCATGCTTTGTCTTATGCGAGTTGGATCAACACCATGCATGAGGAACTTGAAAATTTTGATAGAAATCAGGTTTGGATTCTCGTTGATCCACCCCCTAACATTCACATCATTGGTACAAAATGGATTTTCAAAAACAAACAGGGAGAGGATGGGGCTATAGTGAGAAACAAATCTAGGATTGTGGCTCAAGGGTATTCTCAAGTCGAGGGGGTTGATTTTGGAGAAACTTTTGCACCGGTAGCTCGACTTGAGGCCATTAGAATTTTCCTTGCTTTTGCATCTTCGTGTGGCTTTAAACTCTTTCAAATGGATGTAAAAAGCACTTTCCTAAATGGTTTCATAGGAGAGGACGTGTATGTCAAGCAGCCTCCTGGCTTTGAAAATCCCAAGTACCCCCATAGAGTGTTTAAACTTCACAAAGCTCTATATGGGATCAAGCAAGCTCCGAGGGCCTGGTACGACCGCCTTAGGACGTTCTTGATTGAGCACATGTACAAAATGGGCTCTGTTGACAAAACTTTGTTCACTCTCATTCATGTCAAAGATTTATTACTCGTTCAGATATATGTTGATGATATAATGTTTGGTGGTTCATCTCATATTCTTGTCGCCGAGTTTGCTGAATCCATGAGCAGGGAATTTGAGGTGTCGATGATGGTCGAGCTGACTTTCTTCCTTGGGTTGCAAATCAAGCAAAGCAAACAAGGAACATTTATCCATCAAACAAAATACACTAAAGACCTGCTAAAATGCTTTAACATGTCAGATGCAAAACCTCTTGCTACCCCGATGAGTACCTCTGTTGCACTTGATCCAGATGAAGACGGAGAAGAAGTGGACCAAAATGAGTATCACAGCATGATCGGCTCCCTTCTTTACTTGACGGCTACGAGGCTGGATATACACTTTGTTGTGTGTCTGTGCACTCGTTATCAGGCTTCTCCTAGTGCTTCACATCATCAAGATGTCAAGCGCATTCTAAGGTACCTCAAGCACACTCTAGAATTTGGTATTTCGTATTCTGCATCATATTCATTGTGCTTGAGAGATTTTTCTGACGCTGACTTTGCTGGATGCCGTATTGATCGCAAGAGTACTTCTAGGACATGTCATTTTCTGGGATCGTCTCTTGTGTGTTGGTCTTCTCGCAAACAGTCTATCGTTGCATAGTCTACAGCCGAGGCTGAATACGTCACTGCCGCTAGCTGTTGCGCACAGATTTTGTGGATGGTTTCTACTTTGCGGGACTTTGGCTTGGATTTTTCACGAGTTCCTTTGTTTTGCGATAACACAAGTGCAATCAGTTTAGAAAACAACCCAGTACAACATTCTAGGACCAAACACATTGACGTGCGTTATCACTTTTTAAGAGATCACAATGAAAAAGGAGATATTGAATTGCATTTTATCGATACTCAGAATCAGCTTTCAGATATTTTCACCAAGCCTCTCGATGCTTCTCGTTTTGCATTTTTAAGGAGAGAGCTTGGCATTTGTCATCCTTATGGCATCATGTGAGGGGGAGTTGTGTACTTTTGCATATGCTTCTGAAATATGATTAATTGCTTTCACATGTACATGCCTTTGTGTGCACGTTACATTTGTATCTTATATTCATGTTTGATTATGCTTAGAATGAACTCATCTATCTATATGTCTTGAGCATGGCTTTTCTTTGTGAAAATTTGAAAATGGTCACTACTAAGTCTGGAAACTAGCATGAATAGGCTAGGGTGCTTTTCTATTCATTACTTACTTGATAGCTTTGTCCTTTTCACTTGGATGCTCATACGCAACTTGATCTTATTATGCTCAAAAATAAAAAAAATTATGAAAAAAATGAAAAATGAAAAATGAAAATGAAACAAAAAATACTAAAGTTGTGTAAAATTGAAAAGATCCAGGTGGGTTTGCGTAGTCGCACTACTTTGTTTTAGACTACTTACCATTGCACTTTGGTTTGAACTAGAACATTGAAGTGTGTACCATGATCAATGCCTTAAGCTTCCAATGGTTTATCCTAGGCTTAGCTTGATCGATTAGCATAAGGTTGACTTGCAAATAACCTCTGGCATTAAAAAAGAGGATAAAAAATTTAATTTTCTCGCATATCAAGTTTGTTGCAGCTCCTTGTAGTGGGATGTGCTTTTTGAGTTTGTTTTTGACTAGATTTTGTATCTCTTACCTTGCCATGTCTAGTATGCTAGTCTAGGTAGTGATGCTTTTATTTGCTTAAACTTCAAAATGCTTGTTTATACTGATATTTAGATTGTGTACATTCAAGCTTGTCATACAGTTATCTAGGACAGGTTGTGAGGCACAAGAAGTGTTTGTACTGTAATTGGTCTTAATTATATTCTGGAAGCATTGCATGTACATTTTACTCTCTCAACTCATGGGGCTATCTTGATGTCTGCATTGCCAAAGGGGGAGAGTTCATGGACTTTTGTTGATCTTTTAAGCTTTTGAAGGTAGTTTTTGCTCTATCATCCATTCTTGTCAAGTGACATGTTTCTTAGTTTTGCTTTCTTTAGAGCTTTCATGGTCACTTGTGTGCTGAATTTTTGCTTTAACCTTCTTTTGATCTTGAGTTGTCAATGCACTCATCAAGGGGGAGATTGAGGAACATAGTGAGGTTTGTCGCTATGGTTCATGGTTATGATGAGTGATTGACAGGATATTTGTCATGAGTCTGTGTCTGGATGTTTGGATATGCGTGTGTGTCTGTTTTTGTCTCGTGTGTGCAGGCTTGAGTTACTCGTCAACTATCAATGGCAAGGGATCCGGGTTAGACGGGGAGTCTAATGCCAGATGGTCGAGGATGTCAGTCGAAGTTGAGAGTGGACTCAGATGTACGCATGGAGATCGAGGAGGACGTGAGTTGAAGGTTGATCAAGACGAAGCGTTGGTTGAGTCAGTGAAAGGGAAGCCAGTTCAAGTGACAAGGAGGCTCGAGGGATCGAGAGTGGGAGAGACTTGCTGGCAGTCGAGTTCACGGACTGACGACGATCGTCGACGATCAGGGGAGGCTTTGTCGGTTTTTGCTGAAAATCGTCGACTCACTAAATGTTTTAAATACAATAAATAGGAGTTTAGTTTTAGTTTGAGTATTTCAGTTTAATAGTATAAACTTTTGGTATATTTTTAGAATTATCATATTCTGAAAATATATTGAAAGGGTGAGTCAAGTTGTATTTTCTTTTTGAGTCAAGTAGAAGAGTTATTTTCAGGTTTCTATTTTTGAAATTGGGTCTTGTCCCTATGTGTATTTTTGAAAAATTTGTAGGACCTTCATGTAAAGTTGCCTCTTTGGGTATGGATATAAAATGAGCCTCATACCCAAGGAGTTGGCTGCTCTTTTGATAAAAAAAATCTAGAACCTTCTTTTGCTGAGACACCTGGTTTCTTGTGGAACACTGTTCATGTGTCGATCGGTGAATAGTATTGAGTAGTACTTCTTCTAGTAGACTATTCTTCGTCAAGAAGTTTACTTCTCTTTGAAGCCGATGGTTCTATGTTCCTGCAAGAAATGAGAACTACATCCAGGTATGTTCCATTTGGTCTGATTTGTTTTCCCTCTAAGTAAATCTGCTAGATACATCCCTTGTTATTTCTTAGAGAGATAGTGTTATTTTTGTCCTTGTTGAATAAATGAGTAAAGGTATGTGGATGAAGTTCTTGATTCAAAATGTTTTTATCTGAAGGTTGATTGACTTGGAACAAATCTTGAATTATGATTTGCTGTTGAGGTATCTATTTTCAGAATCTGAATAGTAGAAGTTTTGAGACTGTTTTGTCTTGGTTAAAGTATTTAAGATCACTAAGTTTGTTGTGCCTATTTCATAGTAAAGAATTGAAGTTGTGCTGAGTTGTTGCAAGATCTGGTGGCTAATATTGCTGGAAACTTGTTTGGGATCAACCAGTTTGTATTATCTATTTTCTTTTGATCTAGTTGAAGTTTTGGCCGACCAAAAAGGGATCCAATCACCTACTCTGAAAGTTGTGTCATATTCTGTCTGCCAACCACTTTCCAAGTGATGTCATGGTTAAGCTATAGAAGAAAAGAAACTGAGTAGTAGATTGAAATTTCCTGATATTCTACAACAGTCCATTTCTGGTTGAAATTTTGAGTAAATATTGTATTTCATTTGGAAAAAGTTTTTGGTCAGAAGCATTGTCTGGTTATAAACAGATCATTCTTCATAGCCTGTTTAAATTGCAGAACTCTTATAAACTTGCTCTGATTTTAAGGACTAGTTTAGAATGACAAACTGGATTGCTACATGATTCTGTTGAAATCACTTTTTCTGCAAAAATAATTTCCCTGGGTCTCTTGTTCTGTATTGAAATTGGTTGCTATTTGAATTTGGTTCAAATTGAATTACCTAGCTGATAGTCATAGCTGGAGTTTTAGTAGTGAAATCTGATAGATTATTCAAGATCCTTTCAATTGAGCTTTTGGCTATATCACAAACTTTCAATGACTGAACAGTAGGTTTTCTAAGTATTGATCATAATCTTCAGTACAGAATAGGTGTTCTTGTGTATTCAGAACTTCATGAATTTGAACTGAGTTCAGGATAAAATTTCAATATCAGTTCTGAGTTGATTGTGTGGAGGTACTGTTTATCTTCAAGAATATTTCAGATGTCTTGTTCTTGATCTGAAAGTACTGTATAAATTCTGATATCTATTTTCTGTTTCAAGTCATAGATTAAACTGCTTTCTGTTGCATACTGAAACTTTTGTTCACATGTCATCATTTATTTTTTCACATTGAGTGTGTCTAGTTTGCTGAAAAATTGATCTTGTATGTTTGGTTACAAGTAGTGATTCCTCTACAGATTGGTTTTGAGATAAATCATGTATAGTGACTGAGTCAATAATACTGTTTGGAGAAATCAGAGTTGAAGTTAAAGTGAAAACCTGAATCTGTGATCAGTTTTGAAACAAGTGTCACTATTCATCTTCAAGGAGTTTTCAGAACTCTTGTGTTCTCAACTAAAATACAGTAGTGACAATGTAATTCATCATCTGAAATTTGATATGGGTTCTTGTGTGTTTTTAAAATCTGTTTTCCTAATTAGATTTAATATGGTTGATTGCCATATCAGAAAAGCTACAGTGATTCAGTGATTAATCAAAGACAAATTGCTAAAGTCCAGATTCTGTCAGTTTTAACTATATCTGAACATTGTCGGAGTTTCAGTAGTCGACCACCATCTATCGCAATTTCAATTATCGACTCAGAACTGTATTTCGACAAACCGTTCTCTGATTAAATCATTTCGGCAATTGATACCCCGGTCTGAAAGAAAAATTTTATTTGAACTGTTTTGATCTGAATTCTTTTCAAGTGATCATCAAGTTTGATTTTGCAATTTTTCAAAGGTGCGTTGGGTGATCTGAACAGGCCATCACATTCGCGAAGGATACTCTGGTTGTGATGTGTACGGAGCCGACGGGGTCCACGCCCCAATTGTATGGCGGAGGCATCGGCGGCTCCGGTAGCTTTGCCCACTATGAGCCGAACCCATTACCTGGAGGGGGGTTCGGCCAAGTCGACGGTATCTCGGCCATTGTGGGCCGGAGCCTCCCACTGGAGGGTTCGTCCAGAGTGGGGCCGGGTTCGGCCATTGGATTCTGAACTCATTTTGCATAGGGTTCGACCACTGGGGTCCGAAGCCAATGTACGGAGGGTTCGACAACTGGGGTTCGAAGCCACCGTAGGGAGTGTTCGGCCATTTTGGCCCGAAGTCACCGTGTGGTGGGTTCGGCCACTGTTGTCTGAAGCCACCCTCCGACTATTTTGGCCCCTTCGGTTGACTCAGCCTTTTTGCGCGGGGGCCTGTTTCCTTAGCTTTTCTCTAGTGCTTGTTTAACAACATTTGATATGTCACCTTCGGCTTCTTGTGAGCCCTAGCCGAAAGAGATGTGTTGACATTCCATTTCGACACTCCTACTTGAGGGTTCTTAGGTACGAGTGTGCGTGTACGTGATTCTCCAATAAGGACCGATTTCCCTTTAGTTGACTCGGCCTGCTCCGGCCGAATCAGCACTTCCTTTTCGTCGAGGTCGACGGTGTTCACGGGAAAGGGGTCTTTGTCCAGCTTCATCTTTAGACTGGGGTCTATTTTCAACCGTCCTTCCTCTATGGCCGATTGAACCCGTCGACGAAAAAATTGCAGTTGTTAATATAATGTGAATGCGAATCATGCCACTTTCAGTAGGGGCGTTTCTTTAGCTCGTCGGCAAATGGAATGACTTGGCCTTTAGGCAACCTGAGAAGCTGGTTCTTCAAGAGAAAATCAAATATTTTATCACAATTAGTTATATAAAATGAGTATTTGACTTCGCTAGGCCAATTCTTGGTAGGAGACGGGCGTAACTCAAAGAAAGTAACGGGTTTGCTCTTAGCATTCCAAACCCATTCGACCACGTACATGTCAGCCGAATCTTCTTCCTCCTCTGATTCTTCTTCGTCGAAGTGTTCCATGACATGGACTTCAGCCCTAGGCTTGTTAAACGTCTTGTTGACATGAAAATGTGCCCCCGCACTTGGGTCAGTTCGATGATCCAAAAGTGTGTGCACACTTAGGGACAAGCCTAAGCGTAACACAACACCGATGTCGCGTTCCGACTACCCTTAGCCGTGGTAAGGGGCTGGAGTCGCCAGGTAATCAGATCACACAGAAATAATCCAATCAGCCGAAAAATATATTAAACAGAACAAGTCAGAAACCGGGCGGAGCCTGACTATTCCAAGTATAGTGCGAAGGGTGTCGCCGAAGGGTACCTTCGGCGTCTGGTGCAAAGTGTCCCGCTGAAGGGTACCTTCGGCGTTCGGATCTGGACACGACAATCACCTCCGAATAGTGGGATTCGGTGTGAAGTCTCTGATACAGCAGGATACAGGGTAATGACTTCGGCGCAACACGCGAGCGTGACTTCGTCCGGAGCAGAGTACGAGCGTGGCGAAGCCTGTCGTGATGAAGTCTATTGGCGAAGCATGTTGGCGTGCGGTCGAAGCAGTGATCTCGCCGAAGGGTGTTCTGGCAACCTCCGAAACCAATCTATCAGCTCCGGACACCTCCGATGAAGTAGCTCCGAACATAGGTAACCTGGAACAGAGTAGATTCAAAGTACCAATTCGGCCTGAGGACCGAATTCTGCTAAGTGTTGCACTAGGGGCAAAGGTAACAATCTGTTACGCAGATTAGTGGATACTTCACAGGCGAAGTAACAAGACGATAGCCATCTATTACGTAGATTAACGGATACTTCACAAGCGAAGTAACAAGGATTACCACTGTTCTGAAGTGGCTGTCGGAGGGCTTCCAGGCAAACCCACGAAGAGTATAGTAAAGATAAAGTAAAGTACGGTTCAAACCTAGGGCTTTGTGGTTGATTTTTATCGGGGGAGCCTTCTGAACTGGCCTCACCCCTATATTTATAGGGGCTAGACTTCTAATCTCTGAGCCTAATCTGCTGGAATACTGTTTGATCACGCGTAACAGACTTAGTCAAAAATCAAACTCAATCTCTAACTCTTGCCCGAAGTGGGCCTTCGGCCAGGCCCGCCGAAGCCTGCTCCTCGAGCCGAAGCTTCGGGAAAGTGAGCCTCCGAATGACTCCGGGCCAAAGGCTGTGGGCTGGCTGGAAGCTTCCGAAGCCCGTAACCCAGCGGTCCTTCGGCCCTCTATGGCTTCGACCTAACTCGGGACATGTGCATTTTCGGCCCAAATTACCAAAATTGATATTTTGACAATCTTAACTATTAATGACATTTTTTGCTATCAACACATGCCCCCTGCCTTTTAGTGAACTAAGCGAACTAAAATCACAACGGGCTAAAGAAGATACCTTCCATATTGGCCTTTCGACATCTTTTAAGTTGTTTGCCACACACTTGGGAAATACCTTTTCAAGTATCTACCATTCAAAGCTCTTCGAAACCGCTCTCCTTGCAGAGATTCTAACACATATGCATTGCTAGGAGCGATTTCGGCTATTTTAAAAGGGCCTTCCCAACTAGGTGACTATTTACCAAATTTGGGACTCTTAGTGCCTAAGGGTAAAATCATCTTCCAAACCAAGTCACCTACTTGAAATGATTTTTGTTTAACCTTCTTATTGTAGGCTTTAGCTACTCTCTTGTCTATTTCTATAGCTTCTAAAGCCTTCAACCTCTTATCGGTCACTTCTTCTAGATTGTCTTTCAAAAGAGTTTCATACTCGTCGACCGATAAGCCATCTTGCTTTAACACTCTTAGAGAGCCAAGATCTACTTCTATGGGTAGAACAGCTTCTTGCCCATATACCAACTCATATGGGCTAACTTTGGTAGCACCGTGCTTTGCAATTCTAGAAGCCCATAGCGCCTCGGAGAGCACTTCATGCCACCTTTTAGGGAACTCTTCAATTCTCTTCTTAATGAGTTTAATCACAATTTTATTACTAGACACGGCCTGACCATTGGCCTGAGCATAATAGGGCGAAGAGTTTATCAACTTTATACCATAATATTCGGCAAAGTTTCTCACTTCCTCAGAAACAAATGAGCTACCTTGATCTGAAGTGAGAGTTTGAGGAATGCTGAATCTATGTATGATGTGCTTCAAGATAAGTCAAGTACCTCATTGAGAATCCAACTCATTTTCTGGGCCGACTGATGAGTGCCACAAAGTCCTTCATGGACTTCTCCCATAGCCACCTGGGATCATTCATTGTCTAAACACTTCAACAATACTCCATCAATAGTTCGGCGATATAGTGTATCATCTAGCAATACAAACTTAAACGCCTACCGCCGAACTTTTTGATCAACCCTTTGGTTAGGGTCTCTCAAATACTAGACGATTGGAGTTCTCCAATCGCTCTTGTGTACTTATGAGTGTTTTTCTAGCTCGCTCCCTGAAAAATGCCTAAGCTAGTGGTTTCGGAGTGCCCCCCGAGCCCTTCTAGCTTCTGCCAAAGCCTGGTTGGACTGTTTGCGTGGAGCACATCAGGCCGAAGCCCCCTGCCGGAGGGTCTTGGCTCCCGGAAGCCCTCATCATCCTGAGGACTTCAGCTCACAGTTTTTGGCGTGCCAAACCCTTCGGTGGGCGGAGTACTTTGGTCCTGGGACCTTGGCGCACGGTAGTCTCCAGCAGCCGGAGGGGTCCGACCCAGAGGGTGCGCCTGTCCGAAGTCACGAGCTTCGGAGTGAGACCAAACATCGGCCACTCCTGTACAAAAAATGTTCCTCTCCTGACTTGGTAACCAGATGCTTGCTGAGCCAAATCATTTGCAACTGAATTGGCCTCTCTTGACACATGAGAAATTTTGAAGTCATCAAAAGTAGCAACTATGTCCAGGCACTTATCCAAGTAGCTGTTTAGCAAGTCATTAAAACATTAAGAACTCTTAGCCACTTGTTGCACCACTAACAGGGAATCACCATGCACATGAACATATTTAACACCCATGGATTCCAACAATTCAAGCCCTCGTAGTAAAGCCTCTTATTCAGCTTGGTTGTTAGTAGAGGGAAACTCTAAATGAGCCGACGTCTCAAAGTGCGCTCCGCTAGGTGATATGAGAACCACTCCAATACCTTGGCCATTTTTTCAAGCTGAACCATCAAATTAAAGTTTCCACGGCATTAGCTCAATCAAAGCAACATTGTCGCTCCAACTGACGTCTATGTGGTGATCAACTATAAAGTTGTCTACGATTTGGCCTTTCATAGCTCTTAGGGGTTCATAGGCCAAATCATATTCAATCAAAGCATAAGCCCACTTTCCGATTCTTCCACTTAGAATCGGCTTTTGTAACATGTGTTTTATAACATCGATTTGGCAAATGACAACACATGTGGTAGGGAGAAGATAGTGGCATAATTTGGTACACGCGTAGTAAAGTGATAAACATAAACATTCCACAAACACGTACCTGGTCTCGACATCCAGCATGCGGCGGCTCAAGAACGTGATGATGTACTCTTTTCCTTCTACCTCCTGGGTTAGCACGGCCCCGATCACGCTATCTTCAGCAGCGATGTACAACCGAAACGGAATTCCGGCTTTGGGTGCTCTCACCACGGGTGGCGATTACAAGCACTCCTTGATTTTCTCAAAGGCGCTTTGCTGACTTGCCCCCCAAGTGAACTCGGCCTCGTTCTTTAGCCGGAGTATGGGGACAAAGGCATCAATCTTGCTAGACAAGTTAGATATAAAGCGACGCAAATAATTCATCTTGCCTAGCAACTTTTGCACATCTTTCTTGCATGTCGGCGCCGTAACGTTTCTAATTTTCTTAAGCCTCTTAGGATCAAACTCTATGCCTCTTTCATGAATCATGAAACCTAAGAACTTACCCGCCGACACGCCAAATGCGCATTTGAGTGGGTTCATTTTTAAGCCATACTGTCGCATCCTATCGAAAGAAATTTTAAAATCAGTTAAAGGGTTTCCCATAGCGTCCGATAGGTAGCCGATGCTCCACGAGCTCGCGGCTTAGTCCAGGCATCTCGCTATACTCCCATACAAACAATCGACATACGATCGAAACAACATTATTACTTCAGACTTTTCATCAGGCTGTAAATGTTGGTTTACAAAAGTTGGCCTCGGGATGCTACCATCACCTATGTCAACTTCCTCTAAGGCATCGGCCGACGCAAAACCTTGTCTTAATTTCTCTACTTCACTAAAGTCCTTGATGGTTTCGGCGATACCATCTTTATTAGACCGATACTGCTCTACATGAGACTTTAGCCAATCCAGATTACTCTTGCTAGACATGAATACTAATATAAAAACAGCCGTGCTACACCAGCCGGCTTTACAGACACTGGTACAAAACATTCTCCAGACACGCTAACAAAATCGTAATCCGAAAGATCTCTACCTGACAGGCACTCTACCTTGTTGTGAACGGTGTCAACTGACACATCGACCAATGCCACTTGGACCGAAGTGTCTGCGGGTATGACTTCTACTTCATCGCCATCCCACTGAATTAGGCACTAGTGCAGAGTAGAAGGAATGCAGCAATTTACTTGAATCCAGTCGTGCCCAACCAGCACGCTGTAGTTACCTTGTACATCGATGACAAAGAATGTTGTTGGCAATGTCTTGTTGCCTATTGTCAACTCCATGGAGAGCATGCCTTTGGCCTCAGAACTCTTGCCGTTGAAGCCATTGAGCATCAAGTTGGTCTTCTTCAGATCATCCTCATCCCTGCGAAGTTTTTTCAATAGCGAGTAAGGCATTAAGTTAACAGTGGCGCCACCGTCAACAAGCGTCTAGGAAATTGGCCTTCCATCAATGTGACCCCTGACGTATAGAGGCTTTAGATGGTGAGTCGAGTCCTCGGGTTTCTCAAAGATAGCATTGGGCAGGCCGAGGTTCAACTGAGTGACCTCGGCCTCGTCCTGTGGTAGGGCAAACTTGGCGAGCAGCGTGACGATGTTGATGTCCATCGCCTAGGGTGTGGGCCCCTCGGAGACAGGCGAGTAGTCGTCATCGAGCATGTCGTCGTCGTTGTTGCTCAGACTAGGAGCCGGGTTGGTCATCTCAACCGGCTTCATCCTCTATACCTGTCTCGTCGTTGGCTGCCGATGAATTTCCTCAAAAATTGTGTCTCGCTCATCCTCGGCCTTCTTCTCGCGCATCTCCAGTGCCTGTAGTTGTTGTAGACGCCTCTTTTGTGATCTGGACAAACCTGGAGGTGCCCAAGATGGCTGTGGCTTGGTTCCGGGTGCCACTGCCTGGTTCCTATTAGCTCCAGCCGAAGTTGTACTGCCTACCTCGCCCTCACGAACTCTATATTCGGAGGAGCCTTCGCTGCAGACCCTGTTGACATGAAAACGTGCCCCCGCACTTGGGTCAGTTCGATGATCCAAAAGTGTGCGAATACTTAGGGACAAGCCTAAGCGTAACACAACACCGACGTCGCGTTCCGACTACCCTTAGCCGTGGTAAGGGGGTGTAGTCGCCAGGTAATCAGATCACACAAAATAATCGAATTAGCCGAAAGAAATATATTAAACATAATAAATCAGCAAACCGAGTGAAGCCTGACTGATTTGAAGTATGGTGCGAAGGGGGTCGCTGAAGGGTACCTTCGGCGTCTGGTGCGAAGTGTCCCGCTGAAGAGTACCTTCAGTGTTCAGACTGATCTGGCCAAAGATGAACTCCGAACAGATCTGGACATGACAATCACCTCCGAATAGTAGGGGTTCGGTGCGAGGTCTCCGATACAGTAGGATACAGAATGATGACTTAGATGCAACGCGCGAGCATGACTTTGTCCGGAGCGGAGTACGAGCGTGGTGAAGCCTGTCGTGATGAAGTGTGTTGGCGAAGCATGTTAACGTGCGGTCGAAGCAGGGAACTCGTCGAAGGATGTTCTGGCAACCTCTGAAACCGATCTCTTAGCTCCGAATGCCTTTGACGGAGTAGCTCCAAACATAGGTAACCTGCAACAGAGAAGATTCGAAGTACCAATTCGGCCGGAGGACTGAATTTTGCTAAGTGTTGCACTAGTGGCGAAGGTAGCAATTTGTTATGCAGATTAGCAGATACTTCATAGGTGAAGTAACAAGACGATAGCAATCTATTACATAGATTAACGGATACTTCACATGCGAAGTAACAAGGTGATAGCAATATATTACGTAGATTAACAGATACTTCACAAGCGAAGTAACAAGGATTACAACTATTCTGAAGTGGCCATCGGAGGGCTTCCAGGCAAACCCACGAAGAGTACAGAAAAGTAAAGATAAAGTAAATATGATTCAAAGCTAGGGCTTTGTGGTTGATTTTGTTGGGGGGCCTATGAACCGGCTTCGCCCCTATACTTATAGGGACTAGACTTCTAGTCTCTAAGTCCAATCTGTTATGACTCGTCTGAATCACGCGTAGAGATAAACACTTAGCCAGAATCGGATCTAACTCTAACTCTGCCCGAAGTGGGCCTTCGGTTAGGCCCGCCGAAGTCTGCTCCTTAGGCCGAAGCTTCGGCGGAGTGGGCCTCCGAAGGTCTCCTGGTTGAAGGATGTGGGCTGACTGGAAGCTTTCGGAGCCCGTAGCCCAATGGTCCTTTGGCCCTGTAGGGCTTCGGCCTAACCCGGGACATGTGCATTTTCGGCCCAAATCACCAAAATTGATATTTTGATAATCTTAATCATTGATGCCATTTTTTGCTATCAACACATGCCCCCCTGCCTTTTAGTGAACTAAGTGAACTAAAAGCACAACAGGCTAAAGACGATACCTTCCATATCAGCCTTTCGACATCTTTTAAGCTGTTTTCCACACACTTGGGAAATACCTTTTCAAGTATCTACCATTCAAAGCTCTTCGAAACCGCTCTCCTTGCAGAGATTCTAACACATATGCATTGCTAGGAGCGATTTCGGCTATTTTGAAAGGGCCTTCCCAACTAGGCGACCATTTACCAAACTTAGGACTCTTAGAGCCTAAGGGTAAAATCGAATTCCAAACCAAGTCACCTACTTGAAATGATTTTTGTTTAACCTTCTTATTGTAGGTTTTAGCTACTCTCCTCTTGTCTATTTCTATGGCTTCTAAAGCCCTCAATCTCTTATCGGTCGCTTCTTCTAGATTGTCTTTCAAAAGAGTTTCATACTCGTCGACCGATAAACCATCTTGTTTTAACACTCTTAGAGAACCAAGATCTACTTCTACAGGTAGAACGACTTCTTGTCCATACACCAACTCATATGGACTAACTTTGGTAGCACCGTGCTTTGTAATTCTACAAGCCCATAGCACCTCAAAGAGCACTTCATGCCACCTTTTAGGGAATTCTTCAATTTTCTTTCTAATGAGTTTAATCACGATTTTATTACTAGACTCGGCTTGACCATTGGCCTGAGCATAGTAGGGCGAAGAGTTTATCAACTTAATACCATAATATTCGGCAAAGTCCCTCACCTCTTTAGAAACAAATGAACTACCCTGATCTGTAGTGAGAGTTTGAGGAATGTTGAATCTATGTATGATGTGCTTCAAGATGAAGTCAAGTGTATCATCTAGCAATACAAATTTAAACGCTTGTCGCCGAACTTTTCGATCAACCCTTTGGCTAGGGTCTCTCAAATACTAGACGATTGGAGTTCTCCAATCGCTCTAGTGGACTTCTAAGGGTTTTGGTTGCTCGCTTCCTGAAAAAATGCCTAAGCTATTGATTTCGGAGTGCCCCCCGAGCCCATCTGGCTTCTGCCAAAGCCTGGTTGGACTGGCTGCGCGGAGCGCATCAGGCCGAAGCCCCCTATCGGAGGGTCCTGGCTCCCGGAAGCCCTCATCGTCCCGAGGACTTCGGATCACGGTGTTCGGCATGCCAGACCCTTCGGTGGGCGGAGTACTCTGGTCCCGGGACCTTGGCGCGTGGTAGTCTCCGGCAGCCGGAGGGGTCCGACCTAGAGGGTGCGTCTGTCCGAAGTCACTAGCTTCGGCAGTGAGACCAAATATCGGCTTCTCCCATAAAGAAAATTTTCCTCTCCTGACTTGGTAACCAGATGCTCGCTAAGACAAATCATTTGCAACTGAATTGGCCTCTCTTGACACATGAGAAATTTTGACGTCATCAAAAGTAGCAACTATGTCCAGGCACTTATCCAAGTAGTTGTTTAGCAAGCCGTTAAAACATTGAGCACTCTTAGCCACTTGTTGCACTACTAGCAGGGAATCACCATGCACACGAACATGTTTAACACCCATGTATTCTAACAATTCAAGCCCTAGCAGTAAAGCCTCGTATTCAGCTTGGTTGTTGGTAGAGGGGAATTCTAAATGAGCCGATGTTTCAAAGTGCGCTCCGCTAGGTGATATGAGAACCACTCCAATTAATACCCTGGACATTTTTGCAAGTTGAACCATCAAAGTAAAGTTTCCATGGCATTACCTCAATCAAAGCAACATTGTCGCTCCAACTGACTTCTATGTGGTGATCAACTATCACTACTACAAAGCGACACTGTAGCGGCAGGCAAAAACGACCTATAGTGGCGGGCATCCAGTCCGCCACTGCTCTAACGCCACTGTTATCACTGGTTAGCAGTGGCGGTCAGAGCGCCCGCCACCGCTGTGTCAACAGCAGTGGCAAGCGCGCTGACCTCATCTGCCCGCCACTACTATTGATAACAACAGTGGCGGGCAGATGAGGTCAGCTCGCCCGCCACCACTATGTCAACAGCAGTAACAGGCATGCTGACCTCATCTGCCCACCACTACTGTTATCAATAGCAGTGGCGGGCAGATGATGTCAGCGCGCCCACCACCATTGTGTCAACAGCAGTAACGGGCAAGCTACCTCATCTGCCCGCCACTACTGTGTATAACCCATAACACAGAATGTTGTGATCCCACAAACCAAAACACAGAAATTATATGCTTCACACAGCCATCCACATACACAGTAGCAAAACATCCACATATCCACATACACATCCACAACAACAACACATCAACACAACAACCATCCATCTCATCAATTTACAAAAATTTACAAAGTTTACATTATATGCTTCACACAGCCATCTACATACACAGCAACAACAACACATCTCATCAATTTACAAATTTACATTTCATCACACATCAAGTCTAAAAAGTTTACATCTATCAAAATTTCAAAATTAACCATTGTTTCACAAATACATGCTCATGCGGTTTATGTTTTCTTGGAAGGCCAACTCATATCTTGGTTTGCCTTTTCATTCTTTCGGCCCAATCATACAGAGTTGGATGCTTGGCCACTTCACTCTCAGGATCGAAAAATGCTCCAAGCTCATGAAGAATCTCATGCATCGTGAAGTGGCACATCCTTGATACGATTTCGTACATTTGTGATTCTGAGAGTTGGCTCTTCTGGGCAACGGTTGATGGACCTGACGCCTGCATACGTAAAATATAAGTACATACGCTGCAAGTTATATTAGATTAACACACAGGAAATCAACTTACTTATTTAGTATCCTCAGATACTGTCCGCCCAAACTTTCCTAAGTTATTGCTGATGAAATCACAAGTATAATAGCCGCAATGCACGGAACCAAGAGATTGTTTGTGACACTTCAAAATAGACAAAGTTAGAACGATATATAGTTTGGCTTTATCAATTGAATTAAGAAATTTAAAAATATAATATTACCGGATAGTTGGTTCTGATAAGCATATCTTTCGGCCTCTATGGATCATGTGGGCCACCTAACTTTTCCACGTAGTATCTGTATGCACTCTGAATAACATTTAATATATCTTGATATTCTTTTTTGGGTTTGTCGAGCGAGTCGAGCACATAAACCCTTGAGCTCTTTGGGTATATCAGAAGTGCAATCCAATGATCACTATCGAAAGAAGTAATATATGACTATGTTAGTTTCATAATCGATAAAACGTGATTAAGTGGATATAGTGGGTATACTTACTTAAAGTTATATGCCCCACTTATCATTTCTCTGTCCTTCCATTGATCCATGCACCGCGCAATATACAACGCGGCACAAATCCTTTTGTTCTTCTTAAGTGTGTCTTCGTCTTTATTGAACATCTTTCTTTGAAATTTTTTCTTACCCGTAGTCTAGTACTTGCTATCGTTCTGGTTTAGTGTCGGGTTCAGCGCACTTTGGCTTATTAATGACGGGTTCAAGTACCCATACATATTATACGCATCACAGCATGAATTACAACTGCATATGTTATGAAACAATAGTCAATATAAGACATTATTTATTTTTGCTTTGTATTGACAAAGTATAAAGTACTTACATGCACCAGAGCATCATGCTTGTGATGTCGGTTCGCTTCAGACGAAACATCCGATGGAAGTCGTCGAAAAATAGTGCATGCTTAAACTCTGGGAAGTTGAATATTTCTTGTGGAACCTTCAGTTCTATTTGTGTTACTCCTAACGAAGACGCTTCGAGGTACCAGTCATGAAATGTTTTCATCATCCAAGGCATACTCTTAAGTACTCCTTGGGGTAATAATGGTTTGCCTGGTTCGTATTCAATATAATCCTCGTCTCCGTAGGTCCACTTATCAACAGAAAGTCAGCCCGCATGCTTTTGTACTGGAGCCTTTATGGGAGTCGCTTCGGGCATAGAACGTGTTTGCCCCATAGTAGTAAAAAATTTATGCATCTCATATTTCGGCGCAGAACACTGCCCAGCTTGACTAGTTATCTTGTGGATTGCTGGCTTTGGGCATGCATCTTGTTTTTCAGGCTCGGCAACTAGCACTGACACTTTTGTTATGGGCTTGGCCACCGGCACTTGAGGATCAGCCGGAACTGGTACTTGAGGCTCAGCCGGAACTGGCACTGGCATTTGATCTGGCTCTGGCACATTTGTGTTGGGCTCATCAGTGGGCTCAAGCACTGGCACTGGCTTTGTCACTTGAGGATCAGAAGTCACTTTCGATTCTATCACTTCTGCCACTTTATCGGGCACTAGCCCTTCCCCTGCCTTTTCCTCTATCTCACGCTCATCAACAGGTGATAAAGATCCTATATTTTGCACATCCTGAGATGAAAGATATGTGGGGGATTGTGATGAGACAATAGGTGATTTACTCTAAGAACTTGTCTGCAGTAATTTGATATCTCGGCTCGCCCATAGGACAAAGTTATTTAGAGCATCTCCGATTGTCTCAATCCCCTCATCAGGCATTGGAAGATCCAAGGGGTCATTAATAAATCTGTCGTTGGTGATCTCATTGACCTGAACCTTGGTATAGTCAGCAGGAATAGGCCGATTGTGAAATAAATCCCCAGGCATAGCAATGCCTCGTGCATCCTCTTGGGAATGCCCTTTGCGCCCTATCGGTACATGCAGGCTGCATGGTGTGTCCTCTTTAATATAATTTACAGGAAATTTGTCTTGTACTTAGCCAACACTACTTGGTACGTCGAGTCGTACCTCTAGCAAAATTATTTGTCCCGCTGCAGCCTGCATTATGTTTGGATTCTCGTTAATAAATTCAAAAAAGTGTCGCTCCCACTCTACACGGCGCTCTGTGGCGTCGTCTGTGCGTGCTTGATGCTTCTTGTATGTGGCACCCTCCTAATTCTTGAAAGTATTTTTCTAGGGTGCTATAGAAGAGACACCTCGGGTGCGCCCTCAATGTTCCTCGTTTCCGAGAGCAGATGTAAGCCGGTCATTACATCCCTCAGGCTTGAACTATCTAGTCTTCTCCAACTCAGCGATTCCCTGTGCTTTCTGGAATACTTCACTAGTCCATGAGTCAGAGAGCATATATTGGCCCTCGGGTGTTTTTTTAGCTCGACCTAGGAGCCATCTCTTAGTGCGCTAATCAGCACCTGAAAACTGTTCAGGTAACCCAGCCGCACAGGTCCTCCTCCTCCTTTCTACTCCACTCATCCTCCTTGGCCTTATATCCACCTAGCCCAAGTTTATGTGGGAACTTATTCTTCTTATTAAGTTCTTTGAACATGATGCTCCCTTGTTTGGTTTCTTCCTGAGCAATGCTGCATTTTGAATTTGTTCCATTCATTTGGCGTTATAAAGCCGTAGTCGTTGAGTGGAGACTCATCTTTCTGAAGGTATTGTGTGTTCAGTTTAGTCCTAAATGTACGGAGAGCCTTCTCGATAGTCTTCAATGTGGCAGCTTTAGCGTCTTCTAAGCGGTCTTTCGGGAATTTATAATGCGCTTTTATATGCTGCCACAATTCGTTCTTTGTAGCTTCAGGGACAGTCTTCCAATTTTTCCAAACTATCTTACATCGCTCCCTGGCAAGACATCCACAGTCGTTACGCCACTTCGCTGTGATTTCTTTTGGCTTCTTTGGAGCCCCATCAACATGCACTTCTTCAACCTCATAGATAGCTGTATGCAGCTTGTTCTTCTCCCGTTTCCCTCTCCTCTTCGCATTTGCAGACGATGTTGTGGCAGCGGGCTCAACATCTGTTCGCTCAGCTGACTCAATAGCTCGGACAATAGTTGTTCTTTTCTCGACTTGGAATAATCGACGCTTGCTTCCTCGCTTTGGACGATCCTACGATGATAGACAATGTGAGCTTCAGGAATGTAATCCTCGGTTAGAAGCTACTCTGACTTGTTACTAACGTAATAATTACCTCCGCTTGAGCTTCAGGAATGTAATCCTCATCGGCTTCTTCTCTCGTTCTCTTCTTCCTAGGCTCCATTGTATGTTCATTCTCCGGAGAGTGGTACGAAGATTCGCTATCGGAGGATCCTTCAGATGAACCCTCTTTATTTGTTTTTGCGGGAGACTCGTAAATGAGCTCCTCGATGGAACGTCCTTCTTCCGCCATAGATAAACTATTCATAGTTAAGAGGCTAATGTATCAGAATTTTGGTTATGCAAAAAAGGTCTGCTGTCATATTTTCATAGTTAAGAGGCTATTACTTCCGAAGCCACTATACTAATTATAGTAGCCTTAGAAGTAATAACAGTAGTAAACTGATCACAGTGTTGTTGAGGCCTCAGCATATTTTGTGTTGTTTTTCAAAATGTTCATGACTGCCATGGAACCATGAGCACATCCATTCCCTGTCAGCAACACGAGAAAGAAGAAGCTGTTGACGGGAATGGATGTGACACATGGCTTGATGACATACATGAGATAACTCAATAACAATTTGCATCATAGGCCTCTAAAAGGAATTGCGGAATCTAATGTTGGCCTTCAGCCGGATGAACTTGAGGATTAGTATAGTAGCCTTAGAAGTAATAACAGTAGTAAACTGATCACAGTGTTGTTGAGGCCTCAACATATTTTGTGTTGTTTTTCGAAATGTTCATGGCTACCATGGAACAGTGAGCACATCCATTCCCTATCAGCAACACGAGAAAGAAGAAGCTTTGACAGGAATGGATGTGTCTCATGGCTTGATGACATACATGAGATAACTCAATAACAATTTACATCATAGGCCTCTAAAAGGAATTGCAGAATCTAATGTTGGCCTTCAGCCGGATGAACTTGAGGATTAGTATATAGTAGCCTTAGAAATAATAGCAGTAGTAAACTGATCACAGTGTTGTTTAGGCCTCAGCATATTTTGTGTTGCTTTTCAAATATGTTCATGGCTGCCATGGAACCGTGAGCACATCCATTCCCTGTCAACAACACGAGAAAGAAGAAGTTATTGACAGGAATGGATGTGTCCCACGACTTGATGACATACATGAGATAACTCAATAACAATTTGCATCATAGGCCTCTAAAATGAATTGCAGAATCTAATGTTGGCCTTCAGCCGGATGAACTTGAGGATTAGTATATAGTAGCCTTAGAAGTAATAACAGTAGTAAACTGATCACAGTGTTGTTGAGGCCTCAGCATATTTTGTGTTGTTTTTCAAAATGTTCATGGCTGCCATGGAACCATGTGCACACCCATTCCCTGTCAGCAACACGAGAAAGAAGAAGCTATTGATGGGAATGGACGTGTCACACGGCTTGATGACATACATGAGATAACTCAATAACAATTTGCATCATAGGCCTCTAAAAGGAATTGCAGAATCTAATGTTGAGGATTAGTATAGTAGCCTTAGAAGTAATAACAGTAGTAAACTGATCACAGTGTTGTTGAGGCCTCAGCATATTTTGTTGCCATGGAACATTAGAGGGAAAAACAACACAAAATATGTTGAGGTCTTAACAACACTAGAGAGAGAGAACAACACAATCTCCTAACTTGAGAATTAATATAGTGGCTTCGGAAGTAATAGCTGACTACTGTAGCCAAGAAGAGTTTTCATACATTTCCCATCTTTGACACTGTGATCAGTTTACTACTGTAGCCTCAGAAGTAATAGCAGTAGTAAACTGATCACAGTGTCAAAGGTGGGAAATGTATGAAAACTCTTCTTGGCTACAATAGTCAGCTATTACTTCTGAAGCTACTATATTAATCCTCAAGTTAGGAGATTGTGTTGTTCTCTCTCTCTTGTGTTGTTGAGGCCTCAGCATATTTTGTGTTGTTTTTCAAATATGTTCATGGCTGCCATGGAACCGTGAGCACATCCATTCCCTGTCAGCAACACGAGAAAGAAGAAGTTGTTGACAGGAATGGATGTGTCGCACGGCTTGATGACATACAAGAGATAACTCAATTACTATTTGCATCATAGGCCTCTAAAAGTTGTTCTAAAAAAGTGGTAATGTGGTATGCAATATTTCTCATGGCATAACTTAGATATAGAAGACTTCACTCAAGAACTAGAGGGGGGTGAATAGGCGCCTCGACAAAATTCTTTCGAATTAGATGGCCCTTTCAAAACACCCAACGCTCCTCCAAACTTAACACTTTATTAGGAAAATAATTAACACGGCATAATTGAATGCAAACACGGCATCTATAGTTGATTTTGAGGATAAGCTCTAAGCGTGCTCATAATTCATAATAATGTAATTAACACTTTATTAGGAAAATAATGTTATTAACACTATCTTCAAAAAATATGTGTTTAGCACCATACAAATAAAAATGTAATCATGGTTGTCATGGCGCCCCGGCGAAACCAGTCGCCAGGGGGCTGACTGGACGCCTAGGCGCCTAGGCGGGCGCCTAGGCGACTAATTAAATTCAGCAAACAGAGGTAAGCACTTTGCATTTCAGCAAACATATCCATAGCACACATGTCCATAGCAAACAGAGGGCATACTTCATAGTTCATACTTCATAGCACACAACCACACATGCAAAATAAAATTTCACAATCACAAGTCCATAGCAATTCACAAGTCCATAGCACACAACTGTGCCCTTCTCTGCCTTCTCTGCTTGCGCTCGTCGGCCCATGCCCTTCTGCCTGCTGCTGCTGCCTGCTGCGGTGAGGGAGCAGAGGGGGAAGCAGAGAACGAGCTGTCGTGCGCCCGTGGCCCGTGCCTTCTACTGCCTGCTGCGGCGAGGGAGCACAGGGGAGGGGGAAGCAGACAACGGAGGGGATCAGGGGAAGCCGAGGCGGCCGGGTGGCCGGCGGCTGGGCGGCACAAGGGGAAGCGGTCAAGCAGAGCCCGCGGCCGGCGGTGCAAGGGGAACAGGAGCCCGCGGCCGGCGGCGAGCAGATAACAGTAAACACCGCCATAACAGTAAAAAAGGGCACTAGCTGACCTTTTTTTCAGCACGGTGGCGACGAGTGGAGGGCGGCGACACGGGCTCCGGATGGTGGTGATGTGTGGAGGGTGGCAGTGCGGGATCCGGGACGGCGGCGTGGGCTCAGGGATGAAGGCGATGGGCTCCAGGGACGGTGGCGGCGCGTGCTCCAGGACGACGGCGACGGGCTTCGGGGATGGCGGCGATGACTCCAGGAGCGACGGGCGGAGTTCGGTGGCGACGGGCTCCGAGGGTGGCGTGGGCTTTGGGAGCGACGTGCGGAGTTTGGCGGCGACGGCCTTCGGGGACGACTGACGGGCTCCGAGGGCGGCGTGGGCTCCGGGAGCGGCGGCAATGGGCAGAGTTCGGCGCACGGGAGTTAGAAATGAAACTAGGTTTTCGGATGGCGGGAGCAAAAACTTTTATATAGTTGTATTAGAAGTGGCGGGCATGATGACGTCATCCTGCCCACCACTGATATTTTCTCTTAGTAGTGGCGGGCATGCTGACGTCACCAGCCCGCCACTACTAATCCGCCCGCCGCTGGTGCTCGATGCCACTACTAAAAGGAATAGCAGTGGCGGGCTGGTGACGTCAGCATACCCGACCGCCACTACTATGAGAGGTGGGGGTTATCTAGCATACGTTGCCACTAATGTCGAGAAACACTTTGTAGCGCAGTGGTGCGGGGTTGCTTTGGTGCCATGCGGTTCGAGGTTCGAACCTTGCAGCCTGCAGGCCGTTTGAGGTTCGAACCTAGCTGCTAGCATCCAAACATTTTTTTTTTCATTTCTATTCTAATTTTCATGACTTTTTTATTCATGTTTAAATTCTAGTTTGAACTTGATTTTTTTAACAGTAAAAATACATCATAACTTATCAAATTTAAAAAGTTGGTATTTTTCTGCCTCACTTTACTTTTTTTATTTCATTAAGAAACATGAGATTCTCCGGGTATGCATTAGGGTTTAGAGAAGAAATGACTGAGGTTTGAAAGCAAAATCTAGTTTGAACTTGATTTTTTTAACAATAAAAATACATCATAACTTATCAAATTTAAAAAATGGTATTTTTCTGCCTCACTTTACTTTTTCTCCCTTAGTTTACTGTTTTTATTTCATTAAGTGTGTTTTTATGATCAAAGTCAAAATAAGTTCAATTTGAACTACAAGACATGAAATAATTCACCAAAATTTATAGAAAAACCATATTCATGTTTTGACTCTATAATTAGTTATTATTATCCAGTAAATTTAAAACCATCATAAAAAATGTAGGTTTCCACAACACTCGATCGACAACTTGTATTTTTATAGTTTTTTAATCCTCAAAAAATAAAATAAATTCTAAAAAAGATGAGACTTGTCATGTTGTTATGATATGATCGATCCATAGATGTTGTCATAAAAATAAAATTGTTTCGAGAAAATAATCATGTAGGGCGTTAAGAAACCTAAGATTCCGCGGGGATGAGTTAGGGTTTAGAGATGAAATGACTCAGATTTGAAAGCAAAACCTATAGTTGATTCTTCCTTTGAACTTGAAACTTTTTGTACAATAAAAATACAACACCAATATTCTAATTGCAAAAATTGGTATTTTTCATTAACAGAAATTGGTATTTAAATGCAAAAAAGTCCACGTAGAGGTAGAGATTATCTAGCATACACTGCACAAATAGCCGAGAAATACTTTGTAGCGCAGTGGTGCGGGGGGTTCTTTGGTGCCATGCGGTTTGAGGTTCGAACCTTGCTGCCGACAGGCGGTTTGAGGTTCAAACCTTGCTGCTGGCGCCAAATCAACATTTTTTTCTGTTTTGTACTTTTTTAAATTTTCAGCACTTTTTTATTGATGTTTAAATCCTCGTTGAACTTGAATTTTTTTAACAATAAAAATACATCATAATTTATCAAATTTAAAAAGTTGGTATTTTTCTTCCTCAGTGTACGTCACTCGACTTAGTGGTGGCGGGCCGATGACATCATGCGACCGCCACTACTAAAAGGATAGCAGTGGCGGGCTGGTGACGTCATCATGCCTGCCACTACTAATCCGCCGGCGCTGGTGGGGTTATCTAGCATACGTTGCCACTCATGTCGAGAAACACTTTGTAGCGCAGTGGTGCGGGGGTTGCTTTGGTGTCATGCGGTTCGAGGTTCGAACCTTCCTGCCTGCAGGCGGTTTGAGGTTCGAACCTTCCTGCTAGCATCCAAACATTTTTTTTACATTTCTATTCTAATTTTCATGACTTTTTTATTCATGTTTAAATTCTAGTTTGAACTTGATTTTTTTAACAATAAAAATACATCATAACTTATCAAATTTAAAAAATTGGTATTTTTCTGCCTCACTTTACTTTTTTTTATTTCATTAAGAAACATGAGATTCTCCGGGGATGCATTAGGGTTTAGAGAAGAAATGACTGAGGTTTGAAAGCAAAATCTGTAGTTTATTCTTCCTTTGAAATTGAAACTTTTTGGACAATAAAAATACAACACCAATATTCTAATTGCAAAAATTGGTATTTTTCTCCCTTAGTTTACTGTTTTTATTTCATTAAGTGTGTTTTTATTACATGTTGTTACGATATGATCGAGACTTTGTAGCGCGGTGGTGCGGGGGATCGCTTGACACATCATGTTTATTTGAAAGCAAGTAAACAAACACAAGTCCAGGCTGGGGTAACCAGCTTACACATCGAAAGGCACTACTGGTCAAACCCAAAAGAAAGATATGGTTTGGAGCTTCTTCTTCTTCCTCGGCATAAACCCAACCTATTTCTGGTTAAACAGATTAAAAGCCTCAACTTGCCAATCCTCAACCAACTCGGCATCATCAGGCAGTCTGAACTGCTCTCCATGTACCTGAACAAGAAAATACACGCGGCGGCGATAGTGAGAACAACTTATTATCAATGATTGAATTGGATGATAAAAATATAAAGTTTTCATAAAAAGAGGATCTTGCCTCCTTCCTCCTCTTGCTGCCGCATTGCTCTACATGCTTCCCTTTTCCACCGCTAGCCTCGGCATGTTTCCCTCTACCACCGGTTGTCTCATCATTCTTCTGTCTGCCAACACTTACCCTATCTGGTTGCGGCGATCGCGAGTCGTCCTCCGAGTCGGAGTCCATTATGAGAATCACTTTCTTCGCCAAACAACTGCAAACTATACCATCATGTACCTTATGTTTACCGCATTTGCAAACCTCACACACGCCACTTGATGTAGAGTCTGAGGATCCACTGTTTGGTTCAATCTTAGGAGGAGTCATCTACAATTTTTTTGTCACATTGATATAACATTAAAAAACCCTAAGCTAGTAATATTATAGTACATTAAAAAACATTATTGTTATAGTGGAAATTTTTTTTCTCAAAATTTTTTTATAGTACATTAAAAAACATTATGTTATAGTGCATTCTACTAGTAATATTATACTAAATTATATTACCACGCATAAATTAATATAACAATTAGAAATCATTTTAACCCTAAGCTCGAATAAAATAAGATCAAAGATAGGTTATCTAACATTTACTAACTGGATGGCGGCGACGGGCGGCGCCGAGACGGGCTCCGAGGAAGTCGGCGACGGGCGCGCGGAGGGCAGCGACGACGTGCTCCGGGACGTCGACGGCGGTGACGGGAGGAGGGGGGTGACACGGGAGTTTATGGTTTAGAAAATGAAACTAGGTTTTCGGACGGCGGGAGTGGAAAGTATATATAGGTGTATAAGTAGTGGCGGGCATGCTGACGTCATTCTGCCTTAGTAGTGGCGGGCATGCTGACGTCATCCAGCCCGCCACTACTAATAGAGGTAGGGATTATATATATAGCATATAATACTCTTCCTACATTGACGTGAAACACTTAGTAGCGCAGTGGTGCGCGGGGCTCACTTGGGGCCATGCGGTTCGAGGTTCGAACCTCGCTGCCGGCAGGCGATTTGAGGTTTGAACCTTGCTGTTGGCCCCAAAAATTAAATTTTTAAAAAATTTTCTATTGATGTTTAATAAATTTTCTATTGATGTTTAATTAAATCCTCATTTGATCTTGAAAATGTTTTAACAATAAATGACATAATTGATTTTACAAATACGCACGCTAAACATAAATGATCTAGCCTTGCACTAATTTTCCATCGCCATTGGTGCGTAGATAAGGAATCACACTGCCAAATGACAGTTTTGCTTCAACCACATTGATCCTTGATATGTCAACGAAAAATGGCACCTCATCAAACTGATTGTATTCTTCTTCGTCTTCGACTCCATCAACTCCAACAATTCTTTGTTTTCCTGGAGCAACGATGTATTTTTTCTCATCTTTAGGATCAAGTATGTAAAATACTTGTGCCACGGATTGAGCGAGTATCCAAGGGTCATCTTTATAAGCCACCTTATTAAGGTCAACTATCGTAAACCCGTAATCATCCACCTCCACACCTTCTGGATGTCTGACCCACTGACACTTAAATACAGGGATTTCTATAGAGTTCCCGTAGTTAAGTTCCCATATTTCTTCGATGTATCCATAGTAAGCATTCTTTTGTCCAATGCTATCTTCTGCTTCTCCTCTGACACCACTATTTTGGTGCTGACTCTTTTGATCCTTTGCTTTGGTATAGAATGTGAAACCATTGATGTCATACACTTGCCATGTTTTAACCATGCTCAATGGACCGTAAGACAATTTATTTATCATCATCTCTTCGTCGGTTTGTCCAATCGAAAGGTTTAGATCCCTCAGCCATGATGTGAAATAAATTTTGTGTTCTTTCATAATCCATTGTTCATCGCGATCTTCATTCTTTTCACGAAGCACTTGCAGGTGTTGTTCAACATATGGTCTCATAATCGCCAACTGATGCATTACACTGTAATGTGATTCTCTTATTGTTTGGTAACTATTGTCTCGTATGATTTTCCTGCCTTTAGTTCCTTTACCGGTGAGTCTTCCATGGTGCTGGGACACGGGAACTCCTATTGGTCTTCCATCTCTTATGTAATCTGCGTAGCACTCAATGACTTCCTCAGTCGTGTAGCCCTCTATCATGGAACCCTCTGGATAAGCACGATTTCGTACATAACCCTTGAAGATAACCATTAGACGCTCGTACGCATACATATTGTGCAGGTACGTTGGACCGAGAACAAAGATTTCTATTCACAAACCCTAAATTAGTAAAATGCTAATAACTCATTGTATACATGATTAAATACAAAATAAATGTGAGATTCGGCATGGATTTACCTCCTAGAATGAAATCCTTCAAAAGAAACGAAAACAAAGCCTCCCCCCTCTTTATCTAGATTTTTGTCGCCATTGTACGGACAAAATTAAATGCGAACTCCGGTAGAGCTCGGGGAGGAAGAAGCTGCGCATTTATAGCTAGAATAGTAGTGGCGGTCGCAAGTGATGTCATCAATACTTTAGTGGCGGCCATAATAGCAGCGGCGGGCAGCACCAGCGCCCGCCACTACTATTAGTACAATAGTGGCGGTCCGGGATGACGTCAGCACCGACCGCCACTACTTTACCAACAATAGTGCCGGGCGCCGGTGCTGCCGTCAGCACCAGAAACTGTAGTGGCGGGCATCTAATGGCCCGCCACTACAGTGGTTTTGCCCAACGCCACTACAGTGATGGTTTGTAGTAGTGTATAAAGTTGGCTATGATCTGGCCTTTCGTAGATCTTAGGGGTTCATAGGCCAAATCATATTCAATCAAAGCGTAAGCCCACTTTCTGATTCTTCCACTTAGAATCGGCTTTTGCAACATGTGTTTTATAACATCGGTTTGGCAAACGACAACGCATGTAGTAGGGAGAAGATAGTGGCGCAACTTGGTACATGCGTAGTAAAGTGATAAACACAAACGTTCCACAAACGCATACCTGGTCTCAGCATCCAGCAGGCGGTGGATCAAGAATGTGATGATGTACTCTCTTCCTTCTACCTCCTGGGTTAGCACGGCCCCGATCACACTATCTTCAGCAGCGATGTACATCCGAAATGAAATCTAGTCTTTGGGTGCTCTCACCACGGGCGGTGATGACAAGCACTCCTTGATTTTCTCAAAGGCATTTTGCTGTCTTGCCCCCCAGTGAACTCGGCCTTGTTCTTTAGCCGGAGTATGGGGACAAAGGCATCAATCTTGCCAGACAAGTTAGATATAAAGAGACGCAAATAATTCATCTTGCCTAGCAATTTTTGCACATCTTTTTTGCATGTCGGCGCCGTAACGTTTCTAATTTTCTCAAGCCTCTTAGGATCAAACTCTATGCCTCTTTCATGAATCATGAAACCTAAGAACTTACCTACCGACACGCCAAAAGTACATTTGAGTGGGTTCATTTTTAAGCCATGTTGTCGCATCCTATCAAAAGCAACTTTCAAATTGGCTAAATGGTTTCCCATAGCATCCGATTTGACTACAACATCATCAATGTAAACTTCTAACATAACTCCTAGCAAGTCATGAAAGATCAAGTTCATAGCACGCTGATATGTGGCACCAGCATTTTTTAAACCAAAAGTCATAACGATCCACTCGAATAAATCGACAAAACTAGGGCATCAAAAGGCTGTCTTATAGACGTCCTCTTTGGCCATAAAGATTTGATTATAACCAATGTTGCCATCAAGAAAACTTAGTACCTTGTCTCCTGAAGCATCGTTGATCAACATGTCGGCTATCGGCATCAGATACTCGTCCTTCGGAGTGGCCTTGTTCAGATCCCTGAAATCAATACATACTCGTATATTGCCGCTCGCTTTGTTCTCTACAGGCACAATGTTAGTGACCCATTCTACATACCTGCATGGCCTAATAAATCCAGCTTTGAGCAGTCGCTCTACTTCTTCTTTAACTCGGTCATAGATGGCCGAGTTAAAGCGACGAGGAGGCTGTTTATAAGGCCTAAATCTAGACTTTATAGGTAGACGATGCTCTACGATCTCGCGGCTTAGTCCCGACATCTTACTATACTCCCACGCAAAACAATCGACATACGACCGAAGCAACTTTATTAATTCGGCCTTTTCATCATGCTGTAAATGTTGGGTTACAAAAGTCAGCCTTGGGATGCTACCATTGCCTATGTCAACTTCTTCTAAGGGATCGGTCGACGCAAAACCTTGCCCTAATCTCTCTACTTCGCTAAAGTCCTCGATGAATTCGGTGATACCGTCTTTAGTAGACCGATACTGCTCTACATGAGACTTTAGCCAATCCAGATTACTCTTGCTAGACATGACTACTAATATAAAAATAGTCATGCTACACCAGCCGACTTTACAGACACTGGTACAAAACGTCCTCCGGACACTCTAACAAAATCGCAATCTGAAAGATCTCTACCTAACAGACACTCTACCTTGTTGTGAACGACGTTAACTGACACATCAGCCAATGCCACTTGGGACGAAGTGTCTGCGGGAATGACCTCTACTTCATCATCGTCCCACTGAATTAGGCACTGGTGCAGAGTAGAAGGAATGCAGCAATTCACATGAATCCTATCATGCCCATGCAGCACGCTGTAGTTACCTTGTACGTCGACGACGAAGAATGTTGTTGGCAATGTCTTGTTGCCTACTGTCAACTCCATGGAGAGCATGCCTTTGGCCTCAGACCTCTCGCCGTTGAAGGCATTCAGCATCAAGTTGGTCTTCTTCAGATCATCCTCATCCCTGCCAAGTTTCTTCAATAGCGAGTAAGGCATTAAGTTAACAGTGGCGCCACCGTCAACAAGAATTCGGGAAATCATCTTTCCATCAATGTGATCTCTGATGTAGAGAGGCTTCAGATGGCGAGCCGAGTCCTCAGGCTTCTCAAAAATAGCGTTGCGTGGGCCGAGGTTCAATTGAGCGACCTCGGCCTCGTCCCATGGTAGAGCGAATTTGGCGGGCAGCATGACGACATTGATGTCCGTTGCCTAGGGTGTGGGTCCCTCGGAGATGGGTAAGTAGTCGTCATCGAGCATGTTTTCTTCGTCATCGCTAAGAGTAGGAGCCGGATTGGTCATCTCAGTCGGCTTAACTTTCCATATCTGTCTCGTAGTTGGTCGAGGGTGGATTTCCTCAAAAATAGTGTCGCGCTCGTCCTCGGCCATCTTTTGTGATTTGGACATGCCTGGAGGTGCCCAAGATGGTTGTGGCTTGGTGCTAGGTGCCACTGCCTGGTCCCTGTCAGCTCTAGCCGAAGTGGTACTACCCACCTCGGCCTTGTGCACTCTGTATTCGGAGGAACCTTTGCTGCAGACCCCGGCAGTCGGACTGGCCTCATTCGTTTGATCGGACCAGGCTCCGGCGCGGGCTTTGGCTGAAGCAGGGGACTCACCTACGTTAGACTTCGGTGATGGGGCCTTCAGGATTAGGAGTTCCTGAGACCCTACTCTGACTGTGATAGCTTCGGACTCCTTGTCCTTTGCCCCTTCGCGCCCATATCCTTTGACTTCGCCGAGCCGGCTCGAAGGTACTACGGACAACCTATGGACGATGCCTCCCTTTGCTGCGTCTGTTTGTCCCCGCCATTCATAATACACCAAAGGAAAACAAGGCAGAGCATTAAGTTGCTGAGGGTACTCCGGCTGTGATACATCTAGAGCCCACGGAGTCCCCGCCTAGTTGTACGGTGGAGGCATCAGCGGCTCTAGTGGCCTCACCCACTATGAGCCGAACCCATTACCCAGAGGGGGGTTCGGCAGAGTCGACGGTGTCTCGGACCATATCAGTGAGGGGTCCTGCCAGGTCGGAGGTACGTTTGACCAGTGCGGGCCGAAGCCTCCTATCGAAGGGCTCGTCTAGAGTGGTGCGCGGTTTGGCCATTAGGGGCCGAACTCGCTCCGCATGGGGTTCGGCCACTAGGGTCCTAAGTTACCATACAGGGGGTTCGGCCATTGAGGTCCGAAGCCACTGTACGGAGCGTTAGGCCATTGTGGCCTGAAGTCACCGTGCGGAGGGCTTGGCCATTGCAGTCCGAAGCCATCACAAGAAGGGCTCAGCCACTGTGGTCCGAAGCTATCCTCTGAATGCCTTGGTCCCCTCAACTGACTTAGTTTCTTAGTGCGGGGGCCTATTTCTTTGGCTTTTCTTATTGGTGCTTGTTCAATAGCATCTTATATGTTACCTTTGGCTTCTTGCGAGCCCTAGCCGAAGGGATGCTAACATTTTGTTTCCACTGTCCCACCTCAGGGTTTTTATGTATGAGTGTGCGTGTGCGCGGCTCTCCAACAATTACCACCTTCCCTTTAGTCGACTCGGCCTGTTCTGGCCGAATCAACACCTTCTTCTCACAGAGGTCGACTGACATTGACGGGGAAGGGGTCTTTGTCCATCTTCATCTTTGGATTGTGGTCTATTTTCAATCGTCCTTCTTCTATGGCCTATTGAACCTACCGCCGAAAAATATTGAAGTCATTAGTATTATGTGAATGCGAATCATGCCACTTACAGTATGGATGTTTCTTCAACTCATCGGCAGATGGAATGACTTGGCCTTTAGGCAACCTGAGAAGCTGGTTCTTTAAGAGAAAATCAAATATTTTATCACACTTAGTTATGTCAAATGAGTACTTGACCTCACTAGGTCGATTCTTCGTGGGAGACGATCGTAACTCGGAGCAAGTGATAGGTTTACTCTTAGCGTTCCAAACCCATTCGGTTGCGTACATGTTGGCCGAATCCTCTTCTTCTGATTCCTCCTCATCGGAGTGTTCCATGACGTGGATTTCAGCCCTAGGCTTGTTAAACGTCTTAATAAACTTTTTATCTTTGGCTCGACCTTCCTAGACTAGAGCCTGCTGCAAGACTTGGCTAACCTCTAAGAAGTTCTGGTTGTCTAGTTTCTCTTTAATCTCGGAACGCAAACTGCTAAAAGCTAGATCCACCAAATCCCTCTCTGAAATATTAAGATTGAAACATCGGTTTCTAGTATCCCTAAAACGCTTGATATACTCAGAGGCACCCTCGTTAGGTTTCTTCCTAACTGATGTCAGGTGTGAGAGCCTAAGCTCCGTTTCACCCGTATAAAAATAGTCATGGAATTTTTGTTCTAATTCGTCCCATGTTTGGACGGCGTTCGGTGAGAGTGTCGAAAACCAAGTGAAAGCAGTGCCGAATAGCGAGAGAGAAAATAGTCTAAGTTTTAGAGCGTCTGACCCGCTAGCTTCTCCACACTGTGCAAGTCGAACTTAGTAAATTCGGCGATTCTATAGCCATAGGGGTAGGGTATTGCATCGAAATGATCGGGATATGGCTTCCGGTAAACCCTAGCCGGACCCCTAGGCACGAAGCTAGTGCATTCCCTAAATAGTGCACGGATTCGCTCCTCTAGGTCATCTTGGCCTGCTGCCTGCGCACGTCTCTCATGCGGGGGCGCGACACGCGGTGGGATATCGGCGTGTCGGCCATGGGCCTCTTCCCTATGTGCTAGTTGTGCTACGTGCTCAAGCCCAGGCGCTTGCGCATGTGGTGCGGGCAGCATGGGTAGGGCTGGCGCCAGTGCAGGTGGCAGTGGTGCATGGTACACGGTGCTATCTTGGCCGTAAGCACAATGCCTAGTCTCGGCCACGGATGTTGGGACCGGAGACGCAATGGTCTTGCCAGTGCTACCATCAGTTCTGCTGTACACATGATTCACCGGAGGTATACTAGCAATAGGGGCTGATGGTACGGCCTCAGTAAAGCCGAACCTTCTAAGTGTCACCTCTACTTGGGAGCTAACTGCCGAATCTAAATGGTTGGCTAGCGAAGCGCTAACGGCCTGGTCTACCGGTGCGGCTATTTTTTGCTCAATCTCAAAAGAAGATAAACGAGGTGATACGGGTGTTACCTGGATCCGAGCAAGGTCGGGGGCGATGATGTCGCGTTTGATGAAGCCCGCGCGCATCTTGACAGAGCCTCAAAGCATCATGTCCTAGAGCACCTTCATCTATGCCTCGATTTCTACTCGGTCTTCTGTGGGAATGTCTTCAACAGTGGGCGTCACGATGTTGCAGTTGTCGATGCTCGTGCCTCCCATGGTGTCCATCGGTGGTGTAGACATAGTAGTCGTTGCAAATGTACCAGCGGCCGATGTAGACGTACCCATCATGTTGGCATCCAAAAAGTGTTTCCCTAGTGGAGTCGCCAAAAAGTGTGTTGACACTAGTACGTGCCCCCGCACTTGGGTCAGTTCGACGATCCAAAAGTGTGCGGATACTTAGGGACAAGCCTAAACGTAACACAACACCGACGTCGTGTTCCGACTACCCATAGCCATGGTAAGGGGGTTGGAGTCACCAGGTAATCAGATCACACAGAAATAATCCAATTAGCCGAAAGAAATATATTAAACAGAACAATTCAGAAACCGGGCAGAGCCTGACTATTCGAAGTATAGTGCAAAGGGTGTCGCCGAAGGGTACCTTCGGCGTCTGGTGCAAAGTGTCCCACCGAAGGGTGCCTTCGGCGTTCGGACTGATTTGGCCAAAGATGAACTCCGAACGGATCTGGACGTGACAATCACCTCCGAACAGCGGGGTTCGGCGTGAAATCTCCGATACAACAGGATACAGGGTAATGACTTAGGTGCAACATGCAAGTGCGACTTTGTCCGGAGTGGAGTACGAGCGTGGCGAAGCCTGTCATGATGAAGTCTGTTGGCGAAGCATGTTGGCGTGCGGTCGAAGTAGGGATATCGCCGAAGGGTGTTCTGGCAACCTCCGAAAACCGATCTCTCAGCTCCGAATACCTCTGGCAGAGTAGCTCCGAACGTAGGTAACCTGCAATAGAGAAGATTTGAAGTACCAATTCAACCTGAGGACCGAATTTTGCTAAGTGTTGCACTAGTGGCGAAGGTAGCAATCTATTACGCAGATTAGCGGATACTTCACATGCGAAGTAACAAGGTGATAGCAATCTATTACGTAGATTAATAGATACTTCATAGGTGAAGTAACAAGGCGATAGCAATCTATTACGTAGATTAACGGATACTTCACAAGCGAAGTAACAAGGATTACCACTATTCCGAAGTGGCCATCGGAGGGCTTCCAAGAAAACCCACAAAGAGTACAGAAAAGTAAAGATAAAGTAAATATGATTCAAAGCTAGGGCTTTGTGGTTTATTTTGTTGGGGGGCCTCTGAACCGGCTTCGCCCCTATACATATAGGGACTAGACTTGTAATCTCTAAGTCTAATATGTTATGACTCGGCTGAATCACGCGTAGAGATAAACACTTAGCCAGAATCGGATCTAACTCTAACTTTGCCCGAAGTGGGCCTTCGGCCAAGGCCCGCCGAAGTATTCTCCTCAGGCCGAAGCTTCGACGAAGTGAGCCTCCGAAGGCCTCCTGGCTGAAGGATGTGGACTAGCTGGAAGCTTTCGGAGTTTGTAGCCCAATGGTCCTTCGGCCCTGTAGGGCTTCGGCCTAACCCGGGACATGTGCATTTTCGGCCCAAATCACCAAAATTGATATTTTGACAATCTTAAACATTGATGCCATTTTTTGCTATGAACATGCCGACAATCGAACCGGCCTCTTTCGGCCAATCGGACCAGGCTCCGGCACGGGCTTCGGCCGAAGTAGGGGACTTACCTCTATTAGGCTCTGGCGAAGGGGTCTTCGGGATTGGGACTTCCTGAGACCCTACTCTGACTGTGATAACTTCGAACTCCCTATCCTTTGCCTCTTCACGCCCGTATTCTTCGACTTCGCTCTACACGAGTCGATTCGGAGGTACCACGGACAACCTGTGGATGATGCCTTCCTCTGCTACGTCTGCTAGTCCCTGCCGTTCATAATACTCCGAAGGAAAACAAGTCATAGCATTGAGTTGCGGAGGGCACTCCAGCTGTGATACGTATGGAGCCCACGGAGTCCCCGCCCAGTTGTACAGTGGAGGCATCAGTGGCTCCAGTGGCTTCGCCCACTATGAGCCGAACCTGTTACCCGGAGGGGGGTTCGGTAGAGTCGATGGTGTCTCGGACCATATCAGTGAGGGGTCCTGCTAGGATGGAGGTATGTTCAGCCAGTGTGGGCCAAAGCCTCCTATCGAAGAGTTCATCCAGAGTGGTGCGGGGTTCGGCCATCGAGGGTTAAACTCGCTCTGCGCGGGGTTCAGCCACTGGGGTCCGAAGCCACCATACTAGGGATTCGGCCACTGAGGTCTGAAGCCGCCGCAGGGGGTGTTAGGCCAGTGTGGCCCGAAGTCAAGATGTGGTGGGTTCGACAAATGCGGCCCGAAGCCGCCATGCGGAGGGCTTAGCCACTGTGGTCCGAAGCAATCCTCCGAATGCCATGGGCCCCTCGGCTGACTTAGTTTCTTAGTACGGGGGCCTGTTTCCTTGGCTTTTCTTTGGTTCTTGTTCAATAGCATCTTATATGTTACCTTCGGCTTCTTGCGAGCCCTAGCCGAAGGAATGCTAACGTTTTATTTCCACACTCCAACCTCAGGGGTTTTTAGGTATGAGTGTGCGAGTGCACGACTCTCCAACAATTACCGCCTTCCCTTTAGTCGACTCGGCATGTTCTGGCCCAATCAACACCTTCTTCTCCCTGAGGTCGACGGCGTTGATGGGGAAGGGGTCTTTGTCCAGCTTCATCTTTGGATTGTGGTCTATTTTTAATCGTCCTTCTTCTATGGCCGATTGAACCTGCCACTGAAAAACATTGCAGTTATTAGTATTATGTGAATGCGAATCATGCCACTTATAGTATGGATGTTTCTTCAACTCATCGGCAGATGGAATGACTTGGCCTTTAGGCAACGTGAGAAGCTGGTTCTTTAAGAGAAAATCAAATATTTTATCACACTTAGTTATATCAAATGAGTACTTGACCTCACTGGGCCGATTCTTCGTGGGAGACTGTCGTAACTCGGAGCAAGTGATAGGTTTACTCTTAGCGTTCCAAACCCATTCGGCTGCGTACATGTCGGTCGAATCCTCTTCTTCTGATTCCTCCTTGTCGGAGCATTCCATGACGTGGATTTTAGCCCTAGGCTTGTTAAACGTCTTAATAAACTTTTTATCTTTGGCTCGGCCTTCCTGGACCAGAGCCTGCTGCAAGACTTGGCTAACCTCTAAGAAGTTCTGGTTGTCTAGTTTCTCTTTAATCTCAGAACGCAATCCGCTAAAAGCTAGATCCGCCAAATCCCTCTTTGAAATATTAAGAGTGAAACATCGGTTTCTAGTATCCCTAAAACACTTGATATACTCAGAGGCACCCTCATTAGATTTTTGCCTAACCAATGTCAGGTGTGAGAGCCTAAGCTCTGTTTCACCCGTATAAAAATAGTCATGAATTTTTGTTCTAATTCGTCCCATGTTGGATGGAGTTCGGTGGTATTGCCGAAAACCAAGTGAAAGTGGTGCCGGATAGCGAGAGAGAAAATAGTCTAAGTTTTAGAGCATCTAACCTGCTAGCTTCTCCACACTGTGCTAAAAATTGACTAACATGCTCTAGTGTGGTTTTTTTACCCTCCCCATCAAACTTAGTAAATTCGGGGATTCTATAGCCGCGGGGGTAGGGTATTGTATCAAAATGATCGGGATATGGCTTCCGGTAAACCGTAGCTCGACCCCTTGGAACGAAGCCGGCACATTTCCTAAATAGTGCATGGATTCACTCCTCTAGGTCATCTTGACCTGCTGCCTGCGCATGTCTCTCGTGCAGGGGCGCGACACATGGCGGGATATCGGCGTGTCGGCCATGGGCCTCTTCCCTATGTGCTAGCTGTGCGACGTGATCGAGCCCAGGCGCTTGCACATGTGGTGTAGGCAGCATGGGCTGGGCTAGCACCGGTGCAGGTGGTGGTGGTGCGTGGTACGCGGTACGTAGTGCTAGCTTGGCCGTAAGCATAATGACTAGTCTCGGCCACGAATGTTGGGACCAGAGAAACAATGGTCTTACCAGTGCTACCGTCAGTTCCACAGTACAGATGATTCACCGGAGGTATACTAGCAGTAGGGGCTGATGTTATGGCCACAGTAAAGCCGAACCTTCTAAGTGTCGCCTCTATTTGGGAGCTAACTGCCGAATCTAAACGGTTGGCTAGCGAAGCGCTAATGGCCTGGTCTACCGATGCGACTATTTTTTGCTCAATCTCTAAAGAAGATAAACGAGGCGATATGGGTGTTACCTGGATCCGAGCAAGGTCGGGGGCGATGATGTCACGTTTGATGAAGCCCGCGCGCGTCTTGACATAGCCTCCAAGCATCATGTCTTGGAGCGCCTACATCTTTGCCTCAATTTCTGCTCAGTCTTCTGCGGGAATGTCTTCAAGAGTGGGTGTCATGATGTTGCGGTTGTCTATGTCCGTGACTCCCATGGTGTCCATTGGTGGTGTAGACGTAGTAGTCGTTGCAGATGAACCGGGGGCCGATGTAGGCGTACCCGTCATGTTGGCGTCCAAGAAGTGTTTCCTCAGCGGAGTTGCCAAAAAGTGTGTTGACATGAAAACATGCCCCTACACTTGGGTCAGTTCGACGATACAAAAGTGCATGGATACTTAGGGACAAGCCTAAGCGTAACACAGCACTGACGTCATGTTTCGACTACCCTTAGCTGTGGTAAGGGGAGTGGAGTCGCCAGGTAATCAGATCACACAGAAATAATCCAATTAGCCGAAAGAAATATATTAAACAGAACAAGTCAGAAATCGGGCAGAGCCTGACTATTTGAAGTCTAGTGCGAAGGTTGTCACCGAAGGGTACCTTCGGTGTCTGGTGCGAAGTGTCCCGTCGAAGGGTACCTTCGGCGTTCGGACTGATCTGGCCGAAGATGAACTCCAAACAGATCTAGACGCGACAATCACCTCCGAACAAGCGGGGTTTGGCGTGAAGTCTTCAATACAGCGAGATACAGGGTAATGACTTAGGTGCAACACGCGAGAGCGACTTCGTCCGGAGCGGAGTACGAGCGTGGTGAAGCCTGTCATGACGAAGTCTGTTGGAGAAGCGTGTTGGCGTGCGGTCGAAGCAGGGATCTTGCCGAAGGGTGTTCTGGCAACCTCCAAAACCAATCTCTCAGCTCCGGACACCTCTGGTGGAGTAGCTCCGAACGTAGTTAACGTGAAACAGAGTAGATTCAAAGTACCAATTCGGCCTGAGGACCGAATTCTGCTAAGTATTGCTCTAGGGGCGAAGGTAGCAATCTGTTACACAGATTAGCGGATACTTCACAGGCAAAGTAACAAGGCGATAGCAATCTATTACGTAGATTAACGGATACTTCACATGCGAAGTAACAAGGGTTACCACTATTCCGAAGTGGCTGTCGGAGGGCTTCCAAGCAAACCCATGAAGAGTACAGAAAAGTAAAGATAAAGTAAAGTACGGTTCAAAGCTAGGGCTTTGTGGTTGATTTTTGTTGGGGGGGGGGGCTTCTGAACCGGCCTTACCCCTATAAAGTAAAGTAAAGTACGCATAAAATACTTAGTCAAAAAACGGACTCAGTCTCTAACTCTTGCCCGAAGTGGGCCTTCAGCCAGGCCCGCCGAAGCTTGCTCCTCGGGCCGAAGCTTTGGCGGAGTGGGCCTCTGAGCCGAAGGCCGTGGGCTGGTTGGAAGCTTCTGAAGCCCGTAGCCTAGTGGTCCTTTGGCCCTGTAGGTCTTCGGCCTAACCCGGGACTTGTGCATTTTCGGCCCAAATTACAAAAATTGATATTTTGACAATCTTAACCATTAAAGCCATTTTTTGCTATCAACACGTCTTGACAAACCTTTTATCCTTGGCTCGGCCTTCCTGGACCAGAGCCTGTTGCAAGATTTGGCTAACTTCTAAAAAGTGTTGGTTGTCTAGTCTTTCTTTAATTTTAGAGCGCAACCCACTGAAAGCTAGATCCGCCAAATCCCTTTCCAAAATATTAAGACTAAAACATCGGTTTCTCTGGTATCTCAAAAACGCTTCATATATTCAGATATGCTCTCGCTAGGTTTCTGTCTAACCGATGTCAAGTGTTAAAGCCTAAGTTATGTTTCAGCCGTATAAAAGTAGTCGTGGAATTTTTGTTCTAATTCAACCCACGTTTGGATAGAGTTCAGAGAGAGCGCCAAAAACCAAGTGAAAGCGGTGTCGGATAGTGAGAGAGAAAATACTCTAAGTTTTAAAGCATCTAACCCACTAGCTTCTCCACACTATGCTAAAAACTGACTGACATGCTCTAGTCTGGTTTTGTTACCCTCACTATCGAACTTGGTGAATTCAGGGACTATATAGCCACGAGGGTAAGGTGTCGTGTCAAAATAGTCAGGGTATGGCTTCCGATAAACCCTAGCTCGACCCATAGGTACGAAGCCAGTGCACTCCCTAAATAGTGCGTAGATCTGCTCCTCAATGTCATCTTGGTCTACTGCCTACACACGTATTTCATGCGAGGGCATGACACATGGTGGTATGTCAGCGTGTCGGCCGCGTGGTTCCTCCTCATGCGCTAGCTTGGGATGTATGACGCGTTCGGGCCTATGCGCTTGTGCATGTGGTGAGGGCAGCGTGGGAAAAACTGGCACCATCGTTGGTGGAGGTGGCGCATGGTGGGCAGTGCTAGTTTGGCCGTAAGCATGGTGATTGGTCTCGACCATAGATTTTGAGGCCAGAGATGTAATGGCTTTGCTAGTACTACCGTCAGTTCTACTGTAAATGTGGTTTATTGGAGGTACTCTAGCAATCGGAGATAGAGGTGCGGCCTCGGTAAAGCTGAACCTTCTAAGTGTCGCCTCTACCTGGGAGCTAATTGCCGAACCTTGACGGTTGGCTAGCGAAGTTCTAACAGCTTGATCTACTGATGCCGCTATTTTTTGCTCAATTTCTAAAGAAGATAACCGAGGCGATACTGGTGTTACCTGGGTCTGAGTGATGTCAGGGACGTTGATGTCGCGCTTGATGAAGCCTGCACGTGTCTTGACGTAGCTCCCAAGCATGAGGTCTTGGAGTGCCTTCATCTTTGCCTCGATCTCTGCTCGGTCTTCTTCAGGAATATCTTCAAGGTTAGGCGTCATGATGTTGCGGTTGTCGATATATGCGCCCCCCATGAGATCCATCAGTGATGTAGACGTAGTAGTCATAGTAGACGTACCCACAGCGGATGTAGATGTACCCGTCATTTGGCGTAGCCTTCCCCAGCGGAGTCGCCAAAAAGTGTGTTGACACGAAAACGTGCACCCGCACTTGGGTCAGTTCGACGATCAAAAAGTGTGTGGATACTTAGGGACAAGCCTACGCGTAACACAACACTGACGTCGTGATATTACTACCCTTAACAGTGGCAAGGGGTGGAGTCGCTAGGTAATCAGATCACACCGAAATAATCCAATTAGCCGAAAAGAAATATATTAAATAAAATAAATCAGCAAGCTCCCATAGCCTAATTGATTTGAAGTATATCGTGCGAAGGGTATCGCCGAAGGGTACCTTCGGCGTATGATGCGAAGGGTCTCGTTGAAGGGTACCTTCGGTGTTCGGACTTATCTAGCCGAAGGCAGGCTCTGAACAGATTTCGATGCAAAATCACCTCCGAACAGAAGGGTTCGGCGCGAAGTCTCTATCACGACAAAAATATTCCAATGCGATGCACTGGCGTGACTTCGTCTGGCACGGGGTGCAAACGTGGGGAAGCTTGATGTGACGAAGCCTTCTGCGGAGCGTGTTGGCGCGCGAGACTTGGTCAAACCGATAATAGTGTGATGGTCTGGAACGAGTAGTCGAAGCAGTATTCCTGCCGAAGCGTGTTCTGGCAGCCTTCGAAAGCAGTCTCCTGGCTCTGGACACCTCCGGCGAAGTGGCTCCGAGCATGAAAAACTGCAACAGAACAAATATCAAGTGCCAATTCGGCCTAGGGACTGAATCTGCTAAGTGTTGCACTAGGGAAACAAAGGTAGCAATCTGTTACGTAGATTAACGAATACTTCACAAGCGAAGTAACAAGGAGATAGCAATCTATTATGTAGATTAAAGGGTACTTCACAGGCGAAGTAACAAGGATTACACTGTTTCGACATGGCCGGTGGAGGGCTTCCGGGAAAACCCATGAAGGTTGCAGAAAAGTAAAATAAAAGTAAAGGTACAATTCAAATCTAGGGCTTTGTGATTGATTTGTGTTGGGGGCCTAATGAACCGGCCCCACCCCTATATTTATAGGGGCTAGTATTATAATATCTAAGCTTAATCTGGTAGGATTCGACCTAATCATGCGTAGGGATAAAATTAGCCAGAATCATACTCATACTCAAACTCTATCTCTGAAAATCAGCCCGAAGTGGGCCTTCGGCAGAGCCCGCCGAAGCCCGCTCCTCGAGCTGAAGCTTCGGCGAGGCAGGCCTCCGAAGGCCTTTGGGCCAAAGGTAGAAGGCCACTGGTAAGGCTCCCGAAGCCCATAGCTCAATGGGCCTTCGGCCCTGTAGTGGTTCGGCTTGATCCAGCACATGTGTATTTTTGGCCCAAATTACCAAAATTGATATTTTGACAATCTTGACCATTTAATGCCATTTTTTTCTATCAACAATATCCCCCTTAGACATCGAGCAGAAGATAGCAGCAACGGTAGATCAAGCGGTTAGTGCCTCGTTTGCAAATCATCTAGGGCCCAAGATAGAGGCGATGCTTAAGAGATTCGTCTTTTCTGAGGCCACTTCTCCGACTCCGATTGCAAGCATATCCCCTGTTCATCACATCTACAGTAGAACCAATGGGAGTACCGGGAAGAGTGTCGCATCCTTAGCCTCACCATCTATGGACGAGACGCCATTCTCCCCTGTCAATCAGGTCGGCCCTATGGCTGGTCAGACCGACGTGTGCGAGATGATGCCTCCAACAACTGTAGGTCCGATAGGCATCTAGAACAGTCATACTGTCGTGTACCATCCCATGGCATAGGGCACATATTCTGGCTTGCCCATGCCTATTTCCACCGTCAGTCAGACCGGCTACTAGGCCAGTCCGACCGACCTTATGGCAAGTCATATCGCCCCAACAGTATGTTATGATCTGCATTTGCTAGTGCTTGCACCACCTCTACCTGCGCTACCCACACGTCCTGGTCCCGTGCACTCGCATAGGCTGGATAACGCTGCATTTCACGAGCCACCACGAGAGGAGGGCAATCAAGGTGAACTATACGGCCGACACGCCGGCATACAACCACATGTCGCGCCACCGCACGAGAGACGCGCACAAGAGCGAGGCGTCGACGACATAGATGAGCATATCTGTGTGATTTTTAGAGAATGCATGGGCTTCACACCCCGGGATCGGACTAGGGTTTACCACAAGCCGTACTCGGATCATTACGACACAATCCCATATCCTCGTGGTTTTAGGGTTCCTGAATTCAAAAAATTCGACGGTGAGGGTAATAAAACCACCTGGGAGCACATAAGTCAGTTTCTAGCATAGTGTGGATAAGCTAGTGGATCAGATGCTTTTAAGATTATATTATTTTCTTTGCTACTATCCGACACTGCTTTCACTTGGTTTTCGGTACTATCGCCGAACTCTGTTCAGACTTGGGCCCAGCTAGAGTAGAAATTTCATGACTACTTGTACACTAGAGAAACCTTACTTAGACTCTCACACCTGACATTGGTTAAACAAAAAAATAATGAGGGCGTCTCTGACTACATTAGGCAGTTTAGAGACACCAGAAACCGATGTTTCAGCTTGAACATTTCCGAGAGAGATTTGGCCGACTTAGCGTTCAACGGTTTAAATTCAGAGCTCAAGGGGAAGCTAGAGGGCCAAAACTTTTTAGAAGTTAGTGATGTTTTGTAGCAGGCTCTGGTCTAGGAAGGCCGATCCAAAAATAAAAAAAATCACTAAGACTTTTAGCAAACCCAATGCCGAGGTGCACATCTTGGAGCACTCCAATGAGGAATCATCGGAGAGCGAAGATGACTCGACTTATATGTACACTGTAGAGTGGACTTGGTCTAGCAAGTCCAAACTCATCACTTGCTCTGAGTTACAGTCGTCTCCCACTAAGAGTCAGCCTAGTGAGGTCAAATATGCATTTGACATGACCAAGTAAGACAAGATATTTGATTTTTTGTTGAAGAACAAACTTCTCAGGTTGCCGAAGGGTCACGTCATTCCGACTACCGATGAGTTGAAGAAACAGACGTATTGTAAGTGGCATGATTCACATTCTCATTCTACTAATGATTGCAATGTTTTTCGTCGACAGGTTCAATCGACCATAGAGGAAGGACGATTGAAATTGGATACTAATCCCAAAATTAAACTAGACCAAGACCCCTTCCTCGTGAACACCATCGATCTCGATGGGAAAAAGGTGCTGATTCGGCCCAAGCAGGCCGATTTGGCTAAGGGGGAAGGAGGTCGTAATTGGAGAACATCTTCTGTAGATGCTTGTGCCGAATAATCTCGAGGTAGGGGTTTGGATAGTGAACACCAACGCAATGTCTTCGGCTAAATCACACAAGAAGCCGAAGGTGACATACGAGATGCTACTCTAGAAGCACAAGAAGAGGGCCTAGAAGGCGAACACTCGGCCAGGACCTCCAGCGAGGCCAAACCCTCCGTGGAGGAATGTGTTCAGCCCACGATGGGCGAGACCGCTAGAGCCACCGATGCCCCCACCTCCGTACTAGTTCCCGATGGCACAATGATCCCCATATTACTTTTCGCCTGCTGGTTTCCCATTCCCTTACTTTTTTACAGGTGCTCCATTTATGCTGCCCGAAATCCATAACATGCAGGGACATATGAGCGCAACATGACATGACATCTTCAGTCGGCTATCCATCGCACCACAGGGACGACATGACTGGGGTTCTGAGGCCATCGTCATCAAAGTGGGTGCCTAGGAGGTCCCAATCCCCGAGGGAGCCCCACCGGAGCAAGATGGCGATGAACCGAAGAAGGGAGCCATGGCGGAGCCTGTCGGTCTGACCACAGCCCTAGGGTCGGTCAGACCACCCTCACCACCCCGTTCTAACCAGCCTACTGTGGTTGGTCTGACTAGTAGTTTTTGGCCATCCGGCAATGGCCGGTCAAAGCGGCCCACCATGGCCGGTCCGACCGACAATGCCCATTCAGATCGGCCTAATAAGGCCGGTCCAACCGATAGGGTACAGGAGAGTACACCCACTAAGCGTAAAAATGTCGAGGCCGATCAGGGTGTTTCCCATTTGGTCAAAAATTCCAATAGAAAGTTTGTGGCACCCGGCACAATGCCACAACCCTCATGGGCACCTCTAGGCATGACCAAGTCCTAGAAGAGGCGGCTACAACATCTTCGAGCCCAAGAGATGAGAGAGAAGAAGGCCGAGGATGAGCGGGACATGATCTTCGAGGAGATTCACCCCCGACAAGTACCCAAATAGGTATGGAAGCCCAAGCCGGTTGTAGTGAACAACTTGGATCCTACTCCTAGCAACGACGAGGATGTCATGTTGGACGACATCTACACACCCGTCTCAGAGGGGCCACCCCCTCAATTGTGGCCATGAACGTGGTGATGCTTCCTGCTGAGTCTAGTCTGCCAACAGATGAGGCTGAGGTCACTCAATTGAACCTCGGCCCACGTGAAGTTGTTTTTGAGAAGCCCGAGGAGTCGGTTCGCCACTTGAGGCCCCTGTACGTTAGAGGACACATCGATGGGAAGCCGATCTCTAGAATTCTCGTAGACGGAGGCACCACCGTCAACCTAATGACGTACTCTCTATTGAAGAAGCTTGACAAAAATGAAGACGACTTGATGAAGACCAACTTGACGCTGAATGGTTTCAACGGTGAGAGCTCTGAGGCAAAGGGCGTACTTTCTTTGGAGCTGACGATGGGCAACAAGACATTTCCAACAACGTTCTTCGTGGTCGATGTGCAAGGTAACTATAGTGTACTAATTGGGTGTGATTTGATTCACGCAAATTGCGATATTTCATCTACCTTTGTTGGTGCATTTTTTGGTCACACTTTAACACACGCGTGGCCTGGGAGATCTTCTTGACTCCAGTGCAGGTCCTACATTCTCAAAAAAGGGTTCAAGGTGTGCCAATCAGTTTGACCCTGTAACTGATAAGGGGACATAAAATATGGCATTAGTAGCATGACATATCGACTGTCGAGCCGATGACCACGACGAGGATTGGATATTCGTGGAATATCATGTCGATCGGCCATGAGGCCAATGACCTGAGATGAAGTGATCGGGTGAGCGTGCCATCGACCAATAAGATGAACATGGAACCGTGCATGCCGATGGATGCTTTTCCGATAACTTTAATATATGTCGTGGAATCAAAGATAACCCATCGGCATGTACTCCGACGGAAATAAATAAAACGTGTAATATGACAAGTCTATATTATGAAAATCATAACAATAACTAGATTGGATCTAACCGAGATAGTAGCTAGTAACAACGATCTTAATAACATTTCAAAGAATTGGGCATGCTTTATTTAGATGAACGGTATACAACATGAAAGAGATACAATAGCAAGAGATGTCAGACTTAACCAACGAAGCCTCAAACTATCACACCTAGATCACATCAATATAAGAGATCAAACTGAACTGATGCATCCTTAGACCTAGCTAATACACCTTGAACAATTGGCGACCGTACTGTTTCAAGGTTCACCTCAAGATATCAAACCGAATTGATGCAGCTGTGAGGATACTGATCTAATCTATACGGATGTCGGGGGTGGCGGGACTCACCTCTTCGCCGGAGATCGAAACGATGCAGCCCTAGCTCCGAGTGTCGAACCCCTCCGGAATAAACCTTGGAGAACAAGTGTGGCGACATGCCAAGTAGTTGATTGAAAGATATGTGTTTTTCTAAGCTAACTAGGGATACATATTTATAGTCTAGAGACATGACATCCAAGCACTATATCTTACCTGATTTCTGGATAATCTTCATCGTCTCTTTTCCGCACCTTATCTCCATCGGCTTCTTCTGCATCCGATCGTCTTGTAACTGAAGGATATGCCCAAGAAAATTTCGTGGATCGGAAGTTCCGATAGGAAGTATCGGAAGTTCTAGTTATTTTCTGGTCTCGATACAGAGAGCAAATGTTGCTTCAGAAGTTTCGATAAGGTATTGGAAGTTTCGACAAGCCAGAAGTTCCAATTTGGAATCAGGGAGTTTTGTACTGACCAGAAGTTCGATATGGTATCGGAAGTTCCGAGGTGGGCGATAACAGATTGGATCTGTTGCGTGTCGTACTATATCGGGAGACCTATTATACCCTATCGGATGTTCCAATCCACGATTGGAAGTTCTGACGTGGGTGTTGTAGCAATTGTGTTAGCTACAGCACAGGTTTTGTGTGTATATGGTGTATAAAATGAACCTCGAAGGGTTCTATTAGAAGGAGAAAGGATTTATACTAGTTCGGACCTCCCCAAAGGGATAACAGCCCTACGTCTAGTTTGTGGTCGATTTGGCATAGTTTGCCTCGGTTGAATCTAATGGATCCAGAGGATATGGATATTACAAGGGCTTGGCCCTGCTTTTATAGGCACGCATGCCAAAGGAAAATACCTAAATGCCCTCTATAGGTCATAGGCTTTATAGGGGCAAAAAGGGAAAAAGACTAGTCTACTATAAAAAGTGCTTTACAGCTTTACAGACATGTCAGATAAACGTCACTTCTCAGTAGCTAAATGACATACTGGGGGCAGAGGGGCCTCCGGTATGGCTCTACACTGTAGCGGAGTGGAGATATTTTCCTGGTTCGAAATAGTGGCCGAAGCTCTTCGAGCGGAGACTGCGATTAAGGCTTCGAAGGGCACTCCGAAGTGGACTTCGAAGCATGCTCTGAACTGAACTCCGAATGGACTCTCAGAGACATAGCTTCGAATTAGCTGGAGAGGGTCCGAACACTGGCTCTGGGGAGCTCCGAAAGAAGCCCGGAGGTTAACTCTGAAGAGAGCCCGGAGGCTAACTCCGAAGAGAACTTCGAAGAGAGCTTGGAGACTTGGCTTCTAGCAGACTTCGGAGGGAGCCTGGAGGCTTCGCTCCAGAGGGCTTTGAAAGGAGTCCAGTGGCTTGGACTATATGATGCGTGGAAATGACTTCGGTAGGTGGGAATCTGCTTCGACGGTGTCAGGCTCCAGGATGAAGGCCTACAGAGGCTGACGTCATTTGGCCCCTGTTCAAGGGAAAACTTATTCCCCCAACAGTGGGCTAACATATTGGATCTGCTACGGTTTTTAGGATTTTTGGATGAGCACAACCAGGGGGCTCTCAGTATTCGATATCGGAACATCTGATCACCATCAGAAATTCCGATGGCAGGATCGGAAGTTCCGATGGTGATCAGATGTTCCGATATCGAATATTGATTCGATACAGAAAGCAATTATTGTGGTGCGGGATTCTGATATTGATCGGAAGTTCTGAGGATCAGAAGTTCCGATACCATATCGAAAGTTCTGATCCACATGAATTTGAAAAACCGAGCCTGTTGACCCGGGTTTTTCAGATCCAGAATCCAGTCACTTGTAGATTGCTCGCCTAACTTTGTTTTGTAGAGAATGATGTGACTAGCATGGCCTTGGATAAATGTAATGTCTGAGATGCATGCAATGAATGTAAATTAAATATGTCTTGCGTGTCATGGTTATTTACAACCCAAGGCTGATGTAAAATTTATTACGGCTTGCATGTCATTTTCGCGGTGCTTCGGCCCATGTAATTAGTTTAGACTATGCGAGATGGACTAGTACCCTTCATGGAGGCCGGGAGCATGCACTCACTGATGGGAGCCATGGAGATGGAGATCGCCATGTGAAGAAGGCCATGCTATGTCACAGTTAATATGATTGCCTGTGATGTTTTCTTATGTTTCTGTTATTCTATTCTTGAATGTTTCGTGTGCGCTAGGGACATTACGATGCTAGAATAGTTTTCCCTCAAAACATTAAGTGTTGATGCTCTTCCCAATAGCTGCACCCACCGAGGCTCGTACTCATCAATAGTGGGTCTGCCAAAGAAGGGTGCTATCTTTTATCTCCACCAGTTGGGGCAGAAGTCGAACTTCTGCATGCATAGTATTGCTTCACTTGACAAGGCTATCAAAATGGTTTTGGGCCTTGGAGCATAGGAGTTGGCGTTGAGCATTGGATGCTTCTCCAATGACAAGAGTCACATACGATGTGATTAGAAAGGAGTTGCTTACCTATGTCAACTAGCTTCTAACAGTGATGCCAAAGCTCACTAGGAGATAGCATGACCATGTATCTTGCACCACTATTAGTCATGAGAGGGAAAGTGACTGGTTTAGATAGTGGAACATCTTTTATAGGATAGAAGATAAACATTGCATAGTGCTAAACCTTGCATTTAATCTTTTGTAGATCATGGCACCTATTACGTCTACTGTTAAGAGAACTCTTGTTTTTAATTTGCGATCTATCCTTGAATAAGATAAATTGTCTGGAACAAATTTTATGGATTGGTACAGAAACTTTAGAATTGTTCTCAAGCAAGAGAAAAAGGATTATGATCTAGAGGAACCTCACCCTGATGAACCAGGAGAGGATGCTTTTGCAGCAGATAAGCGTGCTTATGAGAAGCATGCTAGTGATTTCGTGGATGTTAGTTGTCTGATGCTTGCCTGTATGTCCTCTCAGTTTCAGAAATAGTATGAGGAACGTGATGCTTACGATATTGTTGATAGCCAAAAATGGCATTAATGGTGAAGATTGTCCAAATATCAATTTTGGTGATTTGGGCCAAAAATACACAAGTCTTGGTGCAGGCCCAAACCCTATAATGCCGGAGGCCCATCTTCACGAGGCCTCGGAAGCCCTTTTGTGGCTTGTTAGCTTCAGCCCGAAGGACCTTCGGAGGCCTACCTAGCCTGAAGCTTCGGCCCGAGGAGAAGGCTTCGGGGGGCCTACCGAAGGCCCACTATGGGCAAGCTTCGGATAAGGAGTTTGGTATATATTCTGGTTGTTTTTATCTCTAATCTTGATTAGAGTTAGAGATAGGAAGACTAGCCCCTATAAATACAGGGGTGAGGCTGGTTCATCAAAGCCCCCGACAACAATTCAACCACAGAGCCCTAGCTTTGAACCATACTTTACTTTTCTTTACTTTTCTGCACAACCTTCGTGGGTTTGCCAAGAAGCCCTCCACCGGCCACGACGTAACAGTGGTAAGCCTTGTTGGTTCTCTTGTGAATCATCTGTTAATCTACATAACAAATTACTATCGCCTTGTCAGCTCGCTTGTTAACCCTCTGTTAATCTATGTAACAGAATGCTACATTTGTTTATCTACTGCAACACTTAGTAAATTCGGTCTCTAGGCCGATTTGGCACTTGATCTAAGTTCTGCTGCACGTTTCACGTTTGGAGCCCCCTTCGCCGAAGGTTTCCAGAGCTAGGAAGCTAGTTTTAGAGGCTGCCAGAGCACCCTTCGGCAATCCCCTATTTCATTCATCCGTACCGGATCTGTCACGCTGTTGTCGGTCCGGCCAATTCCCACACACCGGAGCCACTCTACATTGGGGGTGCTTCGCGCCGAAGTCATGTCAGAACATTATGCATTAGTCCTCGTCATGACCAGTGCTCCGTATTGGATGTAGTCAGTGCTCACGCGCTGCGTTGGTTTTGTTGTGTAAAAGACATCGCATCGAACCACGTTGTCCAGAGGCAATCACGCTTCACGATCTCTTCGGAGCCTATCTTCGGCTAGATCGATCTGAACGCTGAAGGTTGTCTTTGCCTCACCCTTCGCACCAGACACTGAAGGCCCCCTTAGGTGACCCCTTCGCAAGGTATATCTTGTACCAATCAAACACCTTTCAGCCGATTGGATTATTTCATATAATTATATATTTTTCGGCTAATTGGATTATTTCTATGTGATCTGATTACCTGGCGACTCCATCCCCCATGCCACTGTTAAGGGTAGTCAGAGCACAACGTTAGTGTTGTGTTACGCTTTGGCTTGTTCCTAAGTATCCACACACTTTTGGATCGTCGAACTAACCCATGTGCGGGGCACGTTTTTCTGTCAACACACTTTTTGGTGACTGCGCTGGGGAAGGCTACGCCAACAGGACAAGTACATCTACATAGGCTACAAGTACTTCTACGATGGCTACTACGTATACAACACCGATGGTTCCCATGGGGGACGCAGAAATCGACAACCGCAATATTATGACGCCCACCATTGAAGACATCCCCGAGGAAGGTCGGGCGGAGATCGAGGCAAAGATGAAAGAGCTGCAATATCTCATGCTCTGGAGCTACGTCAAGACACGCTTGGGCTTCATCAAGCGCGACATCAACATCCCCGACCTTGCCCAAACTCAGGTAACACCAGTATCGCCTCCTTTATCTTCCTTAGGAATTGGGCAAAAGATAGCTGCATCGGTAGATCAAGCCGTTAGCGCTTCACTAGCCAACCGTTTAGATTCGGCAGTCAGCTCCCAAGTAGAGGTGATGTTTAGAAGGTTCAGTTTTATCGAGGTCGTACCTCCTGCTTACTATGCACCACCTCCACCTACGCATGCGCCAGCTTTTCCCGCGCTCCCACACATACACATAGACTAGAACACATAATTTATCCCGAGCCAACACGTGAGGAAGACCCTCACAGCTGACACCCCGACATACCGCCATGTGTCGCACCCCCACATGAGAGACGCGCACAGGCAGGGGTCTAGGATGACATTGAGGAGCTGATCCACACGCTATTTAGGGAGTGGACCGATTTCACGCCTAGATATCGGGCTAGGGTTTACCAAAAGTCGTACCCCAACCACTTTGACACCATACCCTACCCTCACGGCTATAGATTTCATGAATTCACCAAATTGGATGGTGAGGGTAACAAGACCACACTAGAGCATATCAGCCAGTTCTTAGCACAATGTGGAGAAGCTAGTTGGTCGGACACATTAAAACTTAGATTGTTTCTCTTTCACTATCCGACACAGACTTCACTTGTTTTTCGGCACTCTCGCCGAACTTTTTCCAAACATGGGCCCAATTAGAACAAAAGTTTCATGACTATTTTTATACGGGTGAGACAGAACTTGGGCTTTCACACTTGACATCGGTCAAACAGAAGTCCGGTGAGAATGTCTCTGAGTACGTCAAGCGCTTTAGAGATACCAAAAACCAATGTTTTAGTCTCAACATTTCAGAAAGGGATTTAGCAGATCTAGCTTTTAACGGATTGTGTTCTAAGATTAATGAAAGGTTGGACAACCAGAACTTTTTAGAAGTCAACCAAGTCCTATAGCACGCTTTGGTCCAAGAAGGCTGAGCCAAAGATAAAAAATTCATTAAGACGTTCAACAAGCCTAGGGCTAAAGTCCACATCATGGAACACTCCAACAAGGATGAGTCGGAGGAAAAGGAAGATTCTGCTGACATGTATGCAGCCAAATGGGTTTGGAATGCTAAGAGCAAGCCCATCACTTGTTCTGAGCTACAGCCGTCTCCCACTAAAAGTCGGCCCAGCGAAGTTAAATACTCCTTTGATATAACCAAGTGCGATAAAATATTTGATTTCCTCTTGAAGAGCCAGCTCCTCAAGTTGCCCAAAGGCCAGGTCATCCTGACCACCGATGAACTAAAGAAATGTCCCTACTGTAAGTGGCATGATTCACATTCTCATTATACTAACGAGTGCAATGTTTTTCGTCGGCAGGTTCAATTGGCCATAGAAGAAGGATGATTGAAAATAGATTCTAGTCCAAAGATGAAGTTGGACAAGGACCCTTTTCCCATGAACACCGTCGACCTCGATGAGAAGAAGGTGTTGATTCGGCCAGATCAGGCTGAGTCAGCTAAAGGGGAGGCTGTCATTATTGAAGAATCACGTAGGCGCACATTTGTACCAAAGAACCCTGAAGTAGGAGCGTGGAAAAAGAACATCGATCCATCTCCTTCGGCTAGGGCTCACAAAAAGCCGAAGGTAACATCCCAGATGTTGTTGAACAAACACTAGAAGAAAGCCAAGGAAACAAGCCCTTGGCCAAAAATGCTAAGATAGCAGAAGGGGCCAAGACAGCCGAAGGGCGAGTTCGGACCCCAGAGGCCAAACCCTTCGCACAGTGAGTTCGGATGCCAGTAGCCAAACCCTTCGCATAGTGAGTTCGGACCCCAGGGGTTGAACCCTTCGCACAGTGGATTCGGTCCCCAGTGGTCGAACCCTTCAAAAGTTGAGTTCAGACCCCAGTGGCCGAACCCTCCACACGAAGAGTTCAGGTCCCAATGGCCGAACCCAACTCCACTCTGGGCGGACGCCTTGATGGGAGACTTCAGCCCGCAATGGCCAAACATACCTCCGGCTTGGAAGGACCCCTCGTTGATATGGTCTGAGATACCGTCAATGTGGCCGAACCCCCCTCCAGTCCATGGGTTCAGATCGCAGTGGGTGAAGCCACTAGAGCCTCTGATGCCTCCGCTGTACTATTGGGCATGGTCCCCGTGGGCTCTGAACTACACCTCGCCACCTGAGCACCCTTCGCAGTACAACATTGCCCCCTATTTTTCTTCAGAGTATTATGATTGGCAGGGACAAGCAGATGCAATGAAGGGGGATGTCTTCCACAGGCTATCTATGGTACCTCCAAATCATCTCACACAGGGAAAAGCCAAGAAAGATGGGCGCAAAGAGGCGAGAGAGATGGAGTCTGAAGCCATCACAGTCAAGGTAGGGTCTCAGGAAGTCCCAGTCCTGAAGGCCCCCTCGCCGAAGCCTGATGGAGGTAAGCCCCCTAGTCCTACCAAGGCCATTGCCGGAGCCTGGTCCGATCGTCCTAACGAGGCCGGTCTGACTGATAGGGTCCGCAGAGAGGCCCCTGTTGAGCATAAAAAATACAAGGCCGACCCGGGTGATACCCATTTGGCTAGAAACCACAGAAAAAAATTGGTGTTGCCCGGTACCAAGCCACAACCATCTTGGGCACCTCCGGGCATGACCAAATCACAGAAGAGGCATTTGCAATGCCTGTGGTCACAGGAGATGCGCGAGAAGACGGCCAAGGATGTGCGAGACACCATCTTTGAGGAGATCCGCCCTCAGCTAGCTGCAAAACAGGTATGGAAGCCCAAGCTGGTTGAAACGAACAACCCGGCTCCCGTTCCAAGCAACGACGATGACAACATGCTCGATGACAACTACACGCCCATCTCCAAGGGGCCAATACCCCAGGCAATGGACATCAACATCATCATGCTTCCCGCCGAGTTTACACTAACGTGAGACGAGGCCGAGGTCGCTCATTTAAACCTCGGCCCACGAGATGCTGTTTTTGAAAAACCCGAGGATACGGCTCGTCACCTAAAACCCCTCTATGTCAAGGGGCACATTAATGGGAAGTCGATCTCTAGGATGCTTGTTGATGGCGGTGCCACTGTCAATTTAATGTCGTACTCTCTTTTGAAGAAGATCGACAGGGATGAGGAGGACTTGAAGAAGACCAACGTAATGCTCAATGGCTTCAACGGCGAAAGCTCCGAAGTGAAAGGCGTACTCTCCCTAGAGTTGATGGTGGGTAACAAGACGTTGCCAATAGCATTTTTCACCGCTGACGAGCAAGGTAATTATAGTGTGCTACTTGGGCGTGATTGGATTCACGCAAATTGTTGTATTCCTTCTACTTTGCACCAATGCCTAATGCAATGGGACAGCGATGATGTAGAGGTCATACCAGCGGATACTTCAGCCTAAGTGGCATTGGCCGATGTGTCTATCGACGCCATCCATGACAAAGTAGAGTGTCTATCAGGTAGAGACCTCTCGGATTATGACTTCGTTAGCGTATCTGAGGGATGTTTTGTATCCCATGTCTGTAAAGTCGGCTGGTGTAGCATGGCTATTTCTAAATTAGTAGTCATGTCCAGTAAAAGTAATCTGGATTGGCTGAAGTCTCGCGTAGAGCAATATCGGTCTTCTAAAGACGGTATCGCTAAAGCCATTGAAGACTTTAGTAAAGTAGAAAAACTAGGACAAGGTTTTGCGTCAGCCGATCCTTTAGAAGAGGTCGATATAGGCGATGGTAACGTTCCAAGGCCGACTTTTGTAAACCAAAATTTACAGGCTGATGAAAAGGCCGAAGTAACAAAATTGCTTCGGCCATACATTGATTGTTTTGCATGGGAATATAGCGAGATGCCCGGACAAAGTCGTGATCTTGTGGAGCATTGGCTACCTATTAAACCCGGGTTTAGGCCATATAAACAGCCCCCTCGTCCCTTTAATTCGACTCTATATGACTGAGTTAAAGAGGAGGTAGAATGATTACTCAAGGCTGAATTTATTAGGCCATGCAGGTATGCTCAATGGGTCGCTAACATTGTGCCTGTAGAGAAGAAGGGGCGTGGAAAAAATACAAGTTTGTATTGATTTCAGGGATCTGAACAAGACCACTCCGAAGGATGAATATCCCATGCTGATAGCCGACAACGTTGGTTATAATCAAAATTTTATGGCTGAAGAGGATGTCTACAAGACAGCCTTTCGATGCCCTGGTTTAGTCGGTTTGGTTGAGTGGGTCATTATGACTTTTGGTTTAAAAATGCTGGTACTACATATCAACGTGCTATAAATTTGATCTTTCATGACTTGCTATGAGTTATGCTAGAAGTATACATAGATGATGTTGTAGTCAAGTCGAACCCTATGGCAAACCACCTAGCTGATTTGAGAGTTGCTTTTGATAGGATGCGTCAATATGGCTTAAAAATGAACCCACTCAAGTGTGCTTTCGGCATGTCGGCAGGCAAGTTTTTAGGATTCATGATTCATGAAAGAGGTATTGAATCTGATCCTAAGAGACTTGAAAAGATTATAAACTTTGAAGCACCGACATGCAAGAGAGATGTGCAAAAGTTGCTAGGCAAGATGAATTATCTACGTCGCTTTATATCTAACTTGTCTGGCAAGATTGACTCTTTTGTCCCCGTACTTCGGCTAAAGAATGAAGTCGATTTCACTTGGGGGGAAAGTCATTAAATCACCTTTGAGAAAATTAAAGAGTGCTTGTCATCACCACCCGTTGTAAGAGACCAAAAGTCGGGATTCCATTTCGGCTGTATGTTGCTACAGAAGATAGCGTAATAGGAGTCGTGCTAACTCAAGAGGTTTAGGGAAAAGAATACATCATCACATTCTTGAGCCGCCGCTTGTTGGACGCCGAGACAAGGTACATGTTTGTAGAGCGTTTGTGTTTATCACTTTATTATGCATGTACCAAATTGTGTCATTATCTTCTCCCTAGCACATGTATTGTTGCTTGTCAAACCGATGTCGTAAAATACATGTTGCAAAATCCGATTCTAAGTGGTAGAATCGAAAAGTGGGCTTATGCTTTAATAGAATATGATTTGGCTTATGAACGTCTGAGAGCTATGAAAGGCCAAGTCATCGCTAATTTCATAGTTGATCACCACATAGATGTCAATTGGGGTAACAGTATTGCTCTAATTGAAGTAGTGTCATGGAAACTTTATTTTGATGGTTCAGCTTGCAAGAATGGCCAAGGTATTTGAGTAGTTCTCATATCACCTAATGTCATGCGCTTTGAAACCTCAGCCCACGTAGAATTTCCTTCTATTAATAATCAAGCCGAATATGAAGCATTATTACTAGGACTTGAATTGATAGACTCCATGGGTGTTAAAAATGTTCATGCATATGGTGATTCCCTGTTGGTGGTACAACAAGTAGCTAAAATTGCTCAATGTTTTAATGGCTTGCTAAATAGCTACTTGGATAAATGTTTGGACATAATTACTACCTTTGATGATTTCAAAATTTGCCACGTGTCTAGAGAAGTCAATTCAATTGCAAATGATTTGGCTCATCAAGCATCTGCTATCAAGTCAGGAGGAGAAAATTTTCTGTACAGGAAAATCAAATGCTTGAGTCCCCCGCAGAAGCTAGAGGCTTCGGACGAATGCGAGGTCCGTCGGACCCCCCGGGTCAGACTCCTTCATCCACCGAAGGGTGTTGCATGCTAGAGCCCTCATGCCGGAGTCCATCATCCACCAAAGGATCCCGCACTCCGGGCTCCTCACACCGAAGCCCTCCTAGCACCGGAGGCCTTCGTGCACTGGACCCCTCCGTCGAAGAGCCTCGGTCAGATCGGCTCCGCATAGCCGGTCCGGTCAGCCTTCGGCAGAAACAAGGAAGACCTAGGGCATCTCGAAATCGATAATTTAGATGCCACTTCAGGGAATGAATTGGCGAGCCTTCCGGAGGTCCAGAAGGATGATTGGAGAATTCCAATCGTCCAATACCTAAGGAATCCCAGTCATGGGGTTGATCAGAAAATTCGGCGATAGACGTTTAAATTTGTGATACTCGACGATGTACTATACCACTGAAATATTGATGGGGTACTCCTAAAGTGCTTAGATGCCAATCAATCTAGGGTATCTATGGGAGAAGTTCACGAGGGACTTTGTGGCACTCATTAGTCGGCCCAAAAAATTAGTTGGATGCTCAAAAGAGCGAGTTTTTATTGGCCGACTATGACTGAGGATTGCTTTAAGTATTATAGGGGTGTGAAGCATGTCAAAAGTTTCGTAATGTTCAGTTGGCTCCTACATCGCTACTCAACCCTATTATCAAACCATGGCCGTTCCGAGGTTGGGGTTTAGATTTCATCAGCCAAATACATCCTGCCTCTTTAAAAGGGCATCGGTTCGTGTTGATGGCAACGGAATACTTCACCAAATGGACCAAGGCCATGTCCCTCAAGAATATGATTCACAATGAGGTAACTGATTTTATCTTGAAGCACATTATACATAGATTTGGTATTCCCCAACTCTCACTACAGATCAAGGCACTTCATTTATTGCTAAGGAGGTGAGAGACTTTTCTGAATTTTATGGCATTAAGTTGATAAACTCTTCACCATACTATGCTCAGGCCAATGGTCAGGCCGAGTCCAGTAATAAAACTATGATTAAGCTCATTAAGAATAAAATTGAAGAGTTTCCTAAAAGGTGGCATGAAGTTCTTTCTGAGGCATTGTGGCCTTGTAGAGTTGCAAAGCACGGTGCTACCAAAGTTAGTCCATATGAGTTAGTATATGGACAAGAAGCCGTTCTACTAATAGAAGTAGATCTTGGCTCTTTAAGATTTCTTAAACAAGATGGCTTATCGATCGATGAATATGAAACTCTTTTGAAGGATAATTTGGAAGAAGTGACCGATAAGAGGTTGAGGGCTTTAGAAGCTATGGAGAAAGACAAGAGAAGAGTAGCTAGAGCCTACAACAAAAGGGTCAAACCAAAATTGTTTCAAGTTGGTGGCTTGGTTTGGAAGACGATTTTGCCATTAGGCACTAAGATCCCAAAATTTGGTAAATGGTTGCCTAGTTGGGAAGGTCCTTTTAAAGTGGCTAAAATCACTCTAGGTAATGCGTACTTATTAGAGTCTTTACAACGAGAGTGATTTTGAAGAGCTTTAAATGGCAGGTATTTGAAAAAAATACTTCCTAAGTGTGTGGCAAAGTGCTTAGAAGTGTAGGAAGGTTGATATGGAAGGTATCGTCCTTAGCCTATTGTGCTTTTAGTTCACTTAGTTCGCTAAAAGGTAGGGGGCATTTGCTGATAGCAAAAAATGACATTAATGGTGAAGATTGGCAAACTATCAATTGTGGTGATTTGGGCCAAAAATACAAAGGTCTTGGTGCTGACCGAAGCCCTATAATGCCGGAGGCCCATCTTCACGAGGCCTCGAAAGCCCTTTTGTGACCTGTTAGCTTCAGCCTGAAGGCCCTTTGGAGGCCTGCCTAGCCGAGCTTCGCCCCGAGGAGCAGGCTTCGGTGAGCCAACCGAAGGCCCACTTTGTGCAGGCTTCGGATAAGGAGTTTGGTACAGATTCTGGTTATTTTTATGTCTAATCTTGATTAGGCTGAATCTTATTAGATTAGAGTTAGAGATAGGAAGACTAGCTCCTATAAATACAGGGGTGAGGCCGGTTCATCAGACCCCCCGGCAACAATTCAACCACAAAGCCCTAGCTTTGAACCGTAGTTTACTTTTACTTTTCTGCACAACCTTCGTGGGTTTCCTTGGAAGCCCTCCACCGGCCACGATGTACCAGTGGCAAGCCTTATTGGTTCGCCTGTGAATCATCCGTTAATCTACATAATAGATTGCTATCGCCTTGTCGGCTCGCTTGTGAACCCTCCATTAATCTATGTAATAAATTGCTGCCTTCGTTTATCTACTGCAACACTTAGTAAATTCGATCTCCAGGCCGAATTGGCACTTGATCTGAGTTCTGCTGCAGGTTTCATGTTCGGAGCCCCCTTCGCCGAAGGTTTCCGAAGCTAGGAAGCTGGTTTCGGAGGCTGCCGAAGCACCATTCAACAATCCCCTAATTCATTCGTCCGTGTCAGATCCATCACGATATTGTCGGTCCGGCCAAGTCCCTGCACCGGATCCACTCCACATTGGGGGTGCTTCATGCCGAAGTCACGTCAGAACACTCTACATCAGGCCTCGTCATGACCAGTGCTCTGCATGAGACGTAGTTGCGCCCGCATGCTGTGTTAGATTTGTCGTGTAAAACACTTTGCATCGAACTACGTTGTCTGGGGGCAATCACGCTTTACGATCTGTTCGGAGCCTGTCTTCGGCCAGATTGATCCGAACACCGAAGGCTGTCTTCGGTGCACCCTTCGTACCAGACGCCGAAGGCCCCTTCGGTGACCCCTTCAAAAGGTATATCCTGTACCAATCAGGCTTCGTTTGGCCGATTGTATTATTTCATATAACTATATATTTTTCGGCTAATTGGATTATTTCTGTGTGATCTGATTACCTGGTGACTCCATCCCCCTTGCCACTATTAAGTGTAGTCAGAAGGTGACGTCAGTGTTGTGTTACGCTTAGGCTAGTTCCTAACTATCCGCAAACTTTTGGATCATCGAACTGACCCAAGTGCGGGGCACGTTTTCGTGTCAACAAATATGATCGTAGGTCTTAAGGGCATGTTTCAGGACGAGGCAAGGGCAAAGATATACAATGTGCCTAAATGCTTGTTTGGTAGTAGGCTAGATGAAGGGAGCCCAGTGAGCCCTCACGTGATCAAGATGATTGGTTGCGTAGATACTCTAGAGAGACTGGGCACTCCACTAGATCCATACCTCGCTATCGATGTCATTCTCTAGTCGCTCCCACTAAGCTTTGAGCTGTTCATCATGAATTATAACATGGTTGTACTAGAGAAGACACTAGCTGAGTTGCATGGGATGCTTAAATCTGCTGAGGAGGGTATCAGGAAGACTCCAAACCATGTGATGGTTTTTCCAAAAGAGGATAAAAAGAGGAGGAAAAAGGCTAAGACTATAGATGTGATCTTTAGTGTGAAGTCTAAACTGACTGGAAAGTCCAGGTCTAGTCCTGGCAACTTTGATGTGTACCACCATTGCCACAAGCTTGGGCATTGGAAGTGCAATTGCAAGGTGTACCTGGAAGAGCAGAAGAACAAGAAGGGAAGTGAGACTTCCGCTTCAGGTATTAATGTTATTGAAATTAATCATGCTACTCGTCCAAATGATTCATGGGTATTTGATACCAGATCAATGATTCATACTTGCAAATCATTGCAGGGGCTGATTAGAGTAAGAAAGTGTGCAAGTGGCGTGCTAGATATCCGTGTCGGGAATGGTGCAAAGATTGCAGCATTGGCCGTCGACGTTTATTCACTATCACTACCATCATGATTAGTTTTGTAGTTAAATAATTATTATTTCATTCCCGCCTTTATGCAGAAACATTATCTCTTCTTCATGTTTAGAGGAAGATGGTTTTTCGAATGGCATTCTCTACGGTGTTTGTCCATTAGTGAATGGATTGTATATTTTGAGTCTTGACGATGCACACGTTTATAACAGTAGTACTAAGAAAAAACGACTCAATGATTTGAATCCTACCTACGTCTCACATTGTCGTTTAGGTCATATAAATGAGAAGCACGTGCAAAAGCTCCATATTGATGGACTTTTGGAGTCATTTGATGTTGAATCATATGACACATGCGAGTCTTGCTTACTCGGCAAAATGACAAAGATGCCTTTCACTAGACAGTGTGAGAGGTCGAGTGATCTATTGGCCATAGTACATACTGATGTATGTGGTCCAATGAGTCGCACAACTAGGAAGGGCTTTCAATGCTTTGTTACTTTTACCGACGACTTTAGTAGATATGGCCATGTCTACTTGATGAGGCATAAGTGGGAATCCTTCGAAAAGTTCAAGGAGTTCCAGAATGAAGTACAAAATCATACGAGCAAGACAATTAAATTTCTATAATCGGATCGCGGGGGTGAATATTTGAGCCATGAGTTTAGTGATCATCTGAAGTAGTGTGGAATTGTTCCACAACTGACTCCACCCAGCACACCTCAATGGAATGGGGTGTCTGAGAGGAGAAACCACACTTTGTTAGACATGGTGCGGTCCATGATGAGTCACACTGATCTTCCATTGTCCTTTTAGGGTCACGCTCTAGAAACAACAACTTTCACGGTTAATAGAGTTCCATCTAAGTTAGTAGAGAAGACACCATATGAGTTGTGGTCTGGGAGGTGTCCCAGTTTGTCTTTTCTAAATATTTGGGGATGTGAGGTGTATGTCAAACGTATGACGTCTAACAAGCTCAGTCCCAAGTCTAACAAGTGCTTCTTTGTGGGGTATCCTAGGGAAACCAAAGGATACTATTTCTATAATAGAGAGGAGGGCAAAGTATTTGTCGCTCGAAATGGTGTGTTCCATGAGAAAAAATTTTCTCTCAAAAGGAGTTAGTGGGAGGACGGTGCATCTCGAAGAGGTTCGAGAGCCACTAGAAAGTGTTTCAGATCCCATTGAACAACAACAGGATGAGCAAAGTGTTTCGGAGCCTGTTGTACATGCGCCATCCCCACGAAGGTTTGGGAGAATAGTCCATGCGCTAGAAAGGTACATGTTCTTGACCACTTGGCATCACGACGTGTTGTTGTTGGACAACGACAAGCCTAAGACCTATGTGAAAGTAGTGATGGGACCAAACTTTGAGAAATGGCTTGGAGCCTTTGGATCTGAGTTAGATTCCATGCGAGTCAACCAAGTTTGGAACTTGGTTGATCCACCTGATGGTGTAAAAACTATTGACTGTAAATGGATATTTAAGAAAAAGATAGACATTGATGGAAATGTTCACATCTATAAGGCACGATTGGTGGCGAAAGGTTTCACACAAATTCAAGGAGTTGATTATGATTAAACGTTTTCATCCGTTGCTATGCTTAAGTCTATTTGGATCATCCTAGCTATTGCCGCATTTTATGATTATGAGATATGGCAAATGGATGTCAAGACGACTTTACTAAATGGAAACCTAAGTGAGGATGTGTACATGACACAACTTGAAGTTCTTGACGGTATAGGAAATGCTGGAAAAGTTTGCAAGTTGCTAAAGTCCATTTATGGATTGAAGCAAACTTCTCAGAGTTGGAATCTTCGCTTTGATGAGATAGCCAAAGGGTTTGGCTTCAACAAGAACGAAGAAGAGCCCTGTGTTTACAAAAGGGCTAGTGGGAGCTCACTTGTGTTTTTGGTCCTATATGTGGATGACATATTGTTGATCTAAAATAAAATTCCTTTGTTGAATGCTGTCAAGACTTCATTGAAAAATAGTTTTTCGATGAAAGATCTTGGAGAGGCAACATACATTCTGGGCATAAAGATCTATAGAGATAGATCAAAACAGTTAATTGGATTAAGCCAAAATATGTACATTGACAAGGTTTTGAAACGTTTCAAAATTCATAATTCTAAGAAGGGTTTCTGCTAATATCACATGGTATTTCTCTTAGTAAGACTCAGTGTGATGTGACACCTAATGAGGTAGATAAGATGAGTGTGATCTCGTATGCCTCCGCAATTGGATCCATCATGTATGCCATGTTGTGTACATGCCCAGATGTGTCATATGCTCTAAGTGTTACGAGCATGTACCAATCAAACCCGGGTGAAATTCACTAGGCTATAGTAAAGAGTATCCTCAAGTACTTGAGAAGGACAGAGGAAATGTTCTTGGTATATGGTGGTGAAGAGTAGATCGTTGTAAGTGGTTACACGGATGCTAGCTTTCATACTTCTAAAGATGATTCTCGATCGCAATCTGGTTTTGTGTTTTGCCTCAATGGAGGCGTAGTGAGTTGGAAGAGTTCCAAGCAAGAGACGGTGGCCGGTTCTACAACAGAAGTTGAGTATATCGTTGCTTCAGAAGTGGCGAAGGAGGCTGTTTGGATCAGGAAGTTTGTTTCTGAGCTAGGTGTTGTACCTAGTGCCTCCAGTTCAGTGGACCTCTATTGTGATAATACTGGTGCCATTGCGCAAGCCAAGGAGCCTAGATCATATTAGAAATCCAAACATATACCTCGGCGATGTCACTTGATCTGTGAGATCATTGAGAGAGGTGATGTGAAGATTTGCAAGGTGCACACGGATTTGATCCGTTGACGAAGCCTCTTCCATAGCCTAGGCATGATGCACATATGAGCTCCATGGGTATTAGATACTTGCATGAGTGAGTCATATGTTTGTGGAAGATGCTAGTAGAGTCTATGATAATGTATGAGGATAATTGTTATCTTGTTTCTTGAATAAATATTGTTTGTATTTAATTAATGAGTACGACTTGTTATGTGAAACTATTTGCTTTATGACGATGTTGTTCAAAAGAGTCTCTAATCTAGTCATCATGTGGGACAGAGATGATACATGGATTAGTACATTCTACTGATTGATGATTGTGTTTCACAGATCATAGACATAGAGATATCAAATCAGTGATGTGGACACATGTTGGTGAACATGATGTTGGACAGACCCACTTGAGGTACTGCTGGGATTGTTATTGAAATGTGTCAACAATTGTCATCTCAATTGGTGTACCTACAGAGTCCTTGGACCTGAGATCATCATTTGATTCCAAAATGCGTAGTGACACACTTAGATGCATCCTAACGCTATTCCGTAACAGGGTAGTAATAAGGGTTGTTTTAAGGTGTGTTGTGAAATATGTCTTGGGATATAAGCGGTCAAGATGGAATTTACCCATCCTAATAACGGGAGAGTCGTCTCTGTGCCCCTCAAGGTATTGGATTGGAAAAGTGCATGGCCATGCCACTATGACTAAGGAGTTAGTTATGATTTGAATCCGATACTTGATCGTGTGAAATGTCAAGTTAACCAACAAGGGTGGCACGTATCTCTCCATGAGCTTGAATGACGACGCATGGTATAGGGACTAGTGCTTGTGTATATCAAGGTTCATGAAAATTTGATTTTGTACGCTTTTGGGGGTGAATGTGTGTTGCTAGGTACCGCTATTGATCAGTGAGTCAGAAATAGTTTTTGGTGAACAGTCGTTAGTGTACGAACCTATCGGGTCACACACACATAAGGGGATGGATTAAAACATGCAAAGAATTGGTTCTTGTGCAAGTGGGAGATTGAAGGATATGCCCAAGAAAATTCTGTGGATCAGAAGTTCTGATAGGAAGTATTGGAAGTTCTGGTTATTTTCTGGTCTCGATACAGAGAGCAAATGTTGCTTTAGAAGTTCCGATATGGTATCAGAAGTTCCGACGAGCCAGATGTTCCGATTTGGAATCAGAGAATTTTTTACTAATTGGAAGTTTCGAGGTGGGCGTTAACAGATTGGATCTGTTGCATATCGTACTGTATCTGGAGACCTAATATACCCTGTGGGAAGTTCTGATCCAGGATCAGAAGTTCCGACATGGGCTAACAGATTGGATCTGTTACGGTTTTTAGGGTTTCGGGATGAGCATGACCAAGGGGCTCTTAGACCTATAAAAGGAGAGGAGGAGGATGTCTTGGAACCAAGGAATAATCCTAGATTACACCTAGCCACCCAAGAGTTCTCTCCTTCCTTTCTCGATCTCAATTGTTGAGATCAAGGATCCCCGTCTCTCACGTACGGTGCTAGCACACTGCCATGGAAGGTACTCCATCCCTGTACATGTGGACTCTGTGGAGGCATTGCTCCAATAGTGACGCTCGTGGACATCGACAAGCGAACGACTACGTCGTCTTCATCGATCGCATCGGCGAAGGACTAAAAGGACGATGCGAGGATAGGCTTGACGTGCTACTCCAACATCTTCTTCCGCTGCATGAGTCTCATGCTAGAAGGTACCGATCCATGATCTTGCACGCTCATGAGTCTTGGGCCTAGGGCGTAAATTTTGAATTTGCCGGCTAGCGTAGCTCCCCTATTCCCCAACAGTAAAAGCATGGATGGGCTTCCTTGAATTTATTTGACCGGACCTTCTTTGACTGTTGTTTGACCATGCGGCACTTTAGTGGGCTTGGGCTTAACCAAATCTTTGCGTCAACACATGCCCCCTAGTTTTTGAGTATCAAAAGGCTTTTGATGCTTCGAAACTATCAATAGTTATTATCTGCAACCCAACCTTTTCACACAATCTTTTCACATTCATTACTGTCAGCCGAAACTCTTTGTCTTCTTAAATCTCTTCGTATTTTAGCCCCCGAGTAATCTCTTTCTCTCTTCTTTCGCTAGGACTGGTCTGGTGTGGCAGATGAAGAGTCATTTTGGCCAATAAATAATTGGCTTTCCTCGTCCTTGCTGTTTACGCCTCCTTCATATCACTTTTCGCTTCTACTCTGAGCTTACCTTCATCGGCCTTTAGCGCTCTTTTGATTGTCGCCACCTTGTCACCCTCTCATTCTTTGTTACCCTGTATTGAAAAGGCAACGAAATGGCTGATATCTATAGGATCCCTTGGTGAGTCTCTGATCTTTCATTCCTTGGCTTCTTCTTTCTTTTTTTCGGTTCTCATTTTCGCCTTCTTTTCTCTTCTGACCCATTTTCTTATATGTAAGCCCTTCAGAACCTAGTTTTTATTCCAATAGTCATTCACACGTATAGTTTCTTCTTGGGTCCCTTGGGCAACCCTGATCCTATTGACCTCATAAATGTCGAGACTCACTGAATCCCTTTCAAATGTTCTCGGCCCTTTTCCTTCCTCCATCCCTGGCTGGCGTGACTGGTATCTTAGGGTATCAGCCTCCTATCATGCCTTCTGGGACGAGATAGATATCAGCCATTACATCGACCTCTCCCTTGCTGAGCCCTATCAGAACGAGTCGATGCTACTACATCTTGTTTTTTTTGGTCTGATGCTTTAAATACCTTTGTTTTTGGACATGGGCCGATGAGCCCTACTTTGCTTAACATCCATTTCTTGACCTACCTTGATATCATCTCTTTTGCCAATCCTTTCTCTCTCTCCACATCCAGCCATCCCACAACTTAGGTATGGCTCGGCTGACAATTGGGGCCGATACATTTCAAGGCACAACAACAAAATTGGCCCCATGGGTACTCGCGATCATATTTCCTTCCTCGACCTCTGGTTGGAGGAATTTGTCTTCTGTGTGTCGACTCCATCCCCGACCTTCCAGTTCTAATCCCTGGCCGAACGGCTTGCTGCCCATGTGCGGATTCCCGTTGGTCGCTTCCTCCTTGGGGCCACATACTTTCTTCTCCATTCTGTATCGACTAACCTATCGGCTGGTACCTTCATTGGTCGGCCCAAGGGGCCCTAGTGGTTCCTCCAACTTTGGCTCAATGTCTACATTGTCAATCTCGTTGGAGGAAACCCTCTTTCTCATTCGTACTTTCCCACCAATTTTCCTAAATCGGCCGTCCCCTCCTACCGTCGATGTTCTTCTTTAGGTGAAGCGGCGGCGTTCTTTCCCCCTCTTCCTCCCTCCTCAGTAGCCTTGGCCGCTTTCTTCAAGGCTTTTTACCTTGGGATTTCTAGCCGAATAGCCTAGTTCCCTTTCAGGTACCATTCAGAGTATGAGCGGCCTCGCCGCCCCATTCTACTCGATGTGTCCCGGGATGTGGAGTCCTTCCGTGTCTTCTCAGAAGCCACCTTTCTTGGTCTGCTTCCCATTGATTTTGCCGATGAGTGCTCCCGATGGTGTTCCTATGAGTTCTACCACCCATCGGTTTCTTCGTGGCAACCGGGCTTCGGACAACTCCCGCCTCATCTATACTTCATTGGCCAGATTCAATCTCATGGGAGCGTCATGAATGCCTTGGAGTGGGACCGTCTTTCCCACACGGCCGATGGGATGCCCACCGGAAGACTCGCCACCTGGATGACTTGTTGAGCGACGCCTTCTATCTTCTGTGTGTGGTGGGGTGAGTTGAAGCTTCACATCTTCAATCGTTCCTCATCGGTCTACTGGGAACGGCTTCATCTGGTCGGTGCTGAGGCAGCCCCTGAAGTAAGTGTTCCGACCTTCTCTTTTTCCTTTGGTTATTTCCACTCGTATCTGATCAGGACTTATCTTTTGCAGGATGTTGATTAGGATGCCCCTTAGATGAGCCTCAGTGGCTGGCCGATATGGTACGAGGCGGTGTCGGCCACCATGAACCTGGGTACCGGCGCCACCACTCCTACGACGTGGGTGAACGGGAGGCGGTCCTAGACCACTAGCCACTCCGAAGGTGTTTGATCATCTTCTGATGAAGGGAGTCGTCTTGAAGTTGGAGCTGAAAGTATCTGTCTTGAAGATGGAGCTGAAAGGAGCCTGCTGAGTCTTTAGTGTATTTACCCCGTAGCCTCCGCCGATGACTTTCCCCAGTTTTGGGCCTCTGATGTAGTCTCGGTCTGTAATTTTGCACTCCATACTTATAAAATATGTGTTCTTGGTTTCCTTTACTTGTGCACCGAGTTCCCTCTACGCTTATTTAGTTGGTCTAAGGGTGATCCCTTTGCATCGGCCATATCAAGGCGATGCCCTAGGCATCGGCTGTTTGCACCTCGTCCGAATGATTTAGAAAGTGTTTCTATAATCACCTCGCTCAACCTCTTCCATCTCTAAGCTTCTTGTGTTGTATTTTCGGTCTAAGGGTGATGCCTTTGCATCGCCGTCTCAAGGCGATGCAATCGACATCGGTTGTTTGGTTTTTGTCCGAACGGTTGATGATATTCTTTTAGTATATCCGTTCGGCCTTTTCCCAGATCATCCGAAGCAATCTTCAGTCCGCTCCTTTGGGGCCTTCTATTCCCTTTGGCATTATCCTTTATAGGATGAGTTTAGGTAGCTCTTCACCGAAGATCGAAACGATGCAGCCCAGCTCCGAGTGCCGAACCCCACCGAAATAAACCTTGGAGACCAAGAGTGGCGACACACCGAGTAGTTGATTGACAAAGATGTGTTTTTCTAAGCTAACTAGGGATACATATATATAGTCCGGATACTTGTCGTCCAAGCACTATATCTTCACCGATTTCTGGATAATCTTCATCTTCTCTTTTCCGCACCTTATCTCCATCGGCTTCTTCTGCGTCCGACTGTCTTGTAACAACATGGATGAGCTTCCTTGACTTTCTTTGACCGGACCTTCTTTGACTTTTGTTTGACCATGTGGCACTTTAGTGGGCCTAGGCTTTACCAAATCTTGGCATCAACAACCTTGCACCAGTTTTTGATCCAGTGGGATGGCGATGATGTAGAGGTTGTACTGGTTGACACTTTGGCCTAGGTTGCTTTGACCGATGTGTCTATTGACGCCATCCATGATAAGGTAGAGTGTCTGTTAGGTAGAGACCTTTTAGATTATGACTTTGTTAGTGTGTCTGAGGGGAGGTTTGTTCCATTCTCTATAAAGTCGGCTGGTGTAGCTCGGCTGTCTGTAAACTAGTTGTCATGTCAAGTAAAAGCAATCTCGATTGGCTAATGTCTAGCGTAGAGCATTATCAGTCTTCTAAAGATGGTATTATCGAAGCCATTGAGGATTTTAGTGAGGTAGAAAAGTTAGGTCAAGGTTTTGCGTCGGCCGATCCTTTAGAGGAGGTAGATATAGGTGATGGTAGCATTCCAAGGCCGACTTTTGTACATTAGAATTTACCGGCTTGTGATAAGGCTGAGGTAATAAAATTACTTCGGTCATATGTTGATTGCTTTGCGTGGGAGTATAGAGAGATGCCCAGACTTAGCCACAAGCTCATGGAGCATCGGTTGCCTGTCAAACCTGGGTTTAGGCTTTATAAACAGCCCCCTCATCGTATTAATTCGGTCGTGTATGATAGAGTTAAAGAGGAGATAGAGTGATTACTTAAGGCTAAGTTTATTAGGCCATGTAGGTATGCTGAATGGGTTGCTAAAATTGTGCCTGTAAAAAAGAAAGGGAGTGGCAATATGTATGTGTGTATTGATTTCAGGGGCTTGAACAAGGCCACTTTGAAGGACGAGTATCCCATGCCAATAGCCAACATGTTGATCAATGATGCTTCAGGAAATAAGGTACTAAGATTTCTTGATGGTAGTGCTGGTTACAATCAAATTTTATGGCTGAGGAGGATGTTTACAAAACGGCCTTTAGATGTCCTGGTTTTGTCGGCTTGTTTGAGTGGGTTGTGATGACTTTTGATTTAAAGAATGCTGGCGCTACATATCAACGTGCTATGACTTGCTGGAAGTTATGCTAGAGGTCTATATAGATGATGTTGTAGTCAAGTCGGATGCTATGGGAAACCATTGAGCCGATTTGAGAGTTGTTTTTGAAAGAATGTGTCAGTATGGCTTGAAAATTAACCCGCTGTTGATTCCAAGATTTGGTGAAGTACATGCCCACTAAAGATGCTACATGGTCAACAGAAGTCAAAGAGGATCTGATCAAGAAAAGTCAAGGAAGCCCATCCGTGCTATTACAAGATGATCGGACCTAGAAGAGCCGATGGAGATAAGAATGGAAAAAGAAGATAAAGATTATCTGGAATCGGTTAAGATAGAGTGTTTGGATGGCAAGTCTCCAGACTATAAATGTGTATCCCTAGTTAGCTTAGAAAAATACATCTCTATCAATAAACTACTCGGCGCATCGCCACCCTTGGCTTCCAAGGTTTATCCGGTGGGGTTCGGAACTCGGAGCTGGGCTACATCATTTCGATCTCTAGCAAGGAGGTGAGTCTTGACACCCCCGACGTCCGTACCGATTAGTTCAGTATCCTCACGGCTGCATTAGATTGATCTCATGAGGTGAACATTGAAACAGTACGGTCGCCGGTTGTTCTCGGTGTATTAGCTAGGTATAAGGATGCATCAGTTTAGTTTGATCTCTTAGATTGATGTGATCTAGGTTCAATAGTTTGAGGCTTCATCAGTTAAATCTGACATCTCTTGCTATTGTATCTCTTTCATGTTGTATACCGTTCATCTAAATAAAGCATGCCTGATTCTTTGATATATTATTAAGATCATTATGACTAGCTATTCTCTTGGTTAGGTCCGATCTAGTAGACATGTTATCTGGCATGTTTTATTTATTTCTATCGGAGTACAAGCAGACGGGTTATCTTCAATTCCACGCCGCATCTTACAAGTTATCGGAAAAGAACTCATCGGCCTATGCGGTTAACTGTTCATCTTATCGGCCGATGGCACGCTCGTCTGACTGCTTTATCCCAGGTCATCGGCCTTACGACCGATCGTCATGATATTCCATGACTATCCCATCCTCATCGCGGTCATCGGCTCAATAGCCAATAGGCCATGCTAATAATGCCATATTTTTTGTTCCCTTATCAGTTATAGGGTCAAACTGATTGGCACGCCTTGAACTCTTTTTTCTAAGAATGTAGAACCTGCACTAGAGTGAAGTAGATCTCCCAGGCCACGTGTGTGTCAAAGTGTGACAAAAAATGCACCAACACACTTTTTGGCACGCTCGGTGGGACCGTCTCCAACAACCCAGCCATGACGAGCGAGATCAACGATGAAAACATCATCTTGATCACCATGGAAACCCTAACTGAAGAACAAAGACTTAAGGTGCAATGAAACATGGAGGAGTTCCAGAAGTCATGCCTATAGGCCTATGGCATGAATCAAAGGGGGCCTGTACAGAAGAGTTTGTTTCCAAGACCAGTATTGGCAATAGAATATGGCCAGCCAGTAGAGAATTCTCAGGCCATTCTCCTAGAAATCATCGACTAGGTGATTCGCCAATCACTGGCCAACCAATCTGAGGCATTGGTCAATACTCTCCAGGGGCTAATCAAGAAAGTTATTGAGGGCACCATGATCTCTGGACCGCTGTAAGGCCCGGCGTACCTCCCCGATGACCCCACAAAACTGCTACACACTCGGCTGATACTATAGATGCAAGGGCCGATGAGGCTAGAGCAGCTGGACACCTTGCCCAGCCACAACGCAAACAAGATGGCTCATCCGACAGGCCCCGCACAAGGCTCACCACAGAGCGCACCATATGGCTTTTAGAGGAATGCGTCGGTTCCATTCCCAGCGTTCGACACAAGACTGCCAAGACAAGGGGTTCCGCCAGTGACCTACGACATCGCAAGAAACACACTACCATATCTTGTGCCACCAAGGGGGCACCCAATGGCATCCTTCCTGGGTATCATCGGACGTCATACTACAGGGCACAACCCTATAGTTATGAGGGATAGTACAGGAACAATGTTTTCCGGTAGGAGCAGTATCAACAGGCCCCAACACTTGACCAATACCCAACGCTAGGGCAGCAAGAAGACGACTAGGTGAATCAGATCATACATAGAGCAGACATACATGTATCAGAGGCCATATCCGGAATGGTTCGATTGAGTACCACTACTAGCCTGATACAAGGTACCCAATTTCACCAAGTTCTTAGGACAAGACTCGATCTCCACGATCAAGCATATCAGACATTTCCTCGCCCAGTGCGGAGAGGCATCAGCCGATGAGGCGCTGAGGGTCCGATTCTTCCCGCTGTCTCTATTGGGATCGGTCTTCGCGTGGTTCTCTTCACTGTCAGCGGACTTCATCCTAGGATGGGCTGAATTAGAGAAGAAATTTCACAAGTATTTCTTCGCCGACATCTAGGAGATAAAGCTTACCGACTTGACGTCTGTCAAGCAAAGAACGGATGAGTTGGTACAAGATTATGGCCAAAGGTTCCGGGATGTACGATGTAGATGATACAGTTTGAGCCTCAGCGACAGTCAGTTGGTGGAGTTGGCCTTTCAAGGATTCCTGAACCCAATTAAGAATAGGTTTTCATCACACGAGTTTGAAACTATTTCGCAACTGCTGCAATGGGTATCAGCACATGAGAGTTGGTTCTAAGAAGCCAAGAGGGACATGTATCAGAAAAAGTGGCATATGCCCACATATACCACTGAGACTTCGACGGGAGCAGTGATTCAAATGCAGAGGTCGATATGGTCGAGTGGTCCAAGAACAAGAAGTAGGTTACTTGCCCATGGGTGAAGCTGGCCGAAAAGGAAGAGAAATACGACTTCGACATCAACAAGGATGACAAAATATTTGACCTATTGCTTAAATAAAAATAGATTCATGTGTCACCTGGCCACATAATACCGTCTGTCGAGGGGCTAAAAAAAGAAAGTACTACAAAGGGTACAACTCCCCATCGCACCATACTAATGAGTGTAAGGTGTTCAGGCAATAGATCCAATCAGCCATGGAGCAAGGCTGAATCAAGTTCGACAATGGGAAGAAGCCAATGAACATCAACGGTCACCCATTCCCAGTCAACATAGTGCATGTGCATTATGGTGGTGATCGACGTGCAAGGGGAGGAAGACGAATCGGCAGCAACGTCACCTCATCGAGCCTCAACAGGAAATACCAAAGGAGGTTGGAAGAGAGGGAGAACAGTGAAGATAGTCGGGGCTACTCGCGTTTCAACCCTCATTGTAACTACGAGTTCTTTAGGCATTGCTGGAACGAAGGGTTGCACCTACCGCCTATAGATGACTGCCCGGAATCCAGTACTTGAGGCAAGACACAAGACCATCATTGGCCATGCAACATCAAGCCTAGTCCGCATGATTGGGAGACTGTACCACAAAAATTGTCGCCTCCAAGGGTGCCGGTGCTAGAAAGTCTCAGTCCCATCATTCCTGAAGGAACCGGCTAGACGGCCAACGATGATGAAGATTCAGAAAAGAAACCATAGTGGTGTCCCCCGGGATCTTCACAAGGAGCTAGAAGAGAAGGGTGCAGCATCTGTGACAGAGAGAGGGGAAGGAATAGGTGGGAGAAGAGGAAACTCATCGACCACAAAGAATTAAGAGTGAATGGTGATCGAAGGACAAGGCCGATTAGGATGATGAAAAGAAGGGTGCATAGGTAAACATGGTTTTCTTCCTCCCTATAGAGTATTGGGTGGCCCACGAAGACGACACAGATCACGCTGATACAATGGCTCAATTTGTGTTGGTTGCTCAGCCAACAATCTTTGATAAGCCAGAAGATCTTGAGCATCGGCACCTAAGACCTCTCTACATCAAGGGGTTAGTTAACGGAAAGCTGATGTCCAAGATGATGATAGAAGGAAGACGCCAGAAGACCTCACCAAGACTAACATGGTATTAAGGGATTTTGGCGGCAACTCGTCATACACAATGGGAGTACTAAACGTAGAGCCAAATACAATATTCGTGATAAAGGGGAAAGTATCCTACATCTTGTTATTGGTACGTGATTGGGTACACGCAAAATTCTGCGTCCCCTCGACAATGCACCAGAACCTCATACAGTGGGGCGACGATCAGGTGGAAATAGTTCCCGCTGAAAAATTGGTTAACATAGCTACAACTGATTTATCAATGTGGGAAGCAAAAGGAGTCGTCTATTTATCGAGAGAAGCTTGGGATGACAATTTTCTCAAAGTATCAAATGACAGTATCAACCTGATCACTGAAGAACTGCCTAGGCTCATCCTATAAAAGATGATGCCAAAGAGAGCAGAAGGTCCCCGACAGAAGAGGAGTGGGTTAAAGATTACTTCAGAGGACCTAGGAAAAGGACGAATGAATACACTGAGGGAAGTTTATCGATCGCTCGGACAGAGCCCACCCAGCCGATGCCGATGACATCGCCTTGAGACGGCCGATGCAGAGGCATCGCCCTTAGACCAAAGCACAACATGACTGCCTCAATGAACGCCAAGGTGAATCCAAGGCATGGGAAGAGGCTGTACGAGGAACAATGAAGGAAAATTTCTCGATCGATCGGATGGACCCTTGAAGTCTGTACGCATAAAAGTCGATGGCATCACCTCGAAATGGTCGATGCAAAAGTATCGCCTTTAGAGGATCATAAGGGGATGAGATGAGAAGTACCTAAAGGAAGTCGTCAATTGAAATATGAAGGGCTAATGCACGAGTCAGCCGATGCCAACTGTATCGCCTTCAGAGGGCTGATGCAGGAGCATCATATGCTAGAGAAAATTCAAAGTTGAAAAATGGAATTAAGAAGATATATTCAAACTCCCGAATTATAAGGTGAAGAATGTTACACAAAGTTTAGAAAAGGAAAGAAAAATGCCCAAAGGTCTCCCATCAGTTCTACTCTTGAAATGGATTCTCCATCTAGGTCGCCGGTAGAAGTTCATTCGCGGCAAAAGACAGGGAGTCTGAAGCTATCACAGTCAGAATAGGGTCTTAGGAAGTCCCAATCCCGAAGGCCCCTTCACCGAAGCCTGACAAAGGTGAGACTCCTACTCCGACCGAAGCCCGCGCTGGAGCCTTGTCCGATCGGCCAAAAGAGGTCAGTCCGATTAACAGGGTCCACAGCAAAGGCCCCTCCCATTACGAAGCATGAGAGGCCTTGCTGGGCAGCACCCCTTCGGCCAATAATAACAGGAGCAGGGCAGTGGCACCTAGCACCAAGACACAGCCGTCTTGGACACCTCCAGGTATGTCCAAATCACAGAAGAGGCGTCTACAACGCCTATGGGCACAGGAGATGCATGAGAGGAAAGCCGAGGATGAGGAGACGCCATCTTTGAGGAAATCCACCCTCGGCCAACAGCGATACAGGTATGGAGGATCAAGCCGGTTGAGATAACCAACCTGACTCCTAGTCCGAGCGACGACAATGACGATATGCTCGATAACGACTACTCGCCCGTCTTTGAGGGACCTGCACCCCAGGCGATAGACATCAACATCGTCATGCTGCTAACTGAGTTCGCCCTACCGCAGGATGAGGCCGAGGTCGCTTAGTTGAACCTCGGCCCACGAAATGCTATTTTTGAAAAACCCGAGGACTCGGCTCGTCATCTAAAGCCTCTCTACGTCAGGGGTCACATTGACGGGAAGCCGATCTCTAGGATGCTAGTTGATGGTGGCACCAATGTTAACCTACTGCATTACTCACTATTGAAGAAACTTGGTAGGGACGAGGAAGACGTGAAGAAAACTAACTTAATGCTCAACGGCTTCAACGACGAGAGTTCCGAGGCCAAAGGCGTGCTCTCCATGGAGTTGATAGTAGGCAACAAGACATTACCGACAGCGTTCTTCGTCGTCGACGTGTAAGGTAACTATAGTGTGCTGCTCGGGCATGACTGGATTCACACAAACTGTTGCATTCCTTCTACTTTGCACCAATGCCTAATTCAGTGGGACGGTGATGAGGTAGAGGTCATACCCGCAGATACTTCGGCCCAGGTAGCATTGGCCGATGTGTTCATTGACGCCATCCACAACAAAGTAGAATGTCTATCAGGTAGAGATCTTTCGGATTACGATTTTGTTAGCGTGTCCGTAGGACGTTTCGTACCAATGTCTGTAAATCCGGCTAGTGTAGCACGACTATTTCTAAATTTGTAGTCATGTCTAGCAAAAGTAATCTAGATTGGCTAAAGTCTCATGTGGAGCAATATCGGTGTGCTAAAGACGGTATTGCTGAAGCCATCGAAGACTTTAGCGAAGTAGAAAAATTAGGAAAAGGTTTTGCATCAGCCGATCCTTTAGAAGAAATTGACATAGGCGATGGTAACATCCCAAGTCCGACTTTTGTAAACCAACATTTACAGCCTAATGAAAAGGCCGAAGTAATAAAGTTGCTTTGGTCGTACGTTGATTGTTTCGCATGGGAGTATAGTGAAATGCCTGGACTAAGCCGCAAGCTCGTGGAGCATCGGCTACCCATCAAATCCGGATTTAGGCCTTATAAGCAGCCTCCTCGTTGCTTTAATTCGGCCGTTTATGACCGGGTTAAGGAAGAAGTGGAGCGACTACTCAAAGCTGAGTTTATTAGGCCATGCAGGTATGCTGAATGGGTCGCTAACATTGTGCCTGTAGAGAAAAAGGGGAGCGGCAAAATACGAGTTTGTATTGATTTCAGGGATCTAAACAAGGCCACTCCAAAGGATGAGTATCCAATGCTGATAGCCGACATGCTAATCAACGATGCTTAAGGACACAAGGTACTAAGTTTTCTTGATGGCAATGCTGGTTATAATCAAATCTTTATGGTCGAAGAGGGCGTCTACAAGACAGCCTTTTGATGCCCCAGTTTTGTCAAGTTATTCGAGTGGGTCGTTATGACTTTTGGTTTAAAGAATGCTGGCGCTACATATCAGCGTGATATGAACCTGATCTTTCATGACTTGCTATGAGTTATGTTAGAAGTTTACATAGATGATGTTGTAGTCAAATCGGATGCTATGGGGAAACATTTAGCCGATTTGAATGTTGCTTTTGACACGATGCGACAGTATGGCTTAAAAATGAACCCGCTCAAATGTGCTTTTGGTGTGTTCTTAGGATTCATGATTCATGAAAGAGGTATAGAAATTGATCCTAAGAGGCTTGAGAAAATTAGAAACTTTGCAACGCCGACATGCAAGAAAGACGTACAGAAGCTGCTAAGCAAGATGAATTATTTGCGTTGCTTTATATCTAACTTGTCTGGCAAGATTGATGCCTTTGTCCCCATAATCCGATTAAAGAATGAAGTCGAGTTCACTTGAGGGGCAAGTTAGCAAAGCGCCTTTGAAAAGATTAAAGAGTGCTTATCGTCGCCACCTGTGGTGAGGGCACCAAAAGCCGGGATTCCGTTTTGGCTATACATTGCCGCCGAAGATAGCGTGATTGGGGCCGTGCTAATCCAGGAGGTGGAGGGAAAAGAGTACATCATAACGTTCTTGAGATGTTGCCTGCTGGACACCGAAACCAGGTACGCGTTTGTGGAGCGCTTATGTCTATCACTTTACTACGCATGTACCAAACTACGTCACTATTTTCTCCCTACTACATGTGTTGTCGTTTGCCAAACCGATGTTATAAAACACATGTTGCAAAAGCCGATTCTAAGTGGAAGAATTGGGAAGTGGGCTTACGCTTTGATTGAGTACGATTTTTGCCTATGAACCCCTAAGAGCTATGAAAGGCCAAATTGTCGCTAACTTTATAGTTGATCACCACATAGATGTCAGTTGGAGTAACAATGTTGCTCTAATTGAGGTAGTACCATGGAAACTTTATTTTGATGGTTTAGCTTGATAAAGTGGCCAAGGTATTGAAGTGGTTCTCATATCACCTAGTGGAATGCATTTTGAAACCTCGACTCGTTTAGAATTTCCCTCTACTAATAACCAAGCTGAATATGAGGCTTTATTGATAGGACTTGAATTATTGGAATCCATGGGTGTTAAACATGTTCATGCACATGGTGATTCTCGGTTAGTAGTACAACATGTAGCTAAGAGTGCTCAATGTCTTAATGGCTTGCTAAACAGTTACTTGGATAAATGCCTAGATATAGTTGATACTTTTGATGACTTCAAAATTTCTCATGTGTAAAGTGAGGCAAATTCCATTGCAAATAATTTGGCTCAGCAAGCATCTGGCTATCAAGTCAAGAGAGGTAAATTTTCTGTATAGGAAAAGTCGATGCTTGTTCTCACTACCGAAGCCAGGAGCTTCGGGCAGGCGTGAGGGCTGCCAAACCCTCCGAGTCAGACCTCTCCGGCCACTGGAGAGTGCCGCGCGCTGGAGCCCCCAGGCCGGAACACTACATCTGCCGAAGGGCCTGGTGCGCCGGAGCCCCTGCGTCGAAGCTCGTTGGACAGTAAGGGTCTTCGGGAACCCGAACCCTCCAGTAGGAGGCTTCGGACTGACCGGCTCCGCATGGCCAAACTGGTCAGGCTTTGGCAGAAACATGAAAGGCCCGGGGGGCACTCCGAGATTAGCAACTTAGACATCACTCCAGGGAAGGAGCTAGCAAACCCTCCGGAGGTCCGTAAGGACGATTGGAGAATGCCAATTTTCTAGTATCTGAGAAACCCTAGTCAAAAGGTTGATCAGAAAGTTCGGCGACAATGGTTTAAGTTTGTATTACTAGATGGTGTACTATATCGCCAAACTATTGATGGAGTACTTTTAAAATGCTTAGACGATGAACAGTCCCAAGTAGCTACGGGAGAAGTCTATGAAGGGCTTTGTGGCACTCATCAGTCGGCCCAGAAAATGAGTTGGATGCTCAAAAGAGTAGGATTCTACTAGCCGACTATGACTAAGGATTGTTTTCGATATTATAGAGGGTGTGCCGCATGCCAAAAGTTTGGAAACATTCAGCTAGCTCCTGCTTCATTGCTTAACCCTATTATCAAGCCATGGCCGTTCCGAGGTTAGGGTTTAGACTTCATCAGCCAGATTTATCCTCCTTGTTCAAAAGGGCATCGGTTCATGTTGATGGCAACAGACTACTTCACCAAATGGACCAAAGTCGTGCCTCTCAAGAATATGACTCACAATGAGGTAATTGATTTTATCTTGAAGCAAATTATACATAGATTCGGTATTCCCCAAACACTCACTACAGATAAAGGTACTCTGTTTGTTTCTAAAGAAGTGAGAGACTTCGCCGAATTTTATGGTATTAAGCTAATAAACTCTTCACCATACTATGCTTAGGCCAATGGTCAGGCCGAGTCTAGTAATAAAACTATGATTAAACTCATTAAGAGAAAAATCAAAGAATTCCCTAAGAGGTGGCACGAAGTGCTTTTCGAGGCACTATGGGCTTGTAGAATTGCAAAGCACGGCACTACCAAAGTTAGTCCATATGAGTTAGTATATGGGCAAGAAGCCATTCTACCTGTAGAAGTGGATCTTGGTTCTTTAAGGGTTCTAAAGCAAGATGGCTTATCGGTCTACGAATATGAGACTCTTTTGAAAGATAATCTAGAAGAAGTGACTGATAAGAGGCTAAAAGCTTTAGAAGTTATATAAATAGACAAAAGAAGAGTAGCTAAAGCCTACAATAAGAAGGTTAAACCAAAATCGTTTCAAGTAGGTGACTTGGTTTGGAAGACGATTTTTCCCTTAGGCACTAAGAGCCCTAAATTTGGTAAATGGTCACCTAGTTGGGAAGGCCCTTTCAAAATAGCCGAAATCGCTCCAAGAAATACATATGTGTTAGAATCACTCCAAGGAGAGTGGTTTCAAAGAGCTTTGAATGGCAGATACTTGAAAAAGTACTTCCCAAGTGTGTGGCAGACAACTTGAAATGTCGAAAGGCCGATATGGGAGGTATCATCCTTAGACCGTTATGCTTTTAGTTCACCTAGTTCACTAAAAGACAGGGGGGCATGTGTTGATAGCAAAAAATAGTATTAATGGTTAAGATTGTCAAAATATCACTTTTTGGCGATTTGGGCCAAAATTACACATGTCCTAGACTGGGCCGAAGCCCTACAGGGCTGAAGGACCATCGAGCTATGGGTTTCAGAAGCTTCCAGCGAGCCTGCTACCTTCGGCCCGAAGGCCTTCGGAGGCCCACATCACCGAAGCTTCGGCCCAAGGAGCAGGCTTTGACGGCCTTGGCTGAAGGCCCACTTTGGACTGATTTCTAGAGATAAAGTTTGAGTCCGATTTGGCTAATTTTATCCCTACGCGTGATTAAGCTGAATCCTACCAGATTAGGCTTAGAGATTATAAGTCTAGCCCCTATAAATATAGGGGTGAGGCCGGTTCATTAACCCCCCCAACACAAATCAACACAAAGCCCTAGCTTTGAACCGTGCCTTTACTTTTACCTTTACTTTTCTACAATCTTCGTGGGTTTGCCTGGAAGCCCTCCGATGGCCACTTCGGAACAGTGGTAATCCTTGTTACTTCGCTTGTGAAGTATCCGTTAATCTATGTAATAGATTGCTATTGCCTTGTAACTTCGCCTGTGACGTATCCGCTAATCTGTGTAACAGATTGCTACCTTCGCTCTCTAGTGCAACACTTAGCATAATTCGGTCCCCAAGGCGAATTGGTAGTTGATATCTATTATGTTGCAGGTTTTCACATTTGGAGCTACTTTGCCGGAGGTGCCTGAAGCCAAGAGATTGGTTTTAGAGGCTGCTAGAGCACCCCTCGGCGGGATTGCTGCTTCTACTACCCGTGCCGGACCATCACACTATTGTCGGTTTGACCAAGTCCCACGCTCCAGCATGCTCCGCAACAGGCTTCATCACGATAAGCTTCGCCACGCTCGTACCTCATGTCAGACGAAGTCATGCCCGCGCGCTGCGCCAAAGTTATTTTATCGTGTGAGAGACTGCACGCCGAACCCCGCTGTTAGGAGGTGATTGTCGCGTCGAGATCTGTTTGGAGCCCATCTTTAGCCAGATCAGTCCGAACGTCGAAGGCACCCTTCGGCGGGACCCTTCGCATCAGACACCGAAGGTACCCTTCGGCGATACCCTTCGCACTATACACTTCGGATCAGTCAGGCTCCGCTCAGCTTGCTGATTTATTCTGCTTAATATATTTCTTTCGGCTAATTGGATTATTTATGTGTGATCTGATTACCTAGTGACTCCACCCCCCTTACCACGGTTAAGGGTAGTCGGAAGCGACGTCGGTGCTGTGTTATGCTTAGGCTTGTCCCTAAGTATCCGTGCACCTTTGGATCATCGAACTGACCCAAGTGTGGGGCATGTTTTCGTGTCAACAAGCGCCCTTCGTGCCGAAGTCCTGTGAGATGACAAAGAAGGCTGCGTCGAAGAAGGCTTTGGTCCCGAGCGTGAGCTCAAGCTCCATCCAGGCTCAAGCGACGGTGGTGGTGACGAAGCTTGCAGTGAGGCACCTTGGGCCGAGGGACCTCTGGTCACCGTCGAACAGGTTCGAACAAACTTTAGAGTTGAAGGTTTAGGTCTCCACGGAGGAGTCTGTCTAGAGGATCTGCGAAGGGAGGATCTCCAAAGGCATCCAACTTCGAGTGCCCGAGAAGACAGAGACCATCCCGAGGCCCCGGCCTAACGAGGTTGTCGTATTTGAGGCCTTCTTCGAGCCGAGGCTGAGCGAGGTGCTGAAGGCATACAACTTCGAGCTCCCTCACCTATCCCCGAATGTCATGGCGAGGCTTGCAATCTTCGAGTGGGCCATGAGGGCCAAAGGCTGCGAGGGTCGCGTGGACATCTTCATCACCCTTCATGACGCAAGCTGCCAGCCAAAGCGAAGGGAGGGGGAGATGGTGTCGAGAGGGCCTTAGCCTTCGGGCGCGCCAACTTCCAGCTCCGTAGAGAGTTCCTGGATGACTTCCTAGTGAGGGCCGTCAACAAGTGGTACTTGAAGTGTGACCAAGAGTGGTTTTATGCCTTGGTGGGCACGGACTCCCCCCTTCGGAGTACCAACACACTCATCTCCTACCTTCGCGAAGGCACGGTGAGGTCGAGCTTCGAGGCCCTTCAATCGAGGATCCTACTCCTACGAAGGGTGGCCTCAAAGATGAGCATGAGGGACTTAGCCGAAGAGTTCATCACCATTCACCTCAGCCCCCTCGCACTATCTTGGCCAGATGACTTGTTCTTGGCTCCGGGCTCGGAGGGTCCGAGCGAAGTGTCAAAGGAGCGCCTTGGTAAGGCTTCAAACTCTTTTATCTTCATATTTCACAAATTTTAACTTGTGTTGATTTGGAATTTTTGATGAAGTTGCGCGCAACGTGCGGCCTCCAGAGGAGGCTATTGTGGCCGCCGAACGCATCGTGGGGACTCCGACACTGGACGAGCAAAATCAGAGGCTTTCTCTGGTAGGGTATTGGGAGCACTGGAACCATGTGTGGACCTGGCTCGGCGCCGAGGGGGTCCAAACACTCCCAGACTTCGCCAGCTCGGCACCTTTGGCGAGCAGTTCCAAAAGGAAGTGGGTGGACGATGAGGATCCCGAGACCTCGAAGTCTGTAGAGTCCACGAGGGTCTACTTGGAGCCCTCGGTGGATGAAGCCCCTGGCGCGACGGAGCGTGCAGCTCCAGACCTTGCTGCTGGAGGGGAGCCCATGGATGCTCCTACTGTGACGGCCGAAGTGGTGGTGCTGGAGGCTGCGGTGGCGACCGAGGTGGTGGCACTGGAGGCTGCGACGGTGACCCCTTCGATCGCTGAGGCTGTGGACCAGCCAGCCCAGCAAAGGGACTGGGGGGCACACATCGCTCCTACATCCTTCCAAGACATCACTTCGGGCAAAGAGGATGTTGACGAAGGTAGACACTTGATCACCCTTCTCTTTATATTCATGTATATTGACTTGTACTTTTCTTTTGGCACCGGTGATGACGCGAGGCCTGCCGTGGTGGAGCCAGACAGGACCTCCGACAGTAGCGGGAGCAACAGTAGCTCAGAGTCCGAGAGCTCTTCGTCCGAAGAGGACGAGGGGGCGACCATGGTGGAGGGGCCCCTCAGGATCAACCTAAAGAAGTGGTCGAGGTCGTGGACTAGAACCCTACTCCGGCGGGGCCTGAATTCCTGACGCCTTGGTCTGGCCCCTGCTTCTGAGGGGCCTATGACGGAAGAGACCGTCGACTCCTTCTATGACGGCTATGTGGCTGTGGCAAAGGGGGACTTGGTGGCGCAGCTCAGCCGTACCCACCAATTCAACCTCTTTGCGAATGCCAACGAAGCTCTCATTCAGGTGAGCGGAGCTTTGCACAGGCTTCGAGTGGTACTTAGCTCTTTTAGCAGTACTGAAGATTTCTTGAACCTTGCCGGGCCTTCGCTCTGACCACTGCGGCAGCGGCCTCCGTGGACCACCGGGAAACCCTTTTGATGGAGGAGAGGGACGCTCTTCGGTGTTAGGCTTAGGAGGAGGCCGAGAGGCGGAGGCAAGACGAAGCAGCGATAGAGGCGACGAGGTCTGAGGCAGCCAAGGCAAGAGAAACCTTGGCCTCGGAGACGGAGAATCTTCGAGAAGCACTTCGGGCTTTGGAGGAGGCCAAAGAGAAGTTGACGGTAGAGTGCTCTGATCTTCGCGCAGCCAGCCGAACTCTGGAAGACTTCGTGGTCCGAGGGGTCGACAAGGCTGCCACGAGCTTGACCGAAGTCCTTGAGCACTTGGGGACCATGTGCCCGGCTCTGGACTTCAATCCTCAAGGCCCTGTCAGGGATCGGCTCGAGTTCCTTCAGATGGTCGTGGCGATGGCGGAGGTGTCGATGAAGGGCTTCATGCTGATGGTCGGGTGAGTGGATGGCCAAGGTGTGCTACATATGCTTCATAACGTGTGATGCAACCACCTCGAGGCAGCGACCTCAGCCACGTCGGTGGCCTTCGGTGGCCCTCACTTGACTTCGCCTCCTCCGGCGGTCCACAGGGCATGGCACCGGCTTCAGGAACCCTGGAAGGCCCAAGGGTGCGAAGCGGTCCTCGATCTGCAATGGGTCTCCCGCCTTCGCCGAGCCAGGGCATAAGCCTCGCCACTCAGCCTTCGACGTCGAACCCTCCACCACCGAAGGTGTTGACCTCCTTAAGCTCTTTTGTAATTTGTAGCCATAAGCCTGTAAATGACTTGTTAGTTTATTAATAGAAATGTGGGGATAGTTTATACCTGCCCAGGATTAGCCTTCGGATGTTGACTTCGGAATGCTTGAGGATTCAGAAGAGCTTCGCCAGCTTTGGGTGGTGCTTGAAGTAGCTAGGTCCGAAGGCCCCTCTTAGTTCAAACTTCTGAGGGGTCCTAGGGGCGAAGTTATTCTCGAAGTAGCCTAGGAGCTGTTGGCTACCATGAAGACGGAGCCCCTTCGGAGTTCTTCATCATCACCAGACTTAGTTGTTTTGAAGTAGGCTTAAGTGGCGAGGGGGTGCAGTCTTCGGGTACGGCCTTACAAGCGATGAAGCACTAGACTATTATGCCTTCGATGCGGCACCGCCTGCGCTTTAGACTTGGGCTGACCTGCAAGAAGAAAGACGAGTTCTGTGGGCTTCGAAGCATGGACGGTCTGGCCGTGGGAGGTTAGGCTCTGACGGGGCTTCGTCCAGCCGAGGGGGCCTTGCCCGGAAAAAGAGCAAGCGAGGGCCGAACATGTCGGCGCCTCGAGCTCGCTTTTTCCTAGGCTTAGATACAGATTACTCGTAGTTTTTTAGTTTTCGAAGTGTGCCTGTAACATACTTCTCTTTTAGCATTCAATGAATGGAATTTGTGTTGTATTTGTATACGCATACTTCGTTTGCATGCTTCGCGCGAATTGTGTGTTCCGAACATTTATCTTGTCACGCTCGTACTGCGCATTTCATTCGCACACTTTGCATACATACCCCGGTCCCCCCTTGTGCGGGGCGGTTAGGAACTTGGCGTTGCCGGTGCGCGCAATTATAAAATGCGAAGGGGTGCGCCTTGGGCGGCTTCGGACGCTTATGTCGCGTCGATCGAGGCCTCTTTTGGGCTTCGAACGCTTTAATTTGAAGCGAAGCAAGGCTTCAGCATACTCAAATTAAGCGAAGCATGGCTTCGGCATGCTTGATTTTAAATAGTAAATATGCGTGAGCAAGGCTCCGAAGCACATTTAGATTTTAGGCGAAGCATGGACTCGGTACGCTTAATCCTTAGATTAGATTTTGACACGCGAAGCAATGCTTCGAAGCGTGTTTAGATAGAGAAGCAAGGCTTCTGAGCTTGATTCTGTAATGAGAATGGAATGGGTTGTGTGGATTCACCGAACCTGTGATAATTTGAGCCACCTTCGACTCTAAGCAACCTACGACTCTGGGCCACCTTTGACCCTAGGATGCATTAGGACGGAGCCTAGAATCCCGGACGCATCGGGCCATCGCCCGAGAGTCCTGGACACATTGGGCCATCGCCTGGGAAGTCCTTTTAGCCCACTACTACGGGCCCAGAGGTGTTGTGTAGCATTCGGAGGAGTGCTCTGGTTTTTACAAAGCAGAGCAAGGCTTCGGTTTTAAATAAGGCGAAGAAAGGCTTCGATTTTAAATAAGGTGAAACAAGGCTTCAATTTTCAATAAAGCGAAGCAAGGCTTTGGTTTTCAATAAAGCGGAGCAAGGCTTTAGTTTTCAATAAAGCGAAGCAAGGCTTTGGGGTTTAATGGAATGAAGCCAGGTTTCTACTTCTTTGTAGAACGAAGCAGGGCTTCGAGCTGTGTACATACCTTTGGAAGCTTGACTGGTCTGGAGACTGAGCAGTTTCGCGCGGTTGAAGAGAGTCCGCCTCGTAGCCCCTAGGGCTTCCAAGGCATTCGGTGAGCGCCTGGAGCCACATGCCGAAGGGTGCACTCCGAGGCGTGAGGGGTGGTGGAAGGCGAAAAAGGCCTTCGACCTGTACTCAAAGTCCCTTGTCGAAGGGTGCACGGAATCCTGGGACTGTGAAGCTCCCTCCGCAAGAGTACTTCGAAATACAGGTAGTGACAGAGAACTTAGTTTTTTGTATATAATCTCCCCACGGACGGTGCCAACTGTTGTAGCAATTGTGTATAGAACGAACCTCGAAGGGTTCTCATAGAGGGAGAGAGAATTTATACTGGTTCAGGCCTCCCCGGAGAGATAATAGCCATACGTCCAGTTTTCAATGGATTTGGTATTATTTTGCCTCTACTGAACATGTTGTCCCCCCAGGGATCCCCCTATTACAAGCGCATGACCCTGCTTATATAGGCTCGCAGGCCAAAGGAAAAGACCTAAATGCCCTCTACAAGTTGTAGGCTTTATAGGGGTAAGAAGGGAAAAAAGCTAGACTACTGTACATTTGACTTTATAGACACAGTAGATAAACATTACTTCTGGAGCAGGTATACGGCATACTAGGGGCTGGGGCCCTGGTATGGCTTTACACTGTAACGATGCTTGGATATTTCTTCTAGGTCGGAGTACTTGCCGGAGGTCTTCAGTCGGAGGTAGCCGAGGGGGCTCCAAAGAGCACACCGAAGAGGACCCCGTAGAGGGCTCTGAAGTGAGCCCTGAAGCAGCTCTCGGAGTGGGCTCCAAAAGACTCTGGAGAGGGCTTTGAAGGGGACCGGAGGGGTCTCGGAAGCTTGGCTCTAGAGGGGACTCGGAGGGGTCCCAGAGGCTTGGCTCCGGAGGAGACCCAGAGAGATCCCAGAGGCTGCTCTTGGGGTTAACTTCGTCGAAGGGGGCTGGAGCTCGTCTCCAGGCTTTGCCAGTTGACGGGCTCCAAACCCGAGGCCTTTGGATGCTGACGTCATTTGGCTCCTGTTTAAAGGAAAACTAATTCCCCCAACATATAGACTTGTTATCTGGCATGTTTTATTTATTTCCGTCAGAGTACAAGTCGATGGGTTATCTTCGATTCCACGATACATCTTATAAGTGACCGGAAAAGCATCCATCGAACCGCACGGTTCACGATACTACTTTGTCAGCATTTCTTTAATGGAAACGGGAAAAGGTTTTCCTTTTCTTTTTCAATAAAAAATTAATGTTCCATGGCCGAACGTCCTGACACGGGGACGTGATTGAAAAAAATTCTGGCTTTAACAAGAGGATTACGACCATTCATGCGGGTTTTTTTTCTTTTCGATGCAGGAAAATGGACAAGAATTTATTTGAGAATTGAGACCTACGTGTTGTCCTCGGAGACAACATTTCCAGCAAATTTAGGGTATTCTGTCAGAGCAGCAGTACAGGTGTGTTTAGTTATTAGTTGATTTCGTGGCTGAATATACGATAAGCTCGTATTATCACGTAAACTTATCTCGTCGCTTTTTATGACGTGTGCATCTTAATCATCAGTGACCGATAAACAATTATCATTAAAGAGACTCTTTAATAAGTGTGGTGTCGTACCAGTGTACCTATACAAACACTTTAGTGATGGACTAACATTCACACTTTACTAAAGGGTCTCTATAACGAGTTTTTCTTTAGATCTATCACTAATATTATGATCATATTTTAAAATTAATTTTTTAGGTTGCATTCTAAATCAAAGCTAGGATTTGACAACTAGCGTGCATTATACATTACAAAAACAAAACATACATTACATAACACTACAACATAATTATGCAGACAATCTCAAATTAAATTAATTCTATAAGGTTCGAATATGAAAAATAATATTTTAGACTATGTACATAGTTGCCTCCAATGAATTGACGTAGAAATGAAAAGCATATATTATCCTGACAACTATCTTGTTGGCTTATAAAAAATGATAAAAATAGTCATTAGGTAACAACGTTTATTTATTGATTTATACACTACAATTGAGATTTGTGTACTTTCCGATGTTGTCATTTGGATTTTTGTGGTATGTTAATGTACATGAGACATGATATATTTTTTACAATATTATCTTGAAAAGTATTATTACAATAAAATGTGTTGGTATCTAGTTAGATGAGGCAAGTGCATATATGTATAAATATTTACAATTATGACATGTGTGAAGCGCTTACCATTGACTTTTTCTTAAATGATTAAGGGATTGATTGTGTGTAGATATATAATTGAGTAGTTCCGTCGAGATGTCTCGCTGGAAACCCTTTTTTTAGTTACATTCCTATGATTGCTAAAAACTAATGTTTGCTATTATGAAAAATTAGGTAAATACTTTGATAAAATAGCCATGTTGGTATAATAAGCAACGGGTTTGTTATAAATACCACTATTACTTTTACTTATGTTTACTTTATAGCTTATATTTTAAAACAGAATTTTCACTGTATATAGGACTTTCGATCAGGCCCCTTTTTTATATATGAACGGACTAAACGACTTTGACATATAATTCTCGTACGTCAGATGAAAATGATGGGAATTCATGTAATTGAAATTTGCTTGTCCAAAATCCGCACGAGCTCTGCCATCTCGATCCGGCGAAAAATGATTAAAATAACACGACCTGAGTTCGTTGAGTTCTGTATTACGTAGTTATTATATTTAGTCTATGTCAATCTTCCGGTGTACGGAGTATATTTATTAATTTCTTTGGACACCAACACGTTCGAGTGATTCAGACAATTCATACATTACAAATTAAATAATTAAGTTCAGTGAGTCAATACATACAAACGATTAAAATAACACGACCTGAGGTTGTTCATGTGTAGGAGTGATTAGTCAACTCAATCTTGTAGTGCATTTATTAATTTCCATATACATCACATGATCCGGTTGTTTAGGAAATTAATACATCACAAAGACCTAATTATATAAAAACGATTAAAATAACATTACTATTTCACTATTTGCCTCCTCACCATTACTATTTGATAATACTTGCTTCCGTGCCATTTTCTACGCATTTGAGACACGTAGACCCACGTGAAGAGCTATCTTTTTCCATATTACCAATTTTACTCCTGTCTTCTACCCCATCCAATACTGCTCATCTTCCTCCCAAGTCTAACAAACAAAACCAAACTCCTCTCCGGTGTCCTCTCTGCCACAGTCATTTTCATCATCTAACCACTCGCTGGTGTCAGGCCAGCGACGAGAAAGAGAGACGTGAAGATCGAGAGGCCGCGGCTGGTCGAGTGAGAAATGGAGGACATGGTCGGCAATGGCAGGTAGCGCGATGGGCATGGCTTGGTGTGGGTCCATGTACGGCGCGCAGCGCCGTGCACACGCAAGGCCAGAGATGTGACTGTGCGCTGGGCCAGGGAGAAACCTGGGTGTTGGCAGAGTCACGGCATGGAGAAAGCGGCGCTTCTTTGTTGCGGCCGCTTAGGTGGTGGCGAAGCATGAGGATGACGGCGTGGAGAAAGTGGTTCTTCTGTTGTTGTTGCCGCCGCCGAGGGGTTGGTGAAGCGTAAGGGTGGCAGCGGAGTTGGGATTGGGGAAGGGGAGCTGGAGAGCAGAGTAACAGTGCATCCACACGAAATTTTCCACACACTTTGTGTCGAGAGGCTCCTCTTTTTGTCAGACTCGGGAGGAAGATGAACAGTGTTTGAAATGAGGGGTAGAAGATAGGGGTAAATTTGGTAATATAGAAAAAGATAGGTCTGCAGGTGGGCCCATATGCATCAAATACGTAGAAAATGACATGGAAATGATTATTACAAAATAGTAATGGCACTAAGCCAAATAGCGAAATAGTAAAAATATTTCTTGCGATTCAGAAAATAACGGTGACATGGATGCAATTAACCCTAAATTTAAAGATATGTTCATGATAATTGCTTTGTTTGCCTTGCACTAATCGATTTTACCATGAAAGGGGAGATGTTAATAATAAGTTAAGACTTATGTACAAAAGTTGGCAAAAGTTTCAAAAAGATCACACCTATAGGGCTAATTTAGCATAACTTTATCTTTAAGATACTCGTAGATATAAAGTTTATAAAATAAAATAACTTAAACTGATATTTTTTAATTTAAAATAAAACTAGATGATTTAACTAATATAAAAAATATCAATTCACTGCAATAACATGTCTAAAATTTCTTTTAAGCCAGCTCAAATCTAAACTTATCTTAAATAGGATCATAGTGCGCAGGGCTCCTCCGACACAACCAATGCTCCCAGAAGATGAGTAGTTAGTGTTACCCTACTAAAGATGCCACACGATCAACAAAAGTTAAAGAGGATTCGGTCAAAGATGGTCAAGGAAGCCCGTCCATACCGTTACAAGATGACCGGATGCGGAGAAGCTGATGAAGATAAAGATTAAAAGAAGATAAAGATAAATCCATAATCGATTAAGATAGAGTGCTTAAACATCGAATCTCCGGACTATAAATATGTACCCCTAGTTAGATTAGAAATACACAACTCTATCAAACAACTACTCGGAACGTCGCCACCCTTCGCTTCCAAGGTTATCTCAGCGGGATTCGGCACTCAGAGCTGGGCTGCATCATTTCGATCTCCGGCGAAGAGGTGAGTCCCGCCACCCTCGTCGTCCGTATCGACAAGGTAAGTATCCTCACAATTACATCAGATTGATCTCTTGAAGTGAACGCCTAAACAATACAGGCGCCGGTTCTTGGTGTATTGGCTAGGTCTAAGACTGGATCAGATTGATCTCTTAGATTGATGTGATATAGGTGTGGTAGTTTGAGGCTTCATCGGTAATGCCCGACATCTCTTGCTATTGTATCTTTTTCATTTTGTATACCGTTCATCTAAATAAAGCATGCCCGATACTTTGATATATTATTAAGATCACCATGATTAGCTACTATCTTGGTTAGGTCCGATCTAGTTATTGTGATGATTTTTATGATATAGACATATTATCTAGCACGTTTTATTTATTTCTATCGGAGTACAAGACGACGGGTTATCTTCAATTCAACGACATATCTTATTTGCCATTGGAGAAGCTCTCACCGGCCCGTGTGGTAAAACCGATCATTTTATCGGCCGATGGCACGCTCGCTAATTACTTCACCCCTGGTCATCAATCCTATGGCCGATAGGCATAATATTCCACGAATATCCCATCCTCATCGCGGTCATCGGCTCGATAGCTAATAAGTTGTGCTATTGATCACATTTTCCTATTTTCTTATCAGTTGCATGGTCAAACTGATTGGCACGCCTTGAACTCTTTTTCTGAGAACATAGGATCTGCACTGGAGTTAAGCAGATCTCCCAGGCCACGCATGTGTCAAAAGTGTGACAAAAAACGCACCAACACTACCATCTTTCCTCTATTCACTTTGAAGTATAACTCCGAAGAAAGCTGCAAGACCCTCTGTAGACTTTGTGGTCCTCTTCGGGTAGGGGCTCCAAAAATATCCCGAAGGCTTCACGGTCTTCTCTTCGACTTCGAGAGCTCTAGGGGCTCTGAGGCCAACTTCAACCCTCTACTTTGGCCCAAGGTCTTCGGACCTTTACGATGTTCGAAGGAATGTGTGGGATTTTTGACCGCCGAGTTCGAAGGTGGACTCAGCGCGAGATAATCAAGGTCGACACATATAAGGGTATGCTCCACTCTTATATGTGCTAACTTTGAGCTTCGAATCAAAGGCCCCAAAAATCAGTGTGATCCGCTCCACCCTTATTGCTACACAGCTGTTGATAGCAAAACATGACATTAATAGTCAAAATTATCAAAAAGTAAATTTTGGTAATTTAGGCTGAAAATATGCCTTTCCTGGCATAGGCCGGTCCAACCGGCCATGTAGGCCCGATCATACCAGCCCAATGGGTTCGGTCAGACCGGCCCAGTCCAAAAATTAGAGATAGAGGTGGTTTCGGGCTGTTTTGATCTCTAATTAAATTGTAACAACTTTTGGTTGAATCCTAATCAGAGTAGGCACCAGGGAACTTGAGATCAGCACCTATAAATATAGGGGTGAGGCCGATTCAAAGGGTATCTTCATAGATCAACACTTCAAAACCCTAGTTTTGAATTGTATGTCTACTTTTCATCTACTTTTGCGCTTTAGGTTAGTCCATCTTCATGGGTTTGCGCTGAAAGCCCTCCGAGCATCACGTCGTAACCGTGGTATTCATCCTCATATTCACCGGCAAGGCCTTCTACACTGAGCATTTCCCCTTGAGAAGGGCGCCGAAGAAGCGAAGTAGATCGGATCTATGCTGTCGGTCTGATCGGTGGCTGGTTCCACTCTGTTTCCCCTTACCACTAATTGAGGATTGTCGGAACGTGATGTCAGTGTCTCGCGATGTTTTAGGGTTTTCCCATGAAACGTTTGTGCGCTTTTGGATCGTCGAACTGGCCTAAGTTCGGGGGCACATCTTTGTGTAAAAAACAGCGCCTTTGGGCCCGTAGCGATAAAAAAGGACTCTGAGCATACAACTTGAAGCATCTTAAAAGTGCGAACGATGCCAAAAAAAACAGTGTGATCCACTCCACCCTTATACCACTAACAAACCAAAGCCTTTCTTCACTTTAAATAAAATTCTGAAGCCCTGCTTCACATCGAAAATAAATTCTAAAACCCAACTTCATATATTATCTAATCTTGAAGCCTTACTTCGACTCATCAAATAATTTACGAAGTCTTGCTTCGCATCAAATAAATTCTGAAGCCTTTCTTCACATCAAATAATTTTCGAAGTCTTGCTTTGCATCAAAAAAATCTGAAGTCTTGCTTCTCATAAAATAAATTTTGAAGCCTTGCTTCACATCAAATAAATGTTGAAGACTTGCTTCGCATCAGACAAATCTTGAAGCCTTACTTTGTTCATGAGTCATGGATTCTAAAGCCTTGCTTCGGTCATCTATTATCAAAGTCTGAAGCCTTACTTCACATCATCAAACCCAAAAACTAAAAGCTTGCCTTCATCTATCGTAAGGCTGAAGCTTGTCAATGAATGACATAATGTCGAAGCCCATCTTCACGTCTTACTGGTTTTCCATCATAAAGCACATATACTATTGAAAAAAGATAAAAAGGATTCTGAGTCGAGTGCTCGAAGCATCCACATAGGTTAAAAACGACCGAACTTTTAGAGCCATGTAACCGATCACATTTCTTGACATATTCTGATACAATGAGTCATACTTTTGCACACACCGGCTTCGCCCAAAGCCCCTAGACACCACGTGCAAGGGGACCAACATCTATACGTGCTAAATATGCTTCATTTTTATCCATGTGAAACATGCTTCATTTGTATTTATGTGAAATGTGCTTTGTTTATATTCGTGTTAAGTATGATCCATTTTTGTGCTGATTCGGAGTATGCTTAGGTTATCACATTTATTGTTGGTGATGACGAAGTATAAATACATGTATGAAGTCAAAGCAATAATAAGTTTCATTTTTATTAAAATAAGAACGAAGTACATGAATATACTTCGAATACAAACCTCACAAAGAAATAGCTATCAAAACCTAACAACCAGCAGGCCAGCGTTGCCAAAAAAGTCAACCCTCGCTTATGTTTACTCTTCTTGCGACTAGGGCCCCCTCGGCTCGACAAACCCTCACCGGAGCGGGATTGCCCTCACTTCGTGGCTCAAGTAGCTCTTCGTTCTTTTTGCAGATCAGCCCAAGTCTGAGTCGCAGGAAGCTCTGAATCGAATGCCGAGAAGTCTAGAGATTCATCGTTATCCAGTGCAGACACGTTCGAAGGCTAGACCCCTTCGGTTCGAGGATCCACATAAAAGCCACTCAATCATAATAAGAAGAAGAGCCGCGAAGGGGCTCGGCCTTTACGAAAGCTAATATCCATTGGGTTACTTTAGGAACAACTTTACCCGTAGGGCCCCACAAGCCTACGAGATGACTCGGGTGGGTCCTATCTTAAGGGATCCGTTGCCAAGACCAGCGACGGCCATGGAGATCGGTCAAACGACAGAAAACCCTCATGTTGGTTTCCAAGAGATCATCGACAATGCACTTCACCACGCACTCATAAACCAATCTAGAGCACTGGTCTACACCCTTCACAGGCTAATCAAGAAGATTGTTGACGACACTATAGCCCACAAACCACTACAAGGTCCAATGTATCTCCTCAATACTCAGACCAGACCGCTACACAATCTGTAGCACACTCGGCCAACTCCATAGACGTAAGGGCCAACGAGGCAAGAGCAGTCGACCTTCTCGGTTGGCCATGAAGGAAACAGGGCGACCCAATAATCGGCCCCCACCTAGGGTATGCTGTTGAGCTCGCCATATAACCTCAAAAGAGGTGCGTCGACGCTGTTCTCAGCAGCTAGCCCCAAGACGATGGGACAGGAGGCCCCGCAAGTCACATATGGTATTGCAAGGAACATACCGCCATATATCGTGTCGCCTAGGGGGGCACCCGATGGTATCCCTCAATGGTGCCATAGGACCATGAACTTCAAAGCGCAGCCCTATGGTGATGAGGGGAAATACATATACAACGCTGCCAGACAAGATCAATATTAGCAGGCCCCAATGCCTGGATATTACCCAACCCCAGGACAACAAGAAGATGACTGGGTGAATCGGATCACGGATGTTATCAAAGATCAATTTGGGTTGAAGCCCAAGGAATAGACGTACATGTATCGGCGTCCATACCCAGAATGGCTCGATCGAGTACCACTGCCAGGCCAATACAAGGTACCCGACTTCACCAAGTTTTCGGGAAAAGACTCGGTCTCCATGATCGAGCATATCAGTCATCTCCTCGCCCAGTGCAGAGAGGAATCAGCTGATGAAGCACTAAGGGTCCGGTTTTCTCCACTCTCACTATCAGGATCGGCCTTCGCGTGGTTTGCTTCACTGCCGATGGATTCCATCAGAGGATGGGCGAATCTAGAGAAGAAATTCAACCAATATTTCTTTGTAGGCATTCAAGAAATAAAACTCACCGACTTGACAACCGTAAGGAAAAGAATGGACGAGTTGGTGCAAGATTACATCTAGAGGTTCCAAGACGTATGGAGCAGATGCTACAGCCTGAGCCTTAGTGATACCCAGTTGGCAGAGCGGGAATTTCAAGGACTCCTGAACCCAATTAAGGAGAAATTTTCATCACACGAGTTCGAGAGTCTCTCGCAACTACTGCAGAGGGTATCGGCACATGAGAGCCGATTCAAAGAAGCCAAAAGAGATAGGTATCAGAAGAAGGTGGCATACACTCAGGTATACCGTTCGGACTCCGATGAGAGCAATGACTTAGATGCAGAGGTTGGTATGGCCGAGTGGTCCAAGAACAAGTAACAGGTCTCATGCCCTTGGGTAAAGTCGGCCGAAAAAGAAGAAAAGTATGACTTCGATGTCAACAAGGTTGATAAGATATTTGACCTGTTACTTAAAGAGAAGTAGATTCACCTGTCACTCGGCCATGTGATACCGCCCGCCGATGAGCTGAAGAAGACAAAGTAATACAAGTGGCACAACTCCCCATCACATCGTACTAATGAGTGCAAAGTGTTTAGGCAATAGATTCAATCGGCCGTAGAGCAGGGCCGAATCAAGTTTGACTACGGGAAGAAGTTGATGAACATAGACGGTCACCCGTTCCCAGTCAACATGATGCATGCACATTACATCAGTGATCAGCGCACGAGGGGAGGAAGACGGATTGGCAGTAACATCACCTCGTTAGGCCTCATTAGGAAGTACTAGAGGAGTTCAGAAGAAAGGGAAAACAATGAAGATAGTTGTGGTTACTCGTGTTTCAACCCCCATTGGAACTGCATGTTCTTCAGGCTTTGTTGGAACGAGGGGTTGCATCTACCATCCATGGACAACTACCTAGGATATGGTACCCAATGTAGGGTACAGTACGATCATCGACCACACAACATTAGGCTAAGGTCACACGATCGAGAGACTGTGCACCAAAGGTTGTTACCTCCAAGGGTACCGGCGCTGGAGAGGCTCGGACTCATCAGCCCCAAAGAAATCAACCAATCATCCGATAGTAGCACCACACCAAAGAAGTCACGATGGTGTCCCAGCAGTATTTTTACGAAGAGCCAGAAGAGAAGGGTGCAGTGTCTGAGGCAAAGAGAGGGTGAGAAACCAAATTGAGATGTACCTTGGTTTGAAGTCTGTGATGAGTGATTGACAAGTTTACCTTCTGAACGAAGGGGTTCCTCCGAAGGGCTTTGGAGTCGTTTTACCGAAGGGTTTGGTGTTTGCTGGCTGTAGCTGCTGCAGTAGAGTATATCTGTTGGAGGGGTCTAGCAGAATACGATGAGAAGTCTGTACCGGAAGGCTCGGTACTTTGGGTGGTACACCGGAGTGTGTACCGGAGGTTGTTTACCGGAGAGGTCTCTGGGGTACTAGAAATGCTTGTTTGCTTGTCGGTGGTGTGCAGGTGACTTCGGAGGCTACGGTACGGTTCACAGTAGGTGAACCTGGGTCAAGAAGGGAGATTGATGCTAGGCGAGTGGGGAGCTAGGTCACGAAGGCTACATGGAGTCAATGTCGGTCCTCGGGTCAAGGTGCACCAGGCGAAGGCAGAAAGTGCGGAGGGTGGCTCTGGCTGAAGGTACCCCGAGGCAAAATCCTTGGAGGCGAGGCACTTCGAAGGATGGTGGACGAAGTCCTCAGGAATGAGGCAAGGCTCCCAAGTGTGCTCCAAACAGAGACACTTCGAAGGATACCGGACGAAGGTCTCAAAAGTCGAGGTGCATCAAACGCATGGTCCGGGTAAGGCTCTTCATGAGTGTTCTCTGGGCAGATACACTACGAAGGAGTGCTTATGGAAGTGCTTCACGCGGAGGCCTTGGACAAAGGAGGGACTTCAAAAGGTGGTGAAGATACTTTGAAGGTAGGGCTTCGGAGTATGGTTGACTTGATGTACTTCGTCCATGCATGGCTTCATTAAATGGATGGGTGGAGTTCGAGCTTGGAGTAGATGCGAAGCTGTGGTGGTCCAATCTGGAGGTGATGGTGTGAAGGCTCAAGGGCTTTGACAACTTCGGCTCAAAACCGTCAATGTATCGAAGACTGACTTTGGTGAAGCGAAGGCCTTCGGGTTCGAAGCATGTCACCGAAGCCTATGCACACTCCGTGTGCGAAGGGGACTCCAGAAGATTCCACTTTGCTAAAGCTGATCATGTCTGCTCTGCAAAAGCCGATACTGTCTGCCCTGTGAAGCTGACAAAAGGAGATTCCAATAAAGTAGACTACCATCTATACCCTCGTGTCTGCCAGAGACAAAAATGTTATAAACCCTAGGGGTATTGTAGTCTATTCGCAAGTCAGAGTAGTGCCTATAAAAAGAGAGGCATGCTGAGGTCTAGGGTAACACTGTGTACTCCACTTTTAGAACCTCCTGTTTTCCTTGTAGCTTTAGCCAGCCGCCATGAAGTGTTCTCTGAACTTGTGAGTTTTGTGTTCCTTGTTCTAAGCAATGAAATTTCCATTTTGTTTTTCATCTATTGCTTGAACTTGTATCTGTGTGTTGCACTACGTGAGTTGAGTTATTTGTACTTCACTTCGCTCTGTGTCAATATCAGTTCTTGCTTTGTGTTATTTTCAACAAAGTGTTTTCTGTCTCTCATGTGTGCGATTCTTGAATTGTTTCTGGTGTATGTTCACTATGTGTTAATCTAAGGTTGAGTCCTCACTGTTAACTAGTGAAGCACCTTGAGAAGTGTGGACTCGAAGCCTTTTTGGTTCTTCTAGTAGCCGAAGTCCTCTTTTCATTCAGTTTGCATGCTCCTATTTTCATCACTCTGAAGTATGAAGCCTAGTACCAGTTACTAGTGTGGAGTCTCTGTTTGGATCTCTCGGAGGGAAACATACTTGTGCAAAGTACTGTAGTGCGAAGCCTGCTCGAAGGCACCTCAGTGTGCGGAGCCAGCACTATAGTTGCGAAGTACAGTCCATTTTGGGTTTCTAAATGTGAGTGAAGTCTTCTGAACTTCGAACTTTCACCTTATTCGAAGCCTGTGTTCAGAGTGTGTTCGATACCTCTGAACCAGACACTTCGAAGGGTGTGTTCGAAGTTTGTTCAATAGAAGAGAATTTTAAAGCTCCCATTCACCCCTCCCTCTAGTCGCCTGTTTCGGTCCAACAGAGGGGAAGGCCCCAATACAAGGCGAGGAAGATGATCGGCCCCACAGAATCAAGAGTGAATGGCAACCAAAAGATAAGGTCGATCATGATGTTAAAAAGGACACATAAATAAACATGGTTTTCTTCTTCCCTATGGAGTATCGGGTATCCTACGAAGATAACATGGATCACACTGATACAATGGCTCAGCTGGCATTGGCTCCACAACCAGTAATCTTTGATTGGCCAGAAGACCTTGAGCATCGGCACCTAAGACCTCTCTACATCAAGGGGTTGGTTAACGAGAAACCGATGTCCAAGATGATGATAGATGGAGGGGTGGCTGTTAACTTGATGCCTTATGCCACCTTCCAGAATCTTGGAAATACACCGGAAGACCTAATCAGGACTAACATGGTATTGAGGGATTTTGGCGGCAACTCATCAGACACTATGGGGGTGTTGAATGCAGAACTAACCGTTGGAAGTAGAATGATGCCGACTACCTTCTTTGTCATAGAGGGGAAGGGATACTACAGTTTGTTGCTAGGGTGCAACTGGCTACAAGCAAATTGTTGTGTCCCATCAATAATGCACCAAAACCTCATGCAATGGGTCAACCATCAAGTGGAAATAGTTCCCGCCGATAAATCGGTTAACATAGCTACAACCGATTTATTAGTGTGGGAGATAGAAGGAGTCGTCTGTCTATCGAGAAGAGCTTGGGACGACAATTTTCTTGAAGCATGGCCGATTAAGAATGTCTTCCATTTATCCACTCCAAAGGAGTAGGGGCATTGGCGCCCAGATTGGTAGTGGCTGGCACTGGCCCGTATCGTATCGGCCAACCATTGGAGCTCACTAGGGGGCGTCACAATCAACCTCCTGCAAAGGGGGCAAGGTCGATCAAAATAGGCAAAAGGAAATCAGTGGAAGCAAGTAAAAGGGTGAGTTAAAGTACTTACCTCGGGCCCTACATTAGCACCACCCGGGTGAAGTCGTTCCGGGTAAATCAACAAGGAGTGATTGAAGATTTGTTGCTTCAATTAACCCCACCATCAGTGGAAGGCATGGGAGGTCGCCCGACAGGTTGTCTAGGAAGCAAGGCATATAGCAGGGATCCCATCAGTCATGTGGGAAATGCAGTCCCACTCTAGGGAACTCGTGACCCTCCCGTGAGTTCGGATCTGACCAATAAAAAAGAGATGGGGCGGGAGCTGAGGATGCTCATCGGTAAAATCAACAGGAAGCAAACAAGGAAAGGTTACGAAAGGATTCCGCGTCTCGGGTCATAGTGGGCAGAACAAGCCGATGAGGACGTTCATACTCCGAATGATATCCAAAAGAAAACCAGATGGCTCGGTCGAAGAATCCAAGGTAATAACTCTTAAAGAAAATGGCCAAGGTCGTGGGAGACAAAGAAAGAGGACAAAAGAATGCTGTCGCTTCACCTAAAGAAGAGCAGCGGTGATAGGAGGGAACGACCGATTCTGGAAAATCAGCGAGAAAGTATGAATGAGTAAAAGGGGTTCCTCCAATAAGATTAGTAGTATAGACATTGAGACAAAGCTGAAGGAACCACCAGGGACCCTTGGGTCGGCCGATGAAGCCACCGGCTGGTAGGTTGACAAACACAAGGTGAAGGGAATGGTAGGTGGCCCCAAGAAGGTAACGGTCGAGGGGAACCCACACATGGGCAGCAAGTTGTTCGACTAAAAATTGAAACTGAAAGGTTGGGGTTGGAGCTGATACTCAAAAGACAAATTCCTCCAACCATAGACTAAGGAAAGCAATGTGTTCGCGGGTGCTTACGGGGCCAATTCTCTTGTTGTGCCTAATGATATATCGGCTCCAACTATCAGCCAAGTTGATGCGAGGTTATGGGATGGTTGGAAATGAAGATAGAAGGGATTAGTTGGTGAATCAATGTCAAGACAAGTTAAGAAGAAGACATCGAGAAGAGTGGGACTCATCGAACCATGGACAAAAATGAAAGCATTTAAGGCATCAGACCAAAAATAACAAGCGGCGGCCAGCATCGGCTCGTTCTGGTATGGCATAGCAAGGGAAAGGCCGATGAAATGGTTGATGTCGATCTCATCCCAAAAAGCGCGGTAAGTAGATGATACCCTGAGATACCAGTCACGCTAGCCAGGGATAGAAGGAGGAAAGGACTCAAAACCTAAATCCTAGTCGGAGGAGCGCATAGGGGAATAATTTAAGGGTATCCGGCAACTCGGAATTTATGAAATCTTTGGGGTTGGGATTGCCTAAAGGACCCAGAAAGAAAATAAATGGATGAGTGACTATTGGAATAAAAGTCTGGTTTTATAGACCCTGCCAAAACAAAGACTAGGATCGGAAAAAAAGAAATGATGGGCAAGTCAGGAATAACTAAAAGAAGAGAAGATCGGAGACTTACTCGAGGGATCGCGTTAATAGTGTCCATTTTAGCACTGATGAGATGCGTGTTCAATAAAGAAAGATGACGAGTGATGTCTTGCACTAGAATAAACGGTGAAAGATTTGAAGGCCATAACAAATGATGAGGCTAAAAGCGTGAAAGGATAAAGAAGGAAAGTCGAATACTTGTAGGCCAGGATGACTCTTCGGCTGCTGCACCAGACCAATCCCGGTAAAACAAAAAGGGAGAGGGGAGTTACTCAGGGCCAGAACATGAAGAAATTTTAGAAGATAAAGAGTTTTACCAATAGCTAAATGAGTGTGAGAAGATCGTGTTAATAGACATTCGAGAAGACGTGCAGGCAAAGGATGATGATGGCTAGTAATTTCGAAGCATCAGAAGACACTTACTGCTCTGAAATTGGAGGGCATGTGTTGACGCTAAGATTTGGTAAAACCCAGACCTACTAAAGATGCCACATGGTCAACAAAAGTCAAAGAGGATCCGGTCAAAGATGGTCAAGGAAGCCCGTCCATACTGTAACAAGATGACCAGATGCGGAGGTGTCGATGAAGATAAAGATAAAAAGTAGAAAAAAGATAAAGGTTATCCTGGCGGAATTCGGTACTCGGAGCTGGGCTGCATCGTTTCGATCTCCAGTGATTAGGTGAGTCCCGCCACCCCCGATGTCCGTATTGACTAGGTTAGTATCCTCACAGCTACATCAGATTGATCTCTTGAGGTGAACGCCGAAATAGTATGGTCGCCAGTTCTCGGTGTATTGGCTAAGTCTAAGGCTGCATCAGATTAATCTCTTAGATCGATTGCCAAAAAAATCAAACAATAAACTCTGTGCTATGAATCTACCTCACAACGAGTTACATTCATTGCATTTATTAATTTCCATATACATCGTATCATGTGAACTAGTTGTTTAGGCAATTAATACATTATTACAAAGACCTAGTTATATAAAAATGATTAACACTACCCAAGCTTGTCGTACGTCTGTCATCGGTAGCTGAAACATACTTGTCACCTTGTGTATATGCTTGCAAGTTGCAATGTAACGTTACGCTTACGCTACCCTGAAATGAAAAGAAAAACAATCTCTACTCCTTTAATTTAAGTGTTAATTGCATCTGTCACCGTTATTTTTTGAATTACAATAAATATCATTACTATTTCGCTATTTGTCTTTATAACATTACTATTTGGTAATACTTGCTTCAGTGCCATTTTCATACGCATTTGAGACACATAGATCTACCTGCGGAGGTATCTTTTTCCATATTGCCAATTTTACCTCTGTCTTCTACCCCTCATCCAATACTATTCATCTTCCTCCCGAGTTTAACAAACAAAACCAAGCTTCTCTCTGGTGTCCTCTCCGCCATAGTCGTTTTCGTCGTCTAGCCACTCGCTGGTGTAAGGCCAGTGATGAGAACGAGTGACGTGAAGATCGAGAGGCTGTGGCTGGTCGAGTGGGATATGGAGGACATGGTGGGCATCTGCATGCAACGCGATGGGCTTGGCTTGGTGTGGGTCCATGTACGGCGCACAGCGCCGTGCACGCACAAGGCCGGAGACGTGATTGTAGGCCGTGCCAAAGAGAAACCTGGGTGTTGGCGGAGTCACGGCATGGAGAAAGTGGTGCTTCTTTTGTTGTAGCTGCCAAGGGGGTGGTGAAGTGTGAGGATGACGACGTAGACGAAGCGGTGCTTCTGTTGCTGCCACTGCCGAAGGGGTGGTGAAGCACAAGGATGGCAGCAGAGCTGTGATTGGGGAAGGGGACACGATGGGGGATGGACATTTTCAAAGTTTGAGCCGGAGAGCAGAGTAATAGTTTATCCACGCGAAAGTTGCCACACACTTTGTGTTGAGAGGTCGGACGAGGGAGGAAGATGAACAGTGTCGAAATGATGGGTTAGAAGATAGAGGTAAAATTTTTAATATAGAAAAAGGTAGGTCTGTAGGTGGGCCCATATGCGTCAAATACATAGAAAATGGCACGGAAATGAGTATTGAAAAATAGTAATGGTATGGAGGCAAATAGCGAAATAGTAATGGTATTTCATCGATTCAGAAAGTAATGGTGGCATGGATGCAATTAACCCTTAATTTAAAGATATGTTCATGATATTTGCTTTGTTTGCCTTGCACTGATCGATTTTACTATGATAGGGGAGAGGTTAATAATAAGTTGTGACTTATGTACAAAAGTTGGCAAAAGTTTCAAAAAGATTACACCTATAGGGCTAATTTAGCACAAATTCATCTTTAAGATACTCGTAGATATAAATTTTATAAAATAAAATAACTTAAACTGATATTTTTAATTTAAAATAAAAACCTGATGATTTAACTGAAAATTATCAATTCACTGCAATAACATGTCTAAAATTTCTTTTAAGCCAGCTTAAATATAAAGTTATCTTAAATAGGGTCATAATGCGCAGGGCTCCTCCGACACAACCAATGCTCCCAGAAGGTGAGTGAGTAGTCAGTGTTACCCTATCTCTTGACTGATTGGGATGGAAATAGGATGGAAAGTTTCCGTCCATTCTGAAAAAATGGAAACGGAAATGATTATGCGGAAACGGATACAAAAATAGAATATTCCGCATAACAATAATGGAAAGCTTCCGTTTTCACTGTTTTTACTACACTATATAAAATATTAGTTGTTGGGGGATATAATTGTAGCATAACAGGTTCCAAATGACTTTATCTATGAAGCCTCCATAAAGTCGAAGCCTTCTGATGGTTTGAAACCAACAAGCCGGTCGAACACCCCTTCGACCTATCTGGAGCAAAATATCCAAGGTCCTGTCCCTAAAGACTACTTTAGAGCCTCAAGACTAAGAGTTGACCAAAGCCTTGGGCCTCCATACTTCGGAGATCACTCTAGTAACGAAGCCTCTGACCTATACTATGATGCAAGTTCAAAAGGTCTATGAAACTACTTCGACATAAAGGCCAAAACCAGGGGCCTTCGCCTCGGTATCATGACATGTATTCACATAAGAAGTTATTGTTTTGCCCCTATGAAGTCCTATGTATAGAGTCTGCAACATCGGTTGTAACTAGAGGGTAAAATGATATTTTCCTGTTGTATTTTGCCTATAAATACTGAACGTCTCCAGTGTAACAAGGACAGAGAACAGAAAATACGAAAATCACTACGAACTAGACATAAGGTTATTATCCCTTTCGGAGGTCTGAACCAGTATAAAATACTCTCTTTATACGAACCCTTTGAGGATCAAATCTATTTTGTAATTAGTAGCCCTTCGAGGCCAACAAACCTATTAGCGTAGATTTTATATTACAATAGTTGGCGTCGTCCGTGGGGAACCTAGTACTAAATTAGACTATCTACCTATTGACGCCAAGATTTGGTAAAGCCCAGACCCACTAAAGATGCCACATGGTCAACAGAAGTCAAATAGGATCCGGTCAAAGATGGTTAAGGAAGCCCGTCCATACTGTTACAAGATGACCGGATGCGGAGGAGCCGATGAAGATAAAGATAAAAAGAAGATAAAGATAAATCAGAATCGGTAAAGATAGAGTGCTTAGATGGCAAGTCTCCAAACTATAAATATATACCCCTAGTTAGATTAGAAACACACAACTCTATCAAACAACTACTCGACGCAAAATAGTAATGGCACGGAGGCAAATAGAGAAATAGTAAAGGTATTTCTTGTGATTCAGAAAGTAATGGCGACATGCATGCAATTACCCCTTAATTTAAAGATATGTTCATGATAATTGCTTTGTTTGCCTTGCACTGATCGATTTTACCATGATAGGGGAGAGATTAATAATAAGTTATGACTTATGTACAACAGTTGGCAAAAGTTTCAAAAAGATCACACCTATAGGGCTAATTTACCACAACTTCATCTTTAAGATACTCGTAGATATAAAGTTTATAAAATAAAATAACTTAAACTGATATTTTTAATTTAAAATAAAAAACTAGATGATTTAACTAATATAAAAAATATCAATTCACTACAATAACATGTCTAAAATTTATTTTAAGCCATCTCAAATCTAAACTTATCTTAAATAGGATCATAGTGCGCAGGGCTCCTCCGACACAACCAACGCTCCTAGAAGATGAGTAGTTAGTGTTACCCTACTAAAGATGCTACACGGTCAACAAAATTCAAAGAGGATTTGATCAAAGATGGTCAAGAAAGCCCATCCATATCGTTACAAGATGACCCGATGCGGAGGAGCTGATGAAGATAAAGATTAAAAGAAGAAAAAGATAAATCCAGAATTAATTAAGATAGAGTGCTTGAACGGCAAGTCTCCGGACTATAAATATGTACCCCTAGTTAGATTAGAAACACACAACTCTATCAAACAACTACTCGGCACATCGTCACCCTTGGCTTCCAAGGTTATCCCAACGGGATTCGGCACTCGGAGCTGCATCGTTTTGATCTCCGGCGAAGAGGTGAGTCCCACCACCCCCGACGTCCATATCGACTAGATCAGTATCCTCATGGTTGCATCAGATTAATCTCTTGAGGTGAACGCCGAAACAATACGATCGCCGGTTCTTGGTGTATTGGATAGGTCTAAGGCTGGATTAGATTGATCTCTTAGATTGATGTGATATAGGTGTGGTAGTTTGAGGCTTCATCGGTATTGTCCGACATCTCTTGCTATTGTATCTTTTTCATGTTGTATATCGTTCATCTAAATAAAGCATGCCCAATACTTTAATATATTATTAAGATCATCATGATTAGCTACTGTCTTGGTTAGGTCTGATCTAGTTATTGTGATGATTTTTATGATATAAACATGTTATCTGGCATGTTTTAATTATTTCTGTCAAGAGTACAAGCCGACGAGTTATCTTCAATTCAACGACATGTCTTATTTGCCATCGGAGAAGCTCTCACCAGCCCATGTGGTAAAACCGGCCATCTTATCGGCCGATGGCACGCTCGCCGATTACTTCGCCCCTGGTCATCGGCCCTATGGACGATAGGCATGATATTCCACGAATATCCCATCCTCATCGCGGTCATCGGCTCGATAGCTGATAGGCTATGCTATTGATCATATTTTCCTGTTTTTTTATCAGTTGCATGGTCAAACTGATTGGCACGCCTTGAACCCTTTTTCTGAGAACGTAGGACCTGCACTAGAGTTAAGAAGATTTTCTAGGCCACGCGTGTGTCAAAAGTGTGACCAAAAAATGCACCAACACTACCCTATTTCCTTTATTCACTTTGAAGTATAACTCCGAAGGAAGCTACAAGACCCTCTGTATACTCTATGGTCCACTTCGGCTATGGAATGACAGATTGACAGTTTATAGTTTATTTTTGTAATGGAATTTACATTTGAAATGAAGCCTTGTGCCTCGCTCTGCAAAAGTAAAGGCAAATGTATATCAAACCTTAACCAATAAAGGATATCAAGTCAGCATTTACGAATATATTAGCCACTAAAGTAGACACTCATTGTTCTTAGTTTAACATATCTCTATTAAATTTAACAATAGTTGATATATTTGTTAGTCATACTTGGCTGCTACAAGTACCGCCAACGTGACTTGCTATGTGAGTTATCATGTTATCGGTAACAATGTCAATGATAAACAAAGAAACATCAAAGACACACATAGGAACATTTCTTAAGCCATGTGAAGATCATCTTGGTAGCTACAACTTGTTATATGATTATATCTAATCCAACAACGTGATTACAGGTTGATGAGACAGACATTGCATATGTGATCACAACATAATGCACATGATTCTACCGAGCTAGACATACCTTAAATATGGGTTCCACTTTTCGATGGAAAACTTTGATAGCTCTACAATGTCCAGATAATAATGTTGAATTGGCATAAGTGACATTGAAAATAGATCATAGTATTTTGGTGTAACCAGTAGTGTCGTTGAATCACATGCTAGAATATGTTTCTGGCTGACTGACCATGTTGATCCTTCTATATAGATCTTGTACCTGTTAAATATGACATGGAAAATTATCAGATCAATATCAGGCAAATTTATCCTATGCAGTAACTCTCTCATTTAGTTTTAGGTTCAACACTCTTCGAAAGCCCTAATATATTGTTAATATATTCTTTTGTTGATGGATATATCTTAATTGACTTAGAAAAAATAGTATCAGTAAATTTAGTTGCATCCATTATATGAACTATATTAAAAAAGAAACCATCCAAATTAAGAGAGGATGAGCGCCTTCGGGCGCTGGCCATTCTAGTATATATCAAAGTCGTTTAGTCCGTTCATATATAAAAAAGGGCCTGATCGAAAGTCATCCAGTGAAAATTCTGTTTTAAAATATAAGTAAGTCATAAAAGTAAACACAAGTAATAGCGATATGTACTTCGAACTCACATTATTTATTATTTATTATACAAACACGGCTTTTGTCAAAGTACTTATCTAATATTTTATAATAGTAGGTGACGCCAGTGCTGGGGTCAAGATTTTGGGGCTCGAGGCAAAATAAATTTAGAGGCCCACTATATAGCAATAATATATTATAATAGTTATATATATATATATATATATAAAATATTATCTATACAAAATTAAAATACATCTAAAATAATATTCATATAGAATAACATATTGTTGCCAAAAAATAGACATTGAATTATGAACTCCAACATGATGATTAATGGTAATTCTTTCGTCAAATTTTTTAGTTAATCAACTTTGTTGTAAAATATTTTATATTAATCTTCTTATATATCCTTATTTACAAATTAAAAATATTTATTTCATTAATATCACTTACAAACACTACTTTTGTTAATAATTATTTTGATATAATACATTTGTAACTGATTTATTACCTTTTTAAAAAATAAAGTATGTCTGGGATGGATCAAGTAGATTATACATTAGAATATATTTATAATACTCCATTACAGAAAAACAAGTCGTTTAGGATATGATTTCAGATACCGAGAAGTAAGTATTAAAAAATATAAAAAGGTTGAATTGAATATTGAAATGTTAAAAAATATAGTTTTTAAAACGTTTTTAAAAGGAATTATATTGTTTAAAGTGCATAATAATTTAATCTTAGGAATAAATTATGCCAAAAAAGAACTCCATTGGGGATTGAACTCCAAGACCATTAGTTTAAAGAACAATGTGCTATCCACTATACTATAAATCACATAATGAACTACAAATAATATAGCTTATACTTATGGAATTTTCGGCCCTTCTATTCGTTAGGGGGGGGGGGGGCGGACGATTGCACTCCCCCACCCCCTCCCCTCTAGGCTGGCTCTGGGTGAGGCCGTTAAGAATGCCAAAAAGAAAGGAAAACTTAAATCTAGAGAAGGCGATACTGATCAATTGAAGAACATTTGTTTTTAGCAATCCTACAAATGCAACACGGATCATATCTCTAACAATGACAATTATCATGTTTGGTCAGATCACATACTTTATCTCACTAACACTACGGGAATACAGTTATTCGACGAGTGCCTGTGGGGGCACCAGCAGGATGGGGATGATGGGGCCGAGATGGGGACGATGGAGGCAGTAGGAGGGCGTCGGCTAAATAAGGTCTATCTAAGAATCAACAAAAATAATAGTTATGGAATGGGCTAATTCCAATCGTCCAAACTAGGTCTAAGAATCAACAAAAAATATTGGTTTTAGTATAAAAGTAGCATAATTTTTTCCACAATGACTATTTTGCCCAATATTTTGATCTACTTTTGGCAAAAACAATTTATATTCGAATTTAATTTATATTCTACTTGGCATATTTTTTTAAGTTTGCGTCCTAAATGTGAGACACAAAACGAAACAAACTAAAATTATAAAATCTTGATATTTTTGCTCTCAAACATTAAAAAGTTTTAAAAATGCTATGATAACCTTGTAGGGGGTGCCGGCGGGATGGGGACGGTGGTACCGATAGGAGGGCGCTGGTGGGACGAGGGTGACAACACCGGAAGTGGGACGAGGAGGCGAGGAGGGGAGCAGCGAGACAGGGCCGAGGGCAAGGGGGGTCGGCGACCGACGGACAAGGGCAGTGTGTGCTGCAGCGTCGTGGGATGACGGGCGACAGGGATGGGAGGGGAGCGGTGTGATGTGGCCGAGGGCGAGGGAGTCGGCGGCCGGGGTGAGCAGGGGTCGAGGGCTTGTGGCCAGGGGCGACGTGTTGTGCGGCGCCATGGGATGGGGGCGGCGGAGATCTGTGGCATGAGAGACAGATCTGGGCACAATAACCGATACACCCGGATCTGAAATTTGCAGAGTGCTAAATTGAGAGGCACTCAACAATGTTTTTTTAAAGGATCTTTGTCGAGTGCCAATGCTCTATGCCAAGTGTATAGATGTTGGCACTCAACAAAGTTTTTTTTTGAAAAAAGCATAATATGTTTGTTGAGTGCCAACATCTATGCACTCGACAAAGTCATGTTTGCCGAGTGCAAAATGCTATGCACTCGGCATAGTTTTCAAATTGTTTTTTTAAATCTAAAAATAGTGAACAAATAGTAAAAATTTCCAATTTTTGGCATGATATACAATACACTAAGTTTTCATATTAGAAAAAGTTATAAGTTCAAATAGATATTTAACTATCGATTTGCTTTTAAACCTAAGCCATCCCTTCACTAAACTCTAAAACATCCTCGAAGATTCTTCAGTTTCTAAACATCATATATGAAATCTTTCTCGAAATATTTTTAACTTTTTATCACAATATATACGTATGATATCATAACACCATGTCAAGTTTCACCTGTTTTTGATTTTGTTTAAATTGTTTAAAATTGAAACACCAAGAATGTGCGCGTTGTCGATGGAGTGCCTTCATTGAGATATCTTAAAATTTATTTAACTTTACTGTGTAAGGCCTAACTTATCACTCAAAATACAAGTATGATTTTTTTGGACATATTTTTTGTTATTTCATGCACTTCCAGTTCAAAATTGGCATATTTCAATTTAAATCTTAGAAAGAGATTTAATTAACTAAAAATAGCAAATTGACTATAAAAATTGTCAATTTTTGCCATGGTATAAGATATGTGTGGTTTTCATAATAAAAAAAGTTTAAGTTTCAAACCTAACCCATTACATCCCTAAACTCTTAAACCTTCTCGAAGAATCTGCGGGTTCTAAACGTCATATGTGAAAACTTTCTAGAAGCATTTTAAAATTTTTATCATAGTATATATGTATCATATAATAACACCATGTCAAGTATAATATTTTTTTAGGTTTCAATTTAATTTTCTATAATTAAAATACTATTAAGCTCCATGTTGCCTCCCGAGTGTCGCAACTTAGATTTTTTAATATTTAGTGGTAAAAGATTCAAAATGGACTCATGAACATAAATATGATTTTTATACAATTTTTGAGTCATTATTTCATGCACATGCCGTTCAAATTTGACCTATTTCAAATTAAATCATAGAAACATACTTAATTAATTAAAAATAGAAAACTCACTCAGAAAATATGAACAATTTCCATGGATTAATATACGTTGCATTATGAGTGTAAAGTGACTGTGGAGGATCCCATGAGGACACTCCAAATGAATTGAAGAGGAGGACGAAGGGACGACCAAAAATGATGATGCATTTCAAGCCCCTTCGGACGAGGACATGGAGGTTGTCGATTGGAGTCCAGTCTTGGAGGCCTCGTCAAGTGGAGTATCTCTACCGAGGCCCTTTATTTTGCAGGGGGAGGGGGCTTAGACAAGCGAAATGGTGTCTCAATATCTTCGGAGTAGCGAAGACCTCACGGGTAGCGACTTGGTAGTAGAGACGCGCCACTATTGCCACGCGGATCTTACTACAGTAGTCGAAGCTGCCTTTTTTAGGTAGACAGAGCTCACACGTAGTTCATCAACCCTTAGATTTTTCTTGCATCTAATGACTCTTTTGCTTTTATCAGGCCTTCATACTACTTCGCGAAGCCACCATCTTTGTGGACCGTCAAGAAGGCCTTGTTGCGAAGTACATCAACAATTTCCGTCAGAGAGCATTGAAGGCTGTTCAATGTTAGGAACATGCCAAAGCGATTGTGGAGGCGTTGAGGGCGAAATGGCTAAGGCATACAAGGTTGCAGTCACACCAACTTCGGAGGCTGAGGACCTTCGGCAAGCCCTTCATGCTTTGAAGGACGAGGTCACGAAGTTAAGAGCGGAAGCCTCAAAGTCGAGGTCAGAGGCCAAAGACCTTCGCCCTAAGAATGAAGCCTTAAAGGCTGAGAGGGTCAAAGTAACCTAGGGAGTCGATGAAGTCACCTCCGTGCTCACTGGTATTTTGGAACACCTAGGGACGTAGTGTTGAACCCCCAACTTTGGTGCCCAATATCCTGTTGGTCGTCGACTTGGATTTTTTCATATGATTGTCCGTGTTACGGAGGATGCTTTAGTGAGATTCGCGTAGACTACGAGAAGGGTGGCCGACCATGGAGTACTTCAAATGCTCCATGAGGTGAGGTGCCAGTACCTCGAAGCAGCGACCTCCGTCAAGACGGTGATCTTCGGTGGGCCCCGCTGGCTCTGTAGGAGATCGAGGTCTAGCGCCCTCTTCATGAGCCTTGGAAGGGCCGGGCGCATGAAGCCGCCCTCGAACTCCATCAAGCCAGCCGTCAGGGGTGCATGGGACAATGTAGGACTCCATCAGGGCTGAACCTTCCTCTTCTGAAGGTGTAAATCTTTAGACTTTGTTGTAATATCTTAATAGTACCATTGTAAAGTGTGGATATCTATTACAAAATTTTTCGATAGCTTACGTGTTTGATATGGGTTATGTTAATATCATTTGCTATAAACTTAATTAAATTTACAGTAGTTCTACTTAAAACAAACTTAGAAATAAACTTATTTTAGAATTAAGGTAGCAACTGAAGATGGTAAAATTGAAGATGATAATAAATTCCAGCGTCCCAATATATACCTAGTAAACTCTGAAGATGGTAAAGTGACAAGAACTTGGTGCTGGCAGTGAAGCAGCATGTGGCCACCACTCGTGACAAACCAACGGAGATGTCACTCGTACGTTCATGTCGCCTTTATGTTGTGCCAAGCCATCCAATTCCTGTGTGAAATTGTGGGCAAATTGTCATGCTTTCAGATATCATATGTGATGGTGATTTACCTTACAAGTCCTGACAGAGTTATTATCTCAGATAATGATGTGTTCGTCTGATTTTTCCTGATATTGTTATTTGTTAGGGTATGGTAAGGTCAGCTAACTCGTTTAATTTCATAGTGATAAGAGCAACCAGTGGATCCTAGATTAATATTGTGAGTAGGAGCTGTCTACCCGATGGAGGCCAAGGAGCTACTTCCTCATCAGTATACAGGGGAACTTTGCACATAGATTGAATTACTATCTGCAGCTAAGGGGAATAGGAGCAGCAGGAGACAATCCAAGCTAAAAGAAAGGAACTAACATCACTGGATCAAGAATAGGAGCACTGAATGAAGAAAAGAGCACACAATCTTTGAATGAGACCATCTTATCTTTTTTCTTTTTTTCCATTACTAAATTATCATCTTGTTCAGTATGCATACAGGACACCACGGAGATATTCCAAAATGAATCATTGACAAAGGGAGAAGGCACGGACGCGCGGTACTTGATCGTGGGGGAATTCAGTGGCGCTCAGGAAGTTGTCCCTGAACTGAAGGATTTCACAATGGTGCTTACTCTTGCACTAAAGCTTCTCGAGGAAATCTTTTTCCCTTGAACATGGAAGGGGTTTGAAACGATGTCTACATATGCAGCATGGAACTTTCTGAAAAACTGAGAAAATGGAGTTGGAGCCTTGGAGGTGAAAGCACAGCAAGCATGAGGTACAAGTTATATGGCCATGCACAAATGGTTGTGCCATTATTTCAGTGCATCTAGGTACCATATCATATAGAATGCTACGTTCTTAGAAAACAAACACATATAATCCGGAATTCAATGACTGGATTACTAAAACAAATCATACCATACACTTTCTACATTAAATGGCATGAATAAGCATGGACATCAAACCTTTTTTTCAGAGCATTCTTACAAAAACGATCTGTTTTACAAAAAAATATCAACATACTTGTTCTTCACAAACCAATGAAAGAATATAGATTTTACCTTACATCTTTATTTTGAAATGTTTTTTTAAAAAAAATAGCACAATCAGAAGGTTTTCAGGGCTTACATTTAGGGCATCTGCATCTTTGACATCAAGATCAGTTGTGACCGATCATAAACTTGACCTTCGTGTTTGTCAAATAGCCATATCTGCACATAATAAATTTTCATGGACTATCAGTTTGTTAGTAATCCTGCAATCAACAGCAGAATATCAAAAAACTGAAGTGCTCCATCAGCAATAATATATGTCAAAGAGATATTAGGAACACATATCTGTCTAGAAATTGCAGCGACAATTAAACAACTAGTTACTCGGATCAAGAAGACAACAAATGCAGAGAGGCCAGGAGTAAAATGAACAGCACATGATTTCAAATCAGAAGAGCTGGGAGAGATGAGAAACAAAGAAGGCAAGGCATCCATCGCCCGGTTAAATGTTAAGTGTTATATATAGTCAAACAACTTTGTGCTGTTTTAGTAGAAAAATGCATGCAAAGTGAATTTTTGAGTGATAGATTTGATGCACACAACACACAGTGAAATGTTACTTGAGACACAACTAAAGACACAGCTCAGCAATAGTGATAGTCAGTGCAAGGAGTAATCTGTGTTTCTTTCCTACTAAATATTATTGTATTATTCCTTATAGGTTACAAATCACAGCACACATCCCATCACATCAAACTAAATATGATACCATGTTCCTTTGAGGCTTGAGCATAGATAATTTGAATGTGCATGATCAGTAACTAAGATAATCAAAACTTAAAATAACTATAAGTTTGTCCCAACATAAAATCATCATTGTTCAGAATGACAACACAGTGGCAGTGGGTATGTCCTGTTAGTCTCAATTACATGTGGTCCAGAGAAAGTTTGGAGTTTGAATGTGTCTATGGTCAGTATAATATTGAACATATCAGTTGAATTGCTAAATCATGGTTAGTAATTCAGCTAGAACTAACCGAAAGACAAACATAGTAAAAACTGCAAGAGTTTGACCTGCTTAAGCTGCCCCCCTCCTCTTGGAGAGGAGCACGATCTGATCGTTGAGCGTCTTCCACGTGCCGGCCTTGTAGCAGAGCTCGTCGATGTGGATGGCGGCCTCTCTCATGCCGACGACATCGGTGGCCAGCCTCATCTATTTCTCCACGTTCAGGAGCGACTCAATCGCCGCACCGAGGTTGGTACTGTTACCCTCCTGCATCCACCCAGAATTATCAGAGTGAGGTTGCGGAAATAGTTCCCAATCAAAAAAGCAGCATGACGAGCAAGCTAACTCAACCGTCTCTTTAGAAATTTCCCAGAAATTACAGGAACGAACAAAGAGAAAGAAGAGCCAAAAAAACAGCATCTTTTTCCCTCCACCGAAGGATCTGAGCAACCAAACAGTGTCGCACGAACCGCGTCACGACCAAGTAGCAGCATAGAGTCACCGGATCCAGGAGCAGAGGTGAGATGTTACCGGATTAGGAGGCACCTAGAGAGAGAGGATGGGTTGAGTAGATCGGCTAGCCAACCCTAGCGCTGGTTGAATCCCCCTCGCTCTCTCCCCAAACTCTGGCTCGGAATGCGAGAGGGGAGGAGAGTAGAGCAAAGGATAGCTGGCGGCGCCAGAGGAGAGCCTACGCTAGAGTGGGAGGTCGCGCAGCTGGAGGCCGTCGGTGTTATGGACCGTCGTTAGAGCAAGGTCGCCGGAGCTTCGCCGGAGAGCTTGCTGCCAATGCGATCGCCGGATTTCACCAACACACAGACACACGCGAGAATTCTGTTATTCTTCTTTTTCCTCTCCCCCAGCTTAGGAACTCGGCTGACACAAATACAACCACTCCGTAACAACTTCGGCCTCCTCAGATACGCCTTCCAGCAGAGAATATGTAAAGAGTTTTACGCCACCCTTATTTACAAAACGTATTACAGCATTCAAACACTCCCGCCACTCACTCCTTTACTCCCAGCCAGCGACGCAGACGAAACCATCGATGTCATCACTGCTGGCACAGCCATGACATTGTCGCCCCCTTGAAAACCATCTTCACCCCAGATTAGCGCCAATGGAAAGTGAGCCTGCAACACATGATAATCCTCCCATGTAGCATACTCTGGCGACAAAGAACCCCAACGCACCAAGACTTGAACATGCGCCCGATTGCCCTTTTTTACCAGACGACGATCCAAGATTTCTGTAGGACTCAAATCACCCACATCCAGTTCCACCGGTGAAGGTAGCTTAGTGAACACAGGAGAGTTGCATGGAACGGACTGGTTCAATTGGGAAACATGGAAAACCGGATGTATAAGGCTATCCTCTGGTAGTTGCAGCTTATAAGCAACAGAGCCCACCTTGTTGAGCACTGTAAATGGACCAAAATACTTGAAGGACAACTTGGGACAAGGGCAATTTACCACAGATGATTGGGCATATGGTTGCAACTTCAAGTATACAAGATCACCCACTTGAAAGGAACGAAAAGTACGACTCTTATCCGCTTGCTGCTTCATGTGATTCTGGGCTCTAGACAAGTGTAGTTCCAGCATGTCAGAAAACAACTGACGATCCCGCAGCAGTTGATCAACATCCGGAACAGAAGAAGAACCCGAGGCATGAGCAGACAATGTTGGCATAAATGCATAAGAAGGCTCTTGGCCAAACAACACTCGATAAGGAGTACTCTTCAGGGCTGAGTGGAAACTGGTGTTATACCAGTATTGAGCAAGGGCTAACCACTGAACCCAACGATGAGGAGTGACCGCAGTAGCTGAACGTAAATACATCTCCAAGCATTGGTTGACACGTTCAGTTTGACCATCCGTTTGCGGATGATACGCCGTGGAAAACTGCAAAGGCACTTGTAACTTGTCGAATAAGTACTTCCAGAAAGTACTCGTGAAAACCTTGTCACGATCCGATACTATGGATTTAGGCAATCCATACAGGGATACAATCCTTTCCAGGAACAACTTAGCAACTTGCGGGGCTGTAAACGGATGTTTCAGGGATAAAAAATGGGCAAACTTGGAGAAACGATCCACTACCACCAGAATGCAATTGTAACCATCTGAGGAGGGTAAACCTTCAATGAAGTCCATACTGATGTCTTGCCAAGAACCCGATGGAATTGGTAATGGCTGCAATAACCCAGGACTACTACAGTTTTCATGCTTTGTTTGTTGGCAAATCAGACATTGTTTAACAAATTCCTGCACTGCCACCTTTAGTCCAGGCCAAGTGAATAACTTGTGCACTCTGTGGTAAGTAGCCTGCACCCCGGAATGGCCCCCAATCGCCGAGGAATGAAACACAACGATTAACTTGGTTTGAAGAGCAGAGTTGGCACCCACCCATACCTTGCCCTTATGTTTGATGAGGCCATCACTCAGTTCATATCCCTGAACATTGGTACCAACAATGGCCAATTCCTTTAATAAGTCCTGAGCCCGAGTATCCACAACATAGGAATTTAAAATTTCTTGAAGCCATATAGGTTGTACCCCTGAAATGGCACATAGCTGAAACATATGTCCAACATGTGAAAGAGCATCAGCAGCAGAATTGTTCACCCCCTTCTTAAACTGAAATGTATATTGCAAACCAATCAATTTGGTCATCGCTTTCTGTTGCATCTCAGAAGTAAGCACCTGGGTCTCCAATTGACACAATGATTTATGGTCCGTGTATATAATAAAAGGTCCTCGGAGCAAATATGAACGCCACCGATCGACAACCATCAGAACTACAAGGAACTCCTTTTCGTAAATAGAAAGTTGTTGATTCTTTACTCCCAATGCCTTACTGTAAAACGCCACTAGGTGTCCCAATTGAGTGAGAACTGCACCGACCCCTGTATCACAAGCATCGGTTTCGATTGCAAATGGTTTATCAAACCTAGGCAGCACTAGTACAGGTGTATTGCACATTGCCTGTTTCACTTGTTCAAAGGCCACTTGAGCCTGATCAGTCCAGTGAAAGCCCACTGATTTTTTAAGTAGCAATGTAAGGGGCTTTGTTAGAATGCCATAATTGCGAACAAACTTTCGATAATAATCGGTTAACCCCAAAAACCCCCTCAATTCTGTCAGTGATTGAGGTACTGGCCAATCCCGCATAACACGTGTTTTTTCCGGATCAGTAGTAACTCCAGCAGCTGAGATCACATGCCCCAAATATTCCAACTGTGGTAAACCGAAAAAACACTTACTGCGCTTAGCGTAAAGATGATGCTGCTGTAAAATTGACAGTACTTGAGTCAGGTGCTGTAGATGGTCCGACAAAGTAGCACTGTACACAAGTATGTCATCCATGAACACGAGCACAAATTTCCGCATGTGTACCGCAAAAATGGAATTCATCAAACATTGAAATGTGGCCGGTGCATTGGTAAGACCAAATGGCATGACACGAAATTGAAAATGACCGTGATGAGTGCAAAAAGCAGTTTTATGCTCATCGACTTCTCTCATTCTGATCTGATGGTACCCACTTTTCAAATCAAGTTTGGAAAAATATTTAGAGCCTCCCAACTCATCCAATAGCTCATCTATCACTGGCAGTGGAAACTTATTCTTGATTGTCACGGAATTAAGTTTCCGGTAGTCAATGCAAAAGCGCCATGTGCCATCCATTTTCTTGACAAGTAGAACAGGAGAAGCGAATGGGCTATAGCTCGGAATCACTAGTCCTGATTCCAACATGTCAGCTACTTGTCTCTCAATTTCATCTTTCTGAGCTGGCGAGTATCGATATGGTCTAGTGTTCACTGGCAGAGACCCTGGTACCAACTCAATGCCATGATCAAAAGTTTTGTGGGGTGGTAATTGATCATGAGTCTGAAAGACAGAGGGAAACTTGTCCAGGACCCGTTGTACATCAGGTAGAATGTCATTCTGGTTACCCCTTTCCACATTCTGAATGACTGCCACAACCCAAACTTCATGCTTGTCTTGACACTTGAGTAATTGTTGTAAAGAAATAGGTTGTAGTTGGTCAGGACAATGTTGAACCACCCCTTGCAAAGTGACGACTTCTTCCTTAGCAGGGAAAGAGATTGTCTTAGATACCCAATCACACTTCATAGGACTATTAATTTCCAGCCAGTCCATCCCCAAAATTGCATCATAACCACCAATTGGTAGGATTTTCATGTCATGCCGAAATGTATGGCCCTGAATCCACCATTCCAATTGTGGTATGTACTGAGTACAAGTCATGAGTTCTCCATTCGCCACTTTAACAGTTAGAGGTGTGATGGTCTTGGTAGATACTTGAAGCTGATCTACCAATGTTGTATTTAAAAAGCTGTGGGAGCTACCAGAATCAACTAAGAATAGTAATGGCAGGTGTTGCACAAGTACTTGTAGCTGTATAGTACCAGAAACATGAAGTCCAGCCAACACATTCAATGACAAATATGCAGAACCGTCTTCTTCAGTAGTGTTACTCGCAGAGACCATGTCCAGTACCAAGTCTGATAGAATTTCAGGTGTTTCTATAGTTTCAGCAGCATGAACATGAGCCGTTGGTGGTATATTACATTGATGCGTGGGTGAGTATTTTTCTCCACACTTAAAACACAGCCCATTAGCTCTGCGAAACTCCTTCAACTGTTGTGCTTTCCAAATTTCCCCTGACCCCATTTTCGGCTTGTCTACTTGTTTGGTCATTACACTTTGCTTTGGACTCCATTTTTTCTTGTTGTCTGCCAGATCCATGAGACCTTCCTTTTCCAGAGCCAAGTGGTAGGCATGACTCATTGACTTCGGAACCTGCGATTGCACATGCACTCGTATATCATCCTTCAGACCCAACACAAATTGCCCTACTAGCCATAATTCACATGCTTCCATGGGATCATACAGTCTAATCTGATAGAGCAAGTTATCAAAATGGCTTTTATAGTCATCCACAGTACCCGTTTGCCGTAGTTTCAACAGTTTGTTCATCCTGATGTGCTCCAAATCTGCTTCAAACTCTTTCAGAACTGCAGTACTGAAATCTGCCCATGTATATTCCCCCACTACTTGTTTCCATGCTTTAAACCAATGTGCCGCTTTGTTAATCATATTCAAGGATGCTACAGACACTTTGTACTGTTCTGGTACTTGATACATGTCAAAATACGTCAAACAATGATCAAGCCACACACGAGCATCAGATCCATCAAACTTCGACAACTCCATTTTTGGAGGCACCCAGCGTCTAGGATAGAAATCTGCCGGCCCCCTATCTCTTTCCAGACCATCCATCACCCCACGAACAGTAGCAGGAGGGACATTAGGAGATTGGGTACCTGAAGTTTCCCCTCTCAGTGCTGTTTCTGGGGAGGTTTTCATCAATCGTGCCACATTCACTTGTTCAAGTTGAACTTGATTGACTGTTGTTTGCATCTGATCCATCCTCTCCCTTTGTAGTTCTAACTTGAAATCAATCTGTAACAACTTCTCTTGCATCAACTCGATCCCCTCCACTTTCGCCGCCAAGGCTGTTACCGCTTCCAAGACACGTTCCTCCATCGCCTCCATCGCCGTGATGACCTGCCTAACTTGTAGGGACTGCTTCGCCAGATCGGAGCGCCACCCACACCCGCCGAACCCGCTCGGGAATTAGAGGTCCAGAGAGGAGCCAAACCCAGCAGCAGGAATTTTACCAGCGGACTGTCGTTGCGCAGGATCGTGCTCTGATACCAGATGTTATGGACCGTCATTAGAGCAAGGTCGTCGGAGCTTCGCCGGAGAGCTTGCTGCCAACGCGATCGCCGGATTTCACCCACACACAGACACACGCGAGAATTCTATTATTCTTCTTTTTCCTCTCCCCCAGCCTAGGAACTCGGCTGACACAAATACAACCACTTCGTAACAACTTCGGCCTCAGCTACGCCTTCCAGCAGAGAATACGTAAAGAGTTTTACGCCACCCTTATTTACAAAACGTATTACATCATTCAAACACTCCCGCCACTCACTCCTTTACTCCCAGCCAACGACGCAGACGAAACCATCGATGTCACTGCTGGCACAGCCATGATAGTCGGCTCCGATGGCTGGCGCGGCGGCGAGCGGTAGGGGCGAGGGTGAGAGCGGCGGCTAGGGTTAGGCATGTGGGAAGATGGGGGACGGGGAGTCGGGGACAACACCCCTGTGGCTGGATGTTTTGTGAAAAACACCTTGCATTTTCCGATTTCAGAGCGCCCTCCTATTTTACAAATTTTCTCTCCTTCGGGTATAAAATCTCAGGAAATAAGGGTTCATACGCAAAAAACGAGTCTCAGTAAGAGATATGGCGTCAGGCCTACGCCCAAATAGCGATAGACCAGAGGATTTTTTTCGAAAAAATGGCAGCCCCGCCGTAGGGGACGTGGCAAGTCGTGGAGGCTGCCACGCCAGCAAGCAGCCAGAACGTCTAGCAAATTAGCAGAAAAGGGAAGGACTTTTTCGCAAAGTCGTGACGTGGAGCTCTCTGGTGCCAGCAAAGTCTAGCTGCTTTTAATATAAGTAATTTCTCCTACGTCAGATGAGAATGATGGGAATTCATGTAATTCTCAATCTTCCAGTGTACCAAGTATTTATTAATTTCCATAGACATCAGCATGTTCCGATTTTTTTAAAAAAAAAATAAAATGTGTATAACAATTTAAAAAAATTGTAAAAATTGGTAGCAGTCGGCATGTGATAGGCCGATTCGCGCCATGTGGCCCCGAGTCGGTCGATGGTCGGCGGCCTCAAGACACGTCAGCGTGAGTTGGCCGACCATCGACCGACTTAGGTTCACGTGGCCCGCAACGATTATTTTCTAGCGTGCCAATGGCTCTTTTGACCGATTGAGGTCACGTCAGCGCCAATCAGACGATCAACGGCCGACTCATGTTGATGTGGCCTTAGTCGACCAATCAACAGCCGACTACTCCCCAATATAAAGGGGGTTGAACCCCCTTATCAACACACCTGCTACCCACTCCTCTCAGGTAAAACTCTCCTCCCTCTTTTTTCTTCTGTAGTTATTAAGATTAAATAATTTAGTTGTAGATTAGAAGTAATATAGTAGTAATTTAATAGTATATTATGGATAGTTTAAAGTAATGTACGACTAGTTTAATCAAGTTTTACATATGATTTAGAGTTACATGTAGTTTAGAGAAAATATCGATAAATATTTATTGTACTGAATTTATGTAGATACATTGGAAGATGGTGAAAAAAGATATATCTACTCACGGTTATGATCCTCATCACCATCCACCTGAAGGTGTCGAACCCTCCATGTGTTTCTGTGGAGACACATATAAATTTATAAGAAGAATAGATGACCTCACATATGAAATGAGGTATTGGAAGTGTGCCAACTACTCTTAGACTCCGGAAAAAACAAAGCCATGGCCAAAGTGTGAAACACGTGCAAACAAATTGGTATTAATATCTTTTTATTTAGTTCATTTCTATATTCTTCTCGAATCAATCATTTACAATATGTCTATTAATATTTATGCGTGTAGGTAACTCCTCCACCGTCGCCACCTCCGCTATGTGACTTTGTCGAATGGATCGATAAAAAGGTGGATCAGGAGGATTAGGCCTCGCTTATGAGGCACCATGCGTTCAACAGGGAGCTTAGTGAGATGAGATACCAGAGAGAATGTGAGTGCGAGGAAGAATTTAAGAGGAGAGAGGAGGCGGAGCACAAGGCAAAAGAGGAACGTGAGGATGATAGAGAGAGGAAGCATGAGAGGAATCGTCGTATGCATGAAACAAGATCAAAGGCCATAAGGAAGGGAAAGTACTCTCACTGCACTTAGTAGCCACGTAGTGTAGTTTGTATTTTTAAATTTGAATTGTAATGTGTTATGTTTTCTTCACTTTGAGCTCTAAGAGTTTGATAATAAAATTGTGAGTAGATGTTTTTCCTCGAATGTTTCAAGAAAACAATGTTGCTTCGTGCAAATAGTTCTACATAGTTTGATAGAAATGTTGTGGAACTGTCGTCCTACTGATTTCTCTGTTTTCTCTCTTTCATAGCATGTTTTCGTTGCTCTCTGTACCTAAGATATTTTTGCCTATTGTATTTCCTCTATTGCCTGTCCTATTCACTCCATCTTGCACTCGCTCGATCACCAGCTTCAATCCTTCTCGTTTCATACTTAGAGTAACTTTCCGCCTCTATGATACAACCATCCTCGTATGTAGGTGGCATGACATCTATCTACCGATGGAATGAACATCTCCTAACATTTTGTTGTCATGATAAGTAGTGAGGTCACTTTCGCGTTACAAAATTATATGAAATTAAACATGTACAATTGCTGTCATCACTTACCATGATGTGCTCATATAGGTTGGGGCACACAAATTGTCTCCTTCCCCTTGAGTCGCCTCCAAGTGATGTATGTATAATACAACGACTCACACATGTGCATGTAGGTTGTTGTTCCCACTCAGGAATTCCTAGAGGATTTGTCATCCAATTTGAACTAGCATGCTCGACCTTAAGTAGATGCTCTTCTTTCTTTCTTGTCTACTCATTCGTAGTCTTGGCTTGTCTTACATTCCCTCTAGCGTATTCTTGGCTTGAATCATCGATCCATTGGGTGAAAGGACACTTCCTTGGATTATCCTGCAATAGCAAACTATATTATGTTTATTGATGGACGTGCAAACTAAATTAATGTTTATGTTCTTACTATGAAGTCATAATCGATGCTGGGACATATGAAGTATCTTCTACAAGCATCTTGTCCTAACGTCATGGTCATTACATGACAGCGTTCTCTGCAGTGACACTTTGGATGTTGAAGCCACAATGGCACTCCGATTGGATATTTGGTCCCCCTAATATTAGTTGAAATAGAGGAGAAAGACATCTAACTACATAGACTAACACATAATCACAATTTTTAGTTAAATATATGTCGTCATAACGTACAAGCACAATAAAAACAATGGATAGAAGTGGTGTTTGACATGAGAAATGATAATAATAAGTGTGTAATCATAATAAGTGCATGATGACCAAGAACATACAGTAGTAAACTATCTTATACAAATCTTTGAACCGCATGGTACATACCTAACCACGGTGCCTACCCCTAGTATGTCTCAGTGGCATCTCCAAAAATATAAGGCTATCTGGTGAACGACACACCCTAGCCGGCCTAGCAGGCTGCTACTCGTCATGTTGAGTGGGCGGTGGCATTCTAGGAAGCTACGAAGGCCCGAAGATCTCGACAAAGTCAACCTCCTAATCGGGAAATCCTACTGCGTCTTGCTGGTAATCGACAGCAGCGTCAATCGATGCAGACAGACTATGATATGAGTGGTCAGCATGCCGAAACTTATGTTCATATGGAGCTGTACAAATAAGAAATTATTAGTGACAACATACATTAAAATAAAAATTAGTGTAAGATTATACAATACTCACTAGGTGTGACATGTGCTCCATACCTCGATGGACCTGCCATTGATGGGACCAACACCGATGATGGGCCCGTAGTAAAAAAAGTAGGGCCGTACCATATATTGATGGGCTCTCACCACAAATGTATTCTACGTGCGGTGTATACCATGAAGGCGGTGCTTGTGTTGGAGGGGCTGACATCATCAGAAGTGGCTGAGGTATAGCTGTAGGAGGAGGCCGAGGTGCAGCTGTAGGAGGAGGTCGAGGTGCAGTTGCATGAGGAGGCTGATGTGCAGCATGAGGAGGGGGCTAAGGTGCAGCTCCAGGAGGTGGTCGTACAGACATGCTGGCAATAGCCATGTCGAGGTGTCCGAGGGCCTCCCACACTGCGGTCCAATCTAGTGGGTCACGCTCAAACTCATACTGTACGGTCCACTGTTCAACCATGTCGGCGAGAAAATCTTGTGCCATCCAAACATGATCGAACTGCACAGAATCAATAATCATAAAAAGGCTAACTACTACACATCAACATAGATGATTGTCATGTACTTACTCCCACATGCCACAACGAGACTATGTGTGAAGGATGTTCGTGGGTGATGGCAGGAGTAGGTGGAGTATCATTCGCCCATCCTCGTACGAGGTGAACTCTAGCCAAAACATAGTACCATCGAAGGTACTCATAATATGTCGTAGGATCATACTCTGCGTCTTCATTGTGCACATCCTCCAATGCACCTAGCCACTGCTGGATCCATGGCCTATATCTTTGCCAACCATGACTCACCACCAAGCAACCCTATTTGCTTGTTAATGTACCAAACAAGTGTAAGTTATGGTAGATAACATTAAAACATGATAAGTACTATAGGAAGTCACCTATCCATATTGGCAGGCACATGGGCCTGAATAGGAAGAGGGAAGTATTGCGCTTTCCCAAACTATCAAAAGACATGGTACGGGGCATATCCCTCAATCATCACTTTGAAAACGATGCATCGATGTGTTATCCACCTCCTGGCATCCCACGAGCATATTGTTGAGAGCCCCTAAGGCACCCGGTGCTGCACATCGTGGTGTCCAGAGGAATTCCTCTACCCGAATGTTGTCCATCTATACCGTGTAGTCGGGGTACGACAAGTAGGTCTGTGAGTGTGCCTATATCGACTGCAAAAGAATACATGTTAATACACAATTAATGTAAGTACATTTGCAAGTATAAGAAACAATGACCCGTCCGCAATACCAAATGTACCCCATCATTGGATGGTCTAGCTCCTTGTTTTCTGGCATCGGTGGGTATGTTATCATGTCAACCTGGGGCCGAACAAAACACACCCTCTCGTATGACCATATCTTTATCAACAACAGAAAACCGGTGATTGATGCGTTAGATGTCTATCGTCGACATGCGTCACATAGAGCACATTATGTCATGCAAAGAACAACAGATCCCCACAAGTATTGTGGCATGGCATCATCGGGGGCATCGGAAATGGCTCGGGCAAATTTCACCAGCTGCTTGTCCATGGTATCTACGTGAGTGCTGGCGAACATGACCCAATCTAAAATCCACATAATGTAAGCCTTGAGATGCTGACTGACTGAGTAGGCGTCTATCTGAGGGTGGAGGTGCTCGGTCTATCAAAGAAGAAACATTGGTACAGAATCACTACATATAAAATAATGCATAATTTTATAACAAAATAAAAATGATGTACCTGGTATTGACGCAGCCAACTCAGCGTCGGCTCGTGTGAGGACGTGAAGTCCTAAATTGCATGTGGCAAGAAAGGATGGATGCCTGCGAACCATGCGATCATGTCTTCTCACCATGTCGGGTGTACATCTTTTGCTACAATGGTTGAGAAGTCCTAGCAGCATCGATGCGTCCTGCAATGTGATTGTCACCTCCCCACAAGGCAGGTGAAAAGTATGTGTCTCTAGCCTCCACCTATCAACCCACGTGGTGATAAGATTTTGATCAAATGGAAACCCGTTGGCTCCATCGACCATCCTCACTAGAGGTAGTAAACCGACACCACACAACCTACATGCACCAATCTATTAGTGACATAAAAAATTAAAAAATAATCCCCCATTATACACGAATAACTAACCTGCCAATCCATCAACGATCGATGGTCCACGAATATTGTGGCGTCCAGACTCTCAGATGCACAAGATTACCCTCATCCGTATTTAGGGATGGCAATGGGGCCCCATTCCCCGATCCTCGGCGGGGATCCCCTCTATTAGGGGACGGGTATGGGGAAATCTTATCCCCGCAGGGGGACAAACAGGGAAAAACCTATCCCCGTCGGGTGAAGCGGGGACGAAGATGTTCCTTTACTCCCCATCCCCGTTCCCCATTAATATATCCACGAAAATTGAATGTGGGTCCATATTATATATATAGATATGTATGTATATGTATGTGTGTATGTGTATGTGTGTATATATATATGTATATATATGTATATGTATATGTATATATATGTATATATGTATATGTATATATATGTATATATGTATATGTATATGTATATATATGTATATATACCTAAACGGAGATTTTCTCCCCGACGGTTACCCGAATCCCCGATGGGGAGTGTGGATGGGGAAAATCTATCCCTGAAGCCGGGGACGGGGACGGGAACGAGGAACAGGGAATTTTTGGTCTAGCTGGGATGGGGATGGGGACCCCTCTCCATCGGGGATTGTCCCCATTGCCATCCCTATCCGCAGTGGGGGATGTGAGTGCTTGTGCCCGGTGGTGAGTGTCGATGGAAGGGGAGAGAAGTTCGTACGGCCAAGCATCATTAACAACCATATGCACGTTGGGACTATGTTAGTAGGTTTCCAAAAACATGTGAGAAATCAAAGTAATGTAAAAACTATACATACATGTTATAACTATGTACAATTTGGAAATCTGGAACCCCACGACGTGCGCCATTTGGAGGAGCAACTATGAATGAGGTCACAACACCATACCCATGGAGTTCACTGCTCCAAATATCAAGAACTTTGTCTTTGCTGAAGTACTCTAACAAATATATTCCATCATGAATATTAAATGTAGCACATGTCGCGATAATATGACTGCAAGGTCTATGGTTTAGTGATGGCTTATTGCAGCTACACCAATAAATGTCTGTAACAGTGCACTCATGGATAATAACTTCCTGATTTGTTCCTCGTTTTCCTTTGTCCCAACATGTTACCTCAAAACAGAGCTCCTAGGAACTTGTCTTGATTATACGATGTTGTGTGGCCTTCTTACTTTTATGTGTTAAGTATTCTATAATCTTTTTACAGTATATATAGCGCCCATCCCTGTGCACCACCGAAGTAGCAGTATGACGGTCGATGAAGTACTAGGTTGTTCTACGGATTATGCCCTCCACTATATCACAGATCTTGTAGTCATATCATTGCGGCAACCTGGTTGTTGCCATCAACACCAATAGCCATCAATATCTGACCACTATACTTCCCGGTTGGAAATGTTCCATCCACACAAAGAATGAGATGGCAATACTTGAACACCCGGATGCAAGCACCTAGTGCTAAGAATACTCGGTGTAGAATCTTAGCACCTTCTAGGAATATTGCATCCTTCTCTTGATAGATGTAGTACGTGCAAGGGTTGTGCATCTGCACCGTTTGCAAACAAAGAGGGAGGTTATGGTATGAGTCCTTGAATATACCGAATCTCATCTCCAGTGCTTTTCTGTTTTGTCCTTCATGCCTTATAGTAGTTGACTGTGTATTGAAATTTTCTCTCTATGGCAAGTATTAAGGCCCGAGCCTCATAACTGAGATTCTCAACAATCTCAGAATACATCTAAGAAACCAAGGGTTGGTTTCGGTGTTTTGTGATGAGTGATTGACAGGATTTTACCCTCTGTTCGGAGGGTACCTCCGGAGGGGTTTTGGAGGTTGGACCTCCGAAGGATGTTCGGAGGTGGTCTCACCAAAGTGTGTTCGGTGTTCGGTGGTTGCAGCTGTTGCAGTAGAGTGTGCCTGTCGGAGGGGTCCGACAGTACACAATGACTAGGTGTGTACCGAAGGGGCTTCGGTACTTTGGGCGGTACACCGGAGGGTGTGCCGGAGGTTGCTAACCCGGAGAGGTCTCCGGAGTACTGGATACACTTGTCTGCTTGTCTGTGGTGCGCAGGGACTTCGGAGGCAACGGACAAGGTACGCAGCAGGTGAACCTGGGTCAAGCAGGAGGCTTGATGCCAGGGGAGCGGGGAGCTCCGTCACGGTGGCAACGAAGGTGGTCCGGGTCGGTCCTCGGGTCGAGACGTACCAGGTGAAGGCAGAGAGTGCGGAGCGTGGCTCCGGCTGAAGGTGCTCCGAGACAAAGTCCTCGGAGGCGAGGCACTTCGAAGGTACTCCGAATGGAGTGACTTCGGAGTTGGTTGGATCAAGTCCTCTGCGGAGGCAAGGGTTCGAAGTGTGCTCCGGTGAGAGACATTCGAAGGTACCCGATGAAGGTCTCAGAAGTCGAGGCGCATCGAAGGCATGGTCCGGGTGAGGCTCGTTGAGGAGTGTGCTCGGGGAGAGGCACTGCGACGAAGGGCTCATGGAATGCTTCATGCGGAGGCCTTGGACGAAGGAGGGACTTCGAAGGGTGGTACTCCGAAGGTGGGGCTTCGGAGGGTGGAAGGCTTCGGAGCAAGGCTAGCTCCGAAGCAAGGTTGACTTGAGGTGCTTCGGCCTGCATGGCTTCGGTACACGGACTGACGGAGTTCGAGCTGGGAGTAGCTGCGAAGCCGTGGTGGTCCACTCCGGAGGTGTTGGTGCGAAGGCCCAAGGGGCTTTGACGGCTTCGGCTCAAAACCGTCACTGTATCGGAGACTGACTTCGGTGAAGCGAAGGCCAATAGGCTCAAGGCTTCTCGCCGAAGCTACCGCACCCTCGGGTGCGAAGGGAGGATTCCAGAAGGTCAAAGACTGCAAAGGCTGACACTGTCTGTTCTGTAAAAGGCTGACACTGTCCCCTCTGCAAAGCTGACAGAGAAGCCTCCAGAATAAAGGTGGACTACCTTTTGTACCCCTTAGTTATGTAGAGTCAAATCCTTTGTAAACCCTAGGGGTAAAGTAGTCATTTCCTTTGGGTGAACTGTGGGCTATAAATATGGGGGCTCGGTAGGTAACATTAAACACTTTGAGCATTTACTGTTGAGCTCCTGTAGCCACATACCTCGCTGTATTCATCCAGAGTTCAATTCATTTTGTGTTCCTTGTTCAAGCGGCGAAGCCCTTCTTCTGTGTGCTTTTTGCTTGAGCTCGCGTTACATACCTCGCTAGTTTAGTGCACCGAAGCCTGTCTAGGCGGAGGGTGTTTTGTGCGAAGTGTGTTTTTCAGTGTGCTGTCGCTCTGTGTAACAGGAGGCAAGACCTCGCTGCTTACTAGCGAAGCCCTGACCGTAGCCCGTTTTGCTTCTTGTGTCGAAGCCCTTAGCAGTGTCCTCGTAGTGTGCATTTAGACCTTCGGGTACGAAGCCCAGCACCAGTTCCTGTTGCCAAGTACGTGGTCGAAGTCCTCAAAGGGCTGTCAACTCTCGCGAAGGGTGAAGTGCGAAGCCTGCTCGAAGCATCCCGTGTGCGGAGCCTGCACTGACTTAGCGGAGTAGATTTTCGAGGGTTGTTAGTGGAGCGAAGTCTTCTTGGCTTCGAACTTTTGCTCCTCCGAAGCCTGTGTTCGAAGGTGTCGAAGTACCTCCGAACCAGACCTTCGAAGGTAGTGTTCGAAGCCTGTTCCGCAGAAGACAGAACAGAAACCGAAGACTAATTTTTAGCCCGAAATTTTAAAAGCTCCCATTCACCCCCCCCCCTCTGGTCGCCGTTTCCGGTCCAACAATTGGTATCAGAGCGGGTTAAGATCACCAGTTGACCTTAACCGGTTTTGTGATCTGTTGGCGACATGGATAGAGGCAGTAAAATTCCTCTGTTCGATGGGACAGATTTTGCATACTGGAAGGTGCGCATGGAGGCTTACTTGTTAAGCCATGGAAATGCAATTTGGGAGATTGTGGACTCACAATACTCCATCCCTGAGACTCGCACCTCTCAGACTGAGAAGGATCAGTATAATGCCAATTCCAAGGCAAGAAATATACTGTTCATCGGTTTGAGTAGAAGTGAGTTCGATAGGGTGCAACACCTTAGGACTGCTAGGGAGATTTGGACAACACTCACTGTTTTTCATGAGGGCTCTACTCAGATTAAGGCCAGGCGCCAAAGCACCTACAATCAACAGTATCAGCTGTTTGTGCAGGCACCTGGTGAATCTATAGATGCCATGTTTTCTCGATTTGACGCTATAGTGAGTAACTTGCGATCCAACGGGACGCTTGCTTACAGTGATCATGATAGGGCTATCAAGCTTCTCTATGCTCTTGACCGTAGCATATGGGAAGTAAAGATATCCAGCATTGAGGAGTCCGCAGGATATGACACATTGACCTGTGATGAGCTCTTTAGCAAGCTGAAGTCCACAGAGATTGCCAAGGCATCTCTTGCAGTACACAGAAGCTCTTTGCCACAGCCATTGGCATTAGTTTCTAGCACTAGCCGTGGCACCACTGCAGAACCAAGCACATCTGGCACTTGTGTTCTTGCAGATGGTTTTGCTTTGTCCTCCCTGGTCTCCGTCACAAAGGAGCAGGTGGACACTCTAGATGATGATGAGCTTGCTCTCATTGCCCGGAGGTTCACCCGCTTTCATCATGAGAGACGGGATCAGAGGAGAAGTGGTTTTAGTGGTTGCTATGAATGTGGCGACACCTCTCATATTAAGGCAAATTGCCCCAAGCTCAAGAAGAGAGATGAGAGTGAGCGCCCCAAATACCACAAAAAGGAGAGGAAACCCTTTGTGAAGGGCAAGCGCGGCAAGATGGCTAAGAAAGTAGCCAAGGCCGCTTCCAGAGCTTTTGTTGCTGCTCTCAGCGACATCGACACGTCCTCGACTGAGGAGTCGAGCTCTGAGGAGGAGTCCCCAAGAAAGGAGGACAAGAAGGACAAGAAGGGACGAGACTTCACCGGCCTTTGCTTCATGGCCGACAACGATCACAGCGGCGATGAGCTTGACTCATCTGAGGTAAACCTATCATCTGACCAGCTACTAATTAAATTAGATGAGCTGAATGAAGTAGTGCTTGGTCAGGATAGATTACTTGTGCAAGCCGCTAGAGAAAGAAAAGACCTTAGACTTAGGCTAGAAAATGTTTCTACTGAATATGCCATGCTTAAGTCTAAGTTTAATGATGCTGAATGTGAGTCTTGTTCTGTTGTCATGAGTGAGCTTGCTCAGTTGCGTTCTGTTCATACTCAAACTCTTTCTGAGCTTGAGACTGCACAGAAGCAGCTTTTGGAGGTGGATTCTAGACCTCATGTAGACCTCATGTAGACCTCATGATATTATTGATTGCATGAACTGCTCTTTATTACGCGATAGCATTAATTTACGTGACAAGCATGTTCATGATTTAGAGGCTAGATTAGAGAGGGCCGGTAGTTCTAAGGATGTGCAGCCTGTGTGTGACACTTGCATCACCCTTAAGGACCAGCTAGGCACTGCTAGAGAGCGAGCTGAGAACCTCATGTCAGAAAATGAATACCTCCTTTCCGTGGTTAATAAATGCACTGAGGGAAAGGGTAGGATGGATTTGCTCTTGGCCAAGACCAAGATGTGTGCTGACAGAGCAGGGGTAGCTCTAGGTTTGGGTTTTGAGAGGATACCTTCAGTTAGTGAAAACAAAACTGTTTTTACCTCTCCCACCACCCTAGAGAAAGAGAGAGCTCTGTTAAACACCTCATTAGCCAAAAAGCCTACCCATCCACCAAAGAAAACCACACCTCCTGCCAAGAAAAATCCTCCCAAGAAAACCACACAGAAGAAACCCAAGGAGCCTGTGAGAGTTGCTCCTGTGACCCATGAGAGTGCCCCCAGGAGAGTTTTTCACTGTTCCTACTGTCAGCGGGCGGGTCATTTGGTTGGGTTCTGTTTTCGTCGCATCAAGGATGAGCGACGCGCACAGGCGATGAGTTACCAGGACATGCATTACCCATCTTTAGGTATGCATGAGTCTGAGATGTACTGCCGTCCTGCTTTTGAGGCTCCTCGTGCTTCTCGGAGAGGTTTTGCTCCTCGAGGTCTTCACTATGTTCCATATGGTGGTAGACCTCGGGCTAGCAGATTTGTACCTCGTCAGAGTAGGAGACCTCGACATGTTGTTCATTCGCAGCATGTAGGTAGACCTCGCACTTTGCATCATTCTGATTATTATGTGCATAGACCGTCTGCTTTTACTGTGCCTACTACTCGTGTCACTCAGTGCTGGATGTCTCGTCATTATTTTACTCACCCCAGCACTAAGCGATCGAGACGTTCTTATCATGTGTAGGCGACAGATCGAGGCTTGGAGGGCACGTGGATCATGGACTCCGGTTGTTCGCGCCACATGACCGGAGATGCAGCATGGTTCTCCAGCCTCACCACAACCAAGCAAAGGGAACATATCACCTTCGGAAACAATCGAAGGAGTAGAGTGAAAGGTAAAGGTGTGGTAAGAATTAACTCGAATTTCACTCTCAAAGATGTTGCTTTGGTTGAAAACCTGGGATACAATTTGCTATCTGTATCTCAGTTGCTTGATGAGGGCTTCGAAGTGCGATTTCATCGCGATACTTCACAAGTGCTCAATTCTGATGGCGTTTTGGTGTGTAAGATCTTTAGAGTTGGGAGAGTCTTTGGAGCTGATTTTTCAGAGTCGTCTGGTTCTTCTCATTGTCTTGTTGCACATTCGACTTCTGAGCTATGGAAGTGGCATAGGAGACTAGGGAATATGAGCTTTGAGTTGCTCGCTCGTCTGAGCACCCTAGGCTTGATCCGAGGATTGCCCGAGCTCAAGTTTGAGAAGAATTTAGTTTGCGCTCCTTGTCGACATGGAAAAATGATAGCTGCTTCGCATTCGCCAGTCACCACAGTGATGACTGAACAACCCGGAGAACTTCTCCATATGGACACTGTAGGTCCTTCTCGGGTTAGTTCTTTAGGCGGCAAGTGGTATGTACTAGTTATTGTCGACGATTTCTCTCGCTACTCTTGGGTCTTCTTTCTTGCCAGCAAGGACGAAGTGTTTTCACACTTTCGGAGCTTGGCCTTGAGACTTTTTACTGAACTCCCTGGTGCATTAAAATTCATTCGAAGCGATAATGGCACCGAGTTCAAAAATAGTCTCTTTGTTGACTTTTGCATGGAGCATGGCATAGAACATCAATTCTCTGCTCCTCGGGTTCCTCAACAAAACGGTGTTGTTGAGAGAAAGAACCGCACTTTGGTTGAGATGGCTAGGACGATGCTTGATGAGCATAGGACTCCTAGAAAATTCTGGGCTGAGGCCATGAACACTGCTTGTTACATCTCAAACCGAATATTCTTGCGCTCAATTTTAAATTTGACATCTTATGAGCTGCGTTTTGGGAGACAGCCCAAGGTTACTCATCTTCGAGTTTTTGGCTGTCGCTGCTTTATCCTAAAATGTGGTAACTTGGATAAATTTGAGTCGCGATCTTCTGACGGGATCTTTTTGGGTTACACTACTCATGGTCATTCTTATCGTGTTTATAACTTGGAAACTAACACTGTCATCGAGTCATGTGATGTGACTTTTGATGAATCAACCCCCTCTGTTAGTTCTGTTTTTGAACAGGCAAATGAACACGACATGGAACAGACCTTATTCGAAGAAGAAGATCTCGGAGAATTCGAGGATGAACCCCTACTACCCTCGACATCGACCCCCGAAGCTGACCCCGCTTCAACTACTTCGGCACGAGGTCCCGAAGCGACTACCTCAACATCGGTCATCTTGGACCACTCCAACTCACAAGTTGAGGGGGAGACTGCATCCCGCCGCGAGGCTCCACACCATGTTCAAAGGATGCACCCTCCCGAGCAGATCATTGGTGAGCTTGATCAAAGGGTAACACGTTCTCACGCTCATTTCACTAATTCTGCTTTTGTTGCTTCTTTCGAGCCTTTAGATGTTAGTCATGCACTTTCTGATTCTAGTTGGATCAATGCCATGCATGAGGAACTTGAAAATTTTGAGAGAAACCAAGTCTGGACTTTAGTTGATCCTCCACCAAATGTTCATTTCATTGGAACAAAATGGATTTTCAAAAACAAACAAGGGGAGGATGGGACTATAGTTAGAAACAAGGCTAGACTTGTAGCTCAGGGTTTTTCTCAACTAGAAGGGATTGATTTTACTGAAACTTTTGCACCTGTTGCTCGCCTTGAGGCCATTAGGATTTTGCTTACCTTTGCGACATCCCGAGGATTCAAACTCTATCAAATGGATGTCAAAAGTGCTTTTCTTAATGGCTTCATAGGTGAAGATGTTTATGTAAAACAACCCCCTGGTTTTGAAAACCCCAAGTACCCACATAAAGTCCTTAAACTTCATAAGGCTCTTTATGGACTCAAGCAGGCCCCTCGGGCTTGGTATGATAGACTTAAGTCTTTTCTGCTTGAGCGAGGGTATTTAATGGGCTCTGTTGATAAAACTTTGTTTACTCTCAAGCATGGCAAAGATTTCCTTCTGGTTCAGATTTATGTGGATGATATCATCTTTGGTGGCTCTTCTCATGTTTTAGTTGCCGAGTTTGCAGATACCATGAGCAGGGAGTTTGAAATGTCCATGATGGGTGAACTCACCTTTTTCCTTGGTTTGCAAATCAAGCAAAGCAAACAAGGTACTTTTGTCCACCAGACAAAGTACACCAAGGACCTGCTCAAGAAATTCGACATGTCCGATGCGAAGCCCCTCGCCACTCCAATGGCTACATCTGTAGCATTGGACCCTGACGAAGATGGAGAAGCCGTAGATCAGAAGGAGTTCCGAAGCATGATCGGCTCCCTCCTCTACTTGACTGCTACGAGGCCGGACATACACTTCGCAGTGTGTCTGTGCGCTCGTTTTCAGGCTTCACCACGAGCTTCGCACCGCCAAGCAGTAAAGCACATTCTAAGGTATCTCAAACACACCCTTGAATTTGGCATATGGTATTCAGCGTCTTCGTCTTTATGTCTTCGAGGTTATTCCGATGCGGACTTTGCTGGGTGTAGAATTGATAGGAAGAGTACCTCTAGTACTTGTCATTTTCTGGGAACATCTCTGGTTTGCTGGTCTTCCCGCAAACAGTCTAGTGTTGCACAATCGACGGCTGAGGCCGAATATGTTGCTTCAGCTAGCTTTGCTCTCAGATTTTGTGGATGGTTTCCACTTTGCGGGATTTCGGTTTAGATTATAAGAGTGTTCTACTTTTCTGTGATAACACTAGTGCTATTTGTATTGCAAACAACCCGGTTCAGCACTCCAGAACCAAACACATTGATGTACGGTATCACTTTCTTAGAAATCACAATGAGAAGGGTGATATTGAACTTCAATATGTTGATACCCAACACCAGCTTGCCGACATTTTTACAAAACCCCTCGATGCTTCTCGTTTTGCTTGCTTGCGTGGGGAACTTGGCATTTGTCACCCTTACGGCATTTTGTGAGGGGGAGCTGTTTCAGATGGATGTGCTTTTGCTAATTGTGCTGAAATTGCATTTACATCTTTTGCACTTATATGCCTGCTTTTAACTCATGAAATAGTGTCAGCTCAGCTCCTTTTAATTTATCTGAAACATTCATATGCATGATGTTTTATTTTCAAAATCAAATCGTGCTCACTGCTTAGTCTTGAATCTAGCATGTTTAGGCAGGACTGCTTTTAGCTATCTTTTATCTGCTTGACAGCAAGACACTGTTCATTGGATGCTCAAAATTGCAACTTGAAAAATTGTTCTCATTTTCATGGATACTCATAAATGCCAAACAATTGGTTCAAATCAAAAACTCCATGATTTGCATGCCATAAGTGAAACGATCCAGGTGGGTTTGTTTGTCGCACTACCCTATTCTAGACTGCTTACCATTGCACATTGGTCTGAACTGGAATAGCGTAGTGTATGCCAAAATCTTTTCCTTAAGCTTCTTATGGTTTTCATGCCTAGGCTTGGCCAGATTGGAAAGTATAAGGTGGACAAACAAATAACCCCTGGCACTAAGAAAAGAACAACAAAATTCATTGATTATCAAGTTTGGTTTTTTAAGCTCCATTTGAACTAGACTTGTCTGTCTAGAGTAGAAATTGACTAGCTTTGCGCAGTTCTTGCTCTTACTTGTCTAGTTTCCTTGACTAAGTGGTGATGCTTTTATTTCAAAAATGATCAAATCACATGCTTCATCATGTTTTTAGAGAATATTAATTTGAGCTGAGCCCATGATCATTGGTGTTATGGTTGGCATATTTTTGCTTCATATGTCTTTGCCATTCTGCTCAATTTGAAGCTTTGCATCTTTTACATGCTCCTTGATGCTTGCATTGCCAAAGGGGGAGAAATTCCTCGTTCTCTGCCGCAAGGGGTATAAAATTCCAAAGGGGGAGAAAATTTGACATAAAGGGGGAGAAGGTTCTTTTTGCCAAAGAGAAAATTTAACTCAGGGGGAGTTTTTATTGCCGAAGGGGCTTTTCACTCATGTAAGAAAGGGGGAGGAAAATTCTGTTGTCAAGTGACATGATTTGGTTCTTGTCTGAGTTTTTATGGTCACTTGTGTGCTGAAAGTTTTTATATTTTCTTGAACTTGGATTTGGTTGTCAATGCACTCATCAAGGGGGAGATTGAGAAACCAAGGGTTGATTTCGGTGTTTTGTGATGAGTGATTGACACGATTTTACCCTCTGTTCGGAGGGTACCTCCGGAGGGGTTTCGGAGGTTGGACCTCCGAAGGATGTTCGGAGGTGGTCTCACCGAAGTGTGTTCGGTGTTCGGTGGCTGCAGCTGTTGCAGCAGAGTGTGCCTGTCGGAGGGGTCCGACAGTACACAATGACTGGGTGTGTACCGAAGGGGCTTCGGTACTTTGGGCGGTACACCGGAGGGTGTGCCGGAGGTTGCTAACCCGGAGAGGTCTCCGGAGTACTGGATACACTTGTCTGCTTGTCTGTGGTGCGCAGGGACTTCGGAGGCAACGGACAAGGTACGCAGCAGGTGAACCTGGGTCAAGCAGGAGGCTTGATGCCAGGGGAGCGGGGAGCTCCGTCACGGTGGCTGCGAAGGTGGTCCGGGTCGGTCCTCGAGTCGAGACGTACCAGGTGAAGGCAGAGAGTGCGGAGCGTGGCTCCGGCTGAAGGTGCTCCGAGACAAAGTCCTCGGAGGCGAGGCACTTCGAAGGTACTCCGAATGGAGTGACTTCGGAGTTGGTTGGATCAAGTCCTCTGCGGAGGCAAGGGTTCGAAGTGTGCTCCGGTGGGAGACATTCGAAGGTACCCGACGAAGGTCTCAGAAGTCGAGGCGCATCAAAGGCATGGTCCGGGTGAGGCTCGTCGAGGAGTGTGCTCGGGGAGAGGCACTGCGACGAAGGGCTCATGGAATGCTTCATGCGGAGGCCTTGGACGAAGGAGGGACTTCGAAGGGTGGTACTCCGAAGGTGGGGCTTCGGAGGGTGGAAGGCTTCGGAGCAAGGCTAGCTCCGGAGCAAGGTTGACTTGAGGTGCTTCGGCCTGCATGGCTTCGATACACGGACTGACGGAGTTCGAGCTGGGAGTAGCTGCGAAGCCATGGTGGTCCACTCCGGAGGTGTTGGTGCGAAGGCCCAAGGGGCTTTGACGGCTTCGGCTCAAAACCGTCACTGTATCGGAGACTGACTTCGGTGAAGCGAAGGCCAACAGGCTCAAGGCTTCTCGCCGAAGCTACCGCACCCTCGGGTGCGAAGGGAGGATTCCAGAAGGTCAAAGACTGCAAAGGCTGACACTGTTTGTTCTGTAAAAGGCTGACACTGTCCCCTCTGCAAAGCTGACAGAGAAGCCTCCAGAATAAAGGTGGATTACCTTTTGTACCCCTTAGTTATGTAGAGTCAAATCCTTTGTAAACCCTAGGGGTAAAGTAGTCATTTCCTTTGGGTGAACTGTGGGCTATAAATATGGGGGCTCGGTAGGTAACATTAAACACTTTGAGCATTTACTGTTGAGCTCCTGTAGCCACATACCTCGCTGTATTCATCCAGAGTTCAATTCATTTTGTGTTCCTTGTTCAAGCGGCGAAGCCCTGCTTCTGTGTGCTTTTTGCTTGAGCTCGCGTTACATACCTCGCTAGTTTAGTGCACCGAAGCCTGTCTAGGCGGAGGGTGTTTTGTGCGAAGTGTGTTTTTCAGTGTGCTGTCGCTCTGTGTAACAGGAGGCAAGACCTCGCTGCTTACTAGCGAAGCCCTGACCGTAGCCCGTTTTGCTTCTTGTGTCGAAGCCCTTAGCAGTGTCCTCGTAGTGTGCATTTAGACCTTCGGGTACGAAGCCCAGCACCAGTTGCTGTTGCCAAGTACGTGGTCGAAGTCCTCAGAGGGCTGTCAACTCTCGCGAAGGGTGAAGTGCGAAGCCTGCTCGAAGCACCCCGTGTGCGGAGCCTGCACTAACTTAGCGGAGTAGATTTTCGAGGGTTGTTAGTGGAGCGAAGTCTTCTTGGCTTCGAACTTTTGCTCCTCCGAAGCCTGTGTTCGAAGGTGTCGAAGTACCTCCGAACCAGACCTTCGAAGGTAGTGTTCGAAGCCTGTTCCGCAGAAGACAGAACAGAAACCGAAGGCTAATTTTTAGCCCGAAATTTTAAAAGCTCCCATTCACCCCCCCTCTGGTCGCCGTTTCCGGTCCAACAACATCACTCCCACAATGTAATTGGCACTTAAATTCTTGTACCTAGTTACAACTATATCAACCACACATATATGCTGGATCATAATTGAGCACACCCAATGAATTCCCCACTTTAGTTTGTATCCATGAACAATTATTCCTCTCGTACACAACGTCATAGTTTGTGTGGTTTGAAATCTTCACTCGAAATGTTCGTCGGAATGATAATGACCATGCTTTCACAACATCTTTCGTAGTATACACAACATCCATGTGCACCTCATTCTGTGTATACTCCCAACGATTATCACGTCCATCATTTATAGCAAAACCATGAAAATCTTCTTCTTTCCACTCGTTGGGAATCACAATGTTTGGCTCTTCATTGTCATTGTTGCAATCTACTACTTCCTCTTCTTCATCCGAGTTCTCATCTCCACCCTCCTCCATAGCTTCCTTGGAATCTTGATCCTCTCGCTCACACAACTCAACTATGTCCTCTATTTCATCCACTTCGTCAGCTTGCCCTCCAAAAGTTGTACGTACAGTACAACTCGGAGCCACAACATTCATATCGGGAATAACCTCCTAGAGTTGGCTACTCTCATCGACCTCTAATTATACTCCTGATTCAACTACTTGTTGCAGTGCTAGGTCTATAGTTGGAAGGACATGAGGAGTGAAATAGACCAGCAAAATTTGTTCCCAACCTTTCTCTAACACCATTCTAACATACCCCCTCCACATGTTGTTTAAGCTAATAGGAGTCATCTCCCAAAATAACCTTTCGGACACACGGCTGCATTGGGCATACAGATACAAATCCCACTGCTCCTTATTTACTCGAAAAATATGATACATCAACCACCTAATGCTATCAATGCTACACTCCTTCACTTGACTTAAACTATTCTCAGTATATTGATAACTACTAAAATCAACACCATCACGGCCAATATCTACTTGACCATCTCCATAGTAAACCCTAAATGATGTTCTATCCATAATTACTAAAAACATTAATGTTCACACCAACATAGCTAAATTAAGCATCAAACAATATGACAAAAAAGCAGAATACCAAAGTGCATTACATGTATAAAACGGTAAAGTAAACTATGTTCACATTCTAAAGTGCATTACATGTATAAAATGGTAAAGTAAACCATGTTCAAATTCCAAGGTGCATTAAATATATAACATAGTAAAATAAACTATATGTGAATACCTGCAACGACACTAGACAACCACAGATGCAGTGATAGTCTAGTCTTGCGTCAGCAAGCTAGCAAAAGCAACAGAGCTACACACAATGAAGGAATATGTTCATAAAACTCCTAAATTTTTCGTAAAGTACATAAATAAATTTTGTAAATGAGGTAAAAACAACCCATAAATTATGTGTAAATGTGGATAAGCGTACACTTAATTATTTCTAAAAGACCCCTAAATTATGTGTTAAGTATTCATAAATTATCACTAATTTATGTACGAACTATTCAGTATATATCTATAAAGTACCCCTACATTATCTATAAACTACCACTAAATTATTGTTAATTACTATTAAACTATCGCTAAATTAATCCTAAAGTACTCATAAACTACGCCTAAATTACTGCTAAATTACTGCTAATTACTCTTAAATTATCGCTAATTCACTATTAAACTGCAACTAAATTACTCATAAACTACTTCTAAATTACTCCTAAATTACTCCTAAATTATACTACAAAAAATAAAACTAGAGGGGAGAAGAGAACTTATCAGTTGTTGATCGGCCGATTGAGGCCACGTCAGCATGAGTCGGTCGACTAGCGCTGATGTGGTCTCAATCGGCCGAAAGAGCTGTTGGCATGCCAGAAAATAACCATTGCGGGCCACGTGGACCCATCGGCCGATTCGGGGCCACATGGCACGAATCAGCCCATCAAGTACCGACTGCTATCTATTTTTGCAAATTTTTGAATTTTTTTAAAAATATTATATAAAAAATCTTGATTCAGACAATTAGTACATCAGAAATATTTATGTTCGGTGAGTCAATACATAAAAACAATTTAAATAACACGACCTGAGGTTGTTCATGTGTAGGAGTGTAATTAGTCAACTCAATCTGGTAGTGCATTTGTTAATTTCCATATATACATCATGTCACATGATCCGGTTGTTCAGGCAATTAATACATTACAAAGACCTAATTATATAAAGATATGTTCATGTTATTCGCATTGTGTGCCTTGCACTGATGGATTTTACTAGAATAGGCGAGAGGTTAATAATAAGTGTTAATTTATGTACAAAAGTTGGCAAAAGTTTCAAAAAAGATCACACCTACGGGCTAATTTTGGATAACTTCAGCTTTAAAATTTATAAAATAAAATAACATAAACTGTCATTTTAATTTAAAATAAAAACTAAATTATTTAACTAAAAATTATCAATTCACTGTAATGTCAGGTCTAAAATTTCTTTTAGACTAGCTTAATATGGTTATAGTGATCAGACTCATGCGACACAACACTTTAGGAATTATTTAATAAATTATTTATTATTTAATAATGAATGACTATATTTAAATTTTTAAATGTAAATATAAATATTCAAATTTAAATATAAGAATAATATAATCATCTATCGTATTAAATAATAGGAATATAATCATCTATTATATTTAAATATTTAAATTTTTAAATGCAAATATAAATATTCAAATTTAAATATATGAACATAATCATCTATCGTATTAAATAATAAATAATAGGAATATAATCGTCATCCATAGTCAATCCTATTTTCGATAGGACTGGTTGACAATTGAATCCAATTTTTTCCATTATTTGACTATCCATAATAGTGTGGAAACAAAGCCCGAATATTTAAATATTCAAAATTTTAAATAAAAATACAAATATTCAAATTTAAATATAAGAACATAATCATATGTCATATTAAACAATAAACAATAGAAACATAACCATCTATTGTATTTAAATATTCAAAATTTTAAATTAAAATATAAATATTCAAAATTTTAAATTAAAATATAAATATTCAAATTTAAATAAGTGAGAAGTTTGTGCGTGCAGCGGCAACGCGCGGGGAGCGCGCACCCACAGTGCATATGAGAGCAGAGATAGGAGGCTCCTAAGGACGAAAGCTTGGTGACCTCTTTTGAGAGCCGAATAATGTTCTACTAAACCTTGATTTTTCTTTTAGATTCTTAAAATTGAGTTTGAAGATGAAAAGTTGCTCTAATTAATGTCACACGTCTCTCCACCTAAGGAAAGATAAAATACAAGATAGGTAGACCTTCTTCGACAGCCTAAATCTCTTGGTTTTGACTTCTTCTTGGCTTCAGTGTGTAGTCTATAGGGCGCAGGGCACGAGCCCTCGACGGTGGGAGAACGACGGTAGGGGCGAGGCGGCGGCTATGGCGGACGGAAGAGCGGCGCGGGGCAGGAGTCGGGACGGGCGGCCGGAGCAGTGGGCTGGGACTCGGCAGGGATGGCGGACGGGGCGACAGCGGTTAGGTTATCAGCTAGTTTAGTCCAATATAATTATACGGCCACTTAATTAATTTCCTTTAATCCATTATCTACAAAACTTGGTAAACAATTTCCAGCAGGGTGAGCAATAATTTGTTTAGTTAGGAGTGCTTTGTGCTTTGTGTTTTGTGCTTTGTGCTTTGCATGATTCTTCCTTTCTCAGAAACGTTTTAGCCACTCTCTCCGTAAGTCAATATTCTGAGCTAATTACTGAACATATCAATAAAGCTACATCTCCAGATTAGAGACATTACTTGTCTGCAAAATATATTAAAAAAGCATGGTTTGACCTGCTAGAGTCTCCAATATAAAATTTCGATTCTTAATTCCTTTAAAGGTTAATATTATTATTATTAGTAGTATTAGTCGTCGTCGTCAAACCAACATTGCATCCAAATATCAAGCTAACAATACTGTTTTTATATCAGTTCAAATCTATGCTAACTCTTGACAAGGATTACATATGTTCTCAAAAGTAATCAGAGTTGACCTGCAAGCACTAGTGGCCGATAGGAAAACTGAGCGGAGACCCGGCAAAACAACCAACCTCCACTAGCATTACTGCAATAATATCTGTCAATGTATTCTTACGGTGTTGACGTGGATTGTGATAGTCAGGAGAGAGATATTCATTAGGTGAAGTAATCACAAAGATCATGATTAATTTAGTTAGTTTGAGACAAGTTCATTGTGTAATTAAGGAGATAAAGCACGTGACATGATCAAACATTATAATTATGGGATATAATTTTGGAGTAGTTCCCGAATATATTTATGATAACTGAGTGAAAAGAGTTGTCGCTAGACGAAGCATTAAATACGATCTTTGAATCATTTTATAGCCATAAATAGTTAGAAATCTAAAGGCTCCCCAAGTATAGCACTCAAGACGACTATAGACACTACTTAAACGGTTGCAATTAATAGCCAGACCTCATTGATAACAATAAAGCTTAGGACAATAATTGTCCTATCAATAAAGCTTAGGATAATAATTGTCCGAGAAGCGACGCTTACATCTGCGTTCAGAAACCATATGAATAGCATATGGATACTTGAATGCAACTGATTTAATTTGTAACCGATACATCCCTATATAAATGATCATTAATAGGCAGGACACATTAAGCATTAATTTTAACCCCGATACATCCCCTATATAAAAGGCTTGGAAGAACCTCTTACAAACATGTTTTCTGAGACGAGATAAACATTCTCATCGCTATTTCAAGCCCCAAAACCTATATTACATACACAATAGTAGATTTATTATCCTCCAAAAATATTTAACATGTCTAAAACTTAACCATGAGACTCCCCTTACACCTAATCAAATCCCTAGACTCACATGATAATGTTATTCGTACACAACCACTACGGGAACAGCCCTGTTTGCCGAGTGCCTAGGGCACTCGGCGAAGCCCAGAATGCACTCGGCAAAGGCTTCGCCGAGTGCCACACTCGGTGAACCCCACTCGGCACTAGCCTTGTCGGCGACGTGGGGGTTCGCCGAGTGCATTTTATCGGGCACTCGGCGAAGTCTTTGTCGAGTGCAATATAGACTTCGCCGAGTGCCACGCGTAGCACTCGGCAAACATGGCGGGCTAACGGTCGGAGGAGGCCGTTAACGGGGCTTCGCCGAGTGCCCCACGTGGCACTCGGCGAAGGGGGTTTGCCGAGTGCCATGGGGGGCACTCGGCGAAGGGGGCTCGGGGGGGCACGTGGCACGTGAGGGTTTGCCGAGTGCCCCACGTGGCACTCGGCGAAGGGGGTTTGCCGAGTGCCACGTGGGGCACTCGGCGAAGGGGGCTCGGGGGAGGGGGCACGTGGCAGTGGGGCTCGGCAAAGATTTATATAAATTGTTTTTAAAAAAACTAAAATAGAATAAATATTTTAAAAAATCCCAAAATTTGGCATTATATAATATACACTAATATTGCATCCTAGAAAATTTCTAAGTTCAAATAAACAAATTTAAGGCACTTTTAGTTTAAATTTGGGATCTTTTACTTAAAATCCTATAAACAACTTGTATTAACCAAAAATAGCAAACTAACTCTAAAAAATGCCAATTTTTGACATGGTATGAGATAAATTGAGTTTTAGTAGTACAAAAAGTTTTAAGTTCAAACAAATATTTCAATATCGATTTGCTTCTAAACCTAACTCATTTCATCCCTAAACTCCTAAACCTTCTCGAAGGTTGTCCAGTTTCTAAAGGTCGTACTTGAAAACTTTGTCGAAACATTATGAATTTTTTACCATATTATATATGTATGATATAATGACACCATGTCAAGTGTCATATTTTTTAGGCATCAATTACATTTTCTATAATTAAAAAACCATTAACCTACATATTGCCGATCGAGTGTCGTAAATTAGATTTTAAATATTTAGTTATATTTAGTTGTAAAAGATTACAAATGTAATCATGAACACAAATATGATTTTTCCATAATTTTTGAGTCATTATTTCATGTACATGCATTTCAAAATTGACCAATTGGAAGTAAATCCTACAAATACAATTATTTTATTAAAAATATCAAACCCACTCATAAAAGGATGAAAATTCTCCGTGGATTAAAATATGTTGAATTATGACTGTAAAAAAAATTCAGGTTCAAAACATTTTTAAATTGTGATATGGACTCAAAATGTGTTTTCACATGAAATAATGGGTATTTCATCTTTGCCTAGTGCTTTTCTGGTGGCACTCGGCAAAGGCTAGGGTTTGCCGAGTGTCCGTTAGTGGCACTCGGCAAACCCAAAAATTCACCCGTGCCGTCATCACGCCGTCAGCAAAAAATTGGGCGGGGGATTTTTCAGGTTGTTTGCCGAGTGCCACCTACAGGGCACTCGGCAAAGAGCTGGAATTGCCGAGTGCCACGATGTTTGCCGAGTGCATGACATCTGGCACTCGGAAAAATAGTGTTTGCCGAGTGCCTGATGAAATGCACTCGGCAAACATCGTGGCACTCGGCAAACGTTTGTTTTCCGGTAGTGAACAACTATAATGTATTATAAGAGCTCTCTGCCCATGATATGCGTTTGAACGTGAAAATGAAGGCACGAACCTATAATGTATTCTGTGATGTAGTTATGACCTTTTTATTCTCTCCGATGAGCACAGAATATTTGTGGAAACTTTATCCAAGTATCACAGTGAAACATAGGTAGAAATTTCATGGCATAATTTGAGATGCGAACCAGGTAGATGAATATATATATATATATATATATATATATATATATATATATATACACGGGAGCACTATTCTACACCACGTGTGTAGAATAGTTATTCTACACCGACTACTTTCAGTAGTAGATTTTCTCAGTAGAATAGTAATTGAGTACTACTTTTTTCTCAGTAGTTGATTTCTCGGTAGAATAGATATTCTATACCCGTGGTGTAGGATAGCATTTATATATATATATATATACACACACACACACACGGGAATGCTATTCTACACTACGGGTGTAGAATGCTATTCTACACCGATCAACCCAATTATGCCCACCTCATCCAGCGTGCCTCCTTGCCGCCCCACCCAATTTCGACTCCCCAATTCCACGTCGGTGTAGAATAGCATTATACACCCGTGGTGTAGAATATCATATATATATACAAATGTTATCCTACACCGCGAGTGTAGAATAGTTATTCTACCGAAAAATCTATTACTGAGAAAAAAAATAGTACTCAATTGCTATTCTACTGGGAAAATCTACTACCGAAAGTAGTCGATGTATATATATATATATGTATGTATATATATATATATATATATATATGTATGTATCGTTTCTTTACAGTTGATGTAAACAAAACGAGTTGAGCATGCAGAAAGGTGTATTCTTATCAGAAAATAATAACATGAGTAGTGTCGTCAAGATATACAGTCACTACATAAAAACAGTTATTCTCTTGCATCCAAAACGATTGAATTCAACTACTACAGCATGAACCCACTTGTCAGCCACACTAAAATTAACTTGTATCCGCTCATACAACATAAGATTCATTATAACAAACAAAAAATCAACATACATATATCTGCTCGTATGGTATACAACTAATCAAACACTGATGAGCGGTATACAACTAATCAAACACTCTTCTTTTCTTTATTCAGAATATATGATCCCACATTATAAAAGCAACCATTCATACACACTAACACACCCCTAGCTGATCAGCTAAAGTGAAAAGAACATGCCTAAAAAGTAGATAGTTCACCAAAATTATTTTTTGGTTTCAGCATTCTTAAACATTTGCATTAGGTATTTAGGTGAACGAATAATGGACCAGAAGCTAACCTACAAGGAACGGCCTATACCTCCGAAACTAACTTGTATCGTTCTTGGGTTCTTGGGCCGGGGCGACCGCCTAGGGTTCAGGAAAATTAGGGGCCCTTAATTTATATATGTATATATAACTTGTATTTTTATATTTTTTACACTACAGTTCACAACCCAAAAATGGTCCAGCATGCAGCACAACAAATTTACAAATTGGAACTTTGCCTAGCACGATATCTGTAAATGCCCGAAGTCTAGTAAACTTCGAACTCATTGTATTTCCCAGGGAATACAAGTACAAATTGTCTCAGAACAAATGACTTACAATGCGACATTACATAAACATAGAATTCTTATTACATCTTGTTGGCGTAAAAGATTACGCTAACAGGTTTCTGTAGATTAGAAACTAACAAACGAAGTGTTTGCGAAGTGAACTGTTCTAAGCCTCCGAAAGGATAACAACTTAGAATAGTTCGAATGTGTGTATTGAATAACTTGTATTCGGTCCCTATTACAGGGTGAAACGGGGGATATTTATAGGCCCAAACATTAAGGAAAAGACCTATTTACCCCTCTATTACAACCGACATAGTGGAAACTATTCGGTACCCTTAATAGGGCTAAAATGGTAAAAGACTAATCTAATAGAAAAGAAGATAAGTCTTCCATCTTAGCTGACAGAAAAGATCTTAAAGAGCCTTAGTTCGAAGATATACTCCGAACCAAGGTTCACCTTCGTACTTCGAGCTTGACTCAGAATATCTTCGAAGATGGACGTCTGGAAACCTTCGAATCCATTATCTGTCTTTGTGCTGTTACCGCAATAACCCTGAGGACGGAATATTTTCCCCCAACACATCTTTATTTAAAACACACACATAGCAGCGGAAAACTACAATACGCCATGGAGCCACTTCCTTGCCGAGGCAGAGACTCAACCTTCAAGATCAACAAACTCTTCCTCTGGAGGAGGTAAAGCAATGTTGAGTACATTGGTACTCAACAAGTCACGAGGACAAATGCACATAATGCAAAAGAGTACCAAGGAAGGGTTAGGGTTCATCTTTGCGAAAATGCTAATTTTATTTATTTAGCAAAATTGGTTTAAGTTCATTTCTAAATATGAAAGTAACCAAATTCATTTAATCTGAGCAGTGACACCGCTTTCCGACAAGCATTCAGAAAGACACTACGATTAACCAAGTTCACCATGATTCATAAGTTTTAAAGTTTTCAACTAATCCGCAAGGAACATTATTAGGCTTGCCCATAACCGAGGACACGATTATTCGAATAGATTTTTAACTCTGATCAGAGGTGTACACTTTACCCACAAGGCATAGTCTCGGTGAATGCTGAAATACCACCATAGTAGCCCGACCAAAGCCCATGCCAAAGCCCTTCCTACAACCCACCACAATATAAAGACAACCGCACTAGGTTTCACTGAAAAACGATCAGCCCCCATTAGTGCCTAGTAGGACGAAGGTCATACTTGAGGTTACGCCTAGAGACACTCACCATGGTTAGGTAGTTCCCACACTGGCCCCCACAAGCACCTTTCGGACGCACAAACGTTGGCCTCCGCCTACCTCTCCTTGGTGCTCTATCCTACGATGAATTATAGTCTAGACTAGGTCGTACCCATTAGACTTACGATTGTACGAAATAGCTTTCATGACCGATCATGCGGATAAATCCTTAACATACCCTGGGTACATCCTTCCTAAAAACGAACATAGTACCCAAAGCCCACCCATATTTTAGCTCATTTTAATCAAAGATACTTGTTTAAACCAACAAGGATGCCTTCTAAACATTCATATTTTACTAAACAAGATGTGTACATATTATATAAGTTGTGTTCTTTCAGCGGGGCTAAGCGTAGCTAAAATATGAAAATCTTACCAATAATTATATATATCAAGGGTTCATCAAGGTGTTATGGCTCAATGATTCAAATGCTATAATCATATACAAGGCAATGGGATGTGTATTAATTATCCACAGTATTGTCCCTAACCATGCATGTATAGATCAAGTTATAAAATACTTTTTGCAAAACATAGGTTCAATATGGTCAAAATAGAATTTGTGACTTGCCTTGCACTTGAATAGATGGTGTATGATCTTCCGAATAAACTTCAAAGTCTTCGGCGACGTCGAAGTCTAAACATACCCGTTAAATGAGAAAATTAATTAAAACGACACAAAACAGTACATAAACAGTACAATTAAGTTGCAGTTTTAAGTATATTATCGCTAGAAGAATTTTGCAACTTGAATGGGTGAAAACAGAGATAGGATGCGAAAGTTATGGGGGAAATATCCTCTGCAATCTGCAATCGTGCAATCGTGCGATCTGGTGCATCCAATCAAGATCCAACGGTTACAATACTTTTTTACTTTTTTCATCTGTAACCGTTGGATTTTGATTAGATGCACTGGATCGCACGATTGCATGATTGCAGATTGCACAAAATATTTCCCCAAAGTTATGAGCTTTGGAAGGACGCAAAAGTTATGAGCTTTGGAAGATATAGGCTGCACTAAGGGATGTTTCTGGAGCAGTTTTTTTGCTTGAACAGAACAGCAGCAAACATTGCTCTGTTCTTCTTTTTAGCAGCAGCAGAGAACTCCCGGCGAGTGGTGAAACTCAGGTGCGAAGCTAGCTAGCGACTATGGAATGCAAAAACAGAAACACGACGTTGAGGGAATTGGATTGGTACCAAAATCGCAGCCTGGGAAGAACGAATGATGTCGTTGACGAGAAAGCCGAACGGAGCTCCGGACAATGGCGGCGATTGAGTGGTGGAAGTGGTTTCCCTTGGAAACCAAGGGTGCAAGGAAAAGGAGGGAGATGAACACTGCCAGAGTTTTATAGCTGCAATGAAGATGAAACGAGACGCCGCCCATGCAAGCAGTTAAACCCATCGGTTTCAAAATATCAATGTGTGGACAAATCGAAATTAATCCGGTGAAATGGGGAGATAAATGGCCAGGAAAATACGGGGGAAATGATCCGACGGAAGACAGGAAGGCGATTGGTTGACTAGAGGCGAGGAATCCCAACGAAATGCATTGATGGAGGATTTTTATTTGGGGCGAGTTACTGTAGCACTCAGGAAACAGAGGGCGGGAGGTTGAAGAAGCTCCTGACAGCTGAGCCCATGCTATCAGTGAGAGAAAAAAATATGGAAAGGGCAAATGGGCCGGTTAGGAAAAGAGAAAGGAATAGATTGTGTTCTGCAGTTTTGATTCACCGATCTAGTTATAAAATTCATAGAAAATTATAAGAAAAATCCTAAAATATTTTTTTGAGACATGGAAAATTTATGAAAGAAATTTTCCTTCTCTTTTTGCATTGTTTTCACATGATTTTTAGTTCTTACTCTTTTTTCCAAACACTTTTTATTCAAGCAAAATGAAATTCATTTTCTTTAACGCATTTTATTTTATTTTATTTTATTCAACTTCAGGGTGTTACAATATCGCCCTAGTCCAATGTAGCACACTAGCAAGCAGTCCAGCATGGAAAAATGCAAGACAGTTAGGCAGCCACGCAATGACGCTTGTCCTCTCGTGATATCGCGCAAAATCCTCGTCTGCTCACTCGGCAACATAAATCCCCCATTCATCGGCTCACAATTGCACGACTCCCGCTATGGCAACACTGCAATGGGCAACGAACAATGGACGATCAAGGCTTTCATCACCTCAGCTACTCCACTGGAGCCTAAAGCGCTAGTGAGTGGTGATCGGTCCAAATCCCATCCTAAATTCTAATGCTAGGCTGGTGGATGATAGTGACGATGGTTATGCCCTCGCGGTGAGCCATGTAAGTGATCCGACTGACAACATGGTAGGAGGTGGCGCTGTTGATTCGCCGATGCTCACCTGCCACTGCTGCCTATCGCTAATACCCTTGTACGTCTATTCATGTGATTCGCGCACCCACTAATAATAGATCGAAGGGCTCCTGATTTTTTTTTCGCCTAGGGGCCCCAAAATGCTAGGAACGGCCCTACAAAGCCTCCACATTTCCATGCATCATATAGGAAGATATGACAATCTGGAGATGAGCACTGTCAAATTCTTTAGCACTCTCCAAAAGCATTCTGAGAAGCGACGCTTACATCAGCATTCAGAAACGCAGCGTGCATCTTCAGGACAATGAAAACAGCATGCAGCAGATAAAAGCTCATTGAAACGGCCGCTTACATCGTTTTGTTGAAAATCTTTCAGGTTTTTAACTCAGTGAATGATTTTCATAGGTAGGCGAGCTTTTTAAACTAAAATTTCAACCCAACACTAGGTAATGGAATGAGATTTTAGGCTCCAAACAGGCCCTTAAATACCAAGAGAAGTCATGCAAAATATTTTTTAAAATTCTTTTTATTTACGAATCCACGTTTGGTGAAAACTATGGACTCTCCTGATGGATGGTTAAGCTATTGCAGATAGCAATCAAGAACGTGAAGCCAATTACAGCAGAAATGGCATGCCTCCTAAGTCCTAATTCCAAAAAAACAAAGCTCATGGACATTCTACATTTTTGGGGTCATACATAGCAGACTACCAAAGGCAGATTCTGTCTCTAGCAGTAATGAAGCACTTTGTCATTTACTAAATTAAGAGCATCATAGCAATGTGTCACATTAAACTCAAAACATATATATCTCCATTGATGAACACAAATATGTGTCATGGCCTTTGATCATGGGCCGGGGGGCTTAGCCCGCCCGTGAACAGTACCGCACAGTACTGTTCACGGACTGATCTGATCTAACATAAGACTATCTCTTTCCTTGGTTGGTACTGTTCACATGCGGACCAAACCCTCCGGCCCATAATCTAAGGCCACGACAATATGACTAATATAATGTTGAGTTGAATTACCGTAAATACTGAAATTGTTCTAAGACAAGTTCATAATGGAAAATTTCCTAACTACTTGTCTGCACCATTCATAAACTTCTCTTCAAACTTACCTGGCATGGCCACAGTTATGGGGGCACAGAAAAGGTGTTGAATGCAAGCTATCATCAAAACAAAATTACACAATCAAAATATTGAAATCAACTGCAAACAGGATGAAAGAAAATTTGTACCATTTTGTAACCTCTCTTTGAACTAATTATTCAACAAGATGCTAGCAGATTGGCAGGACCAGCACCTAGCGCCTAGGGCAACCTATGCGGATCCTAGCCAACGCCTAGGACCAAGTTGGCTAGTGAATTCTAAGCAACCAGTAAGCATATACATAAAAATTAGATAACAGAACACTAAAATAGCAGCACGAGAGCTTCCAAGGCTGGCTAGCCACCTAATGCACCATCTAATACCTAATTGTGGTCAACTACCCAGTGCCCCTAGGACTGACTCTTAGAACATTATTTGAAATGTATATGCTCATAGGTAGAATAATGGAATAACTAACCCAAGGGCAACATCAGACCAACCTTGGCAACTGCAGCCGGCCGGTATGGACAATGGATCTTTCATGATGACCAGCTGTCGTGGAGTGCAAACTTCACCTGCATTGGTTGAAAACAAGAAATAATAAAACGAAAAGCTATTCATATTATTTCTCTTGGTAGAAAAGGTAGATATTTTCAGACAAGCCAGTATTAACATTTGAAGTTTCATTGTTAGCAATGTTAGGAAATCACTGAGAAAGCAGGGCATTATAACTAAGAACTATCTGTCTTTCCTGGTTTCCAGTCCCACCAAATTCAATCAATGATTACAGAATGTGAACGATATTTCTGTGCTTTGTGGTAATCTCATGAGTGCAGGAGTTGAATCACAACATATCAATTGTTACCTTGAACAAAAATGAATAATAAGAACATTGAAAACTATAACACAACCTCTCTGATAGCATATGGGTTTCAACATCCAATAAATATATGCAAAACTTACCATAACCATTGGATAAGTTCAAAGCAGCAACTTCTTGAAGCATTGACTGATGATTGTGCAAATGTTGAATAGTATTTGGTGGGTCAAGGATAGTTACTTCTGGATGCTCTTCGCGATAATCCTTTAAAAATATGAAAAAAAAAATCATTCAAGGATATTTACTCTTCATTTAGATTGATCAACACTAAATGTTGGCAATTTTCTTTGCCCTTCTCTGAGTTACCCAAATATTTCAATATTGACTATATAATGTCGTCTGAAAAGAACCTGATTGGGACTGAGCTAAGCTGCACCGTTGCATAGAGCACAAGAAAGAATTTGAAGCTAACTAGCTACAGAATATGTCAACTCTGTTCTAAGGTGTAACCCTTCCGCATCAGAAGTTTTCCTTTGGTGTTCAGGGACTACCTCCAGAACTTGCTGCTACTCCTTGTTAGTAAGCTGGCATAAGGAGAGAGAAACTCAATCAGGGGAAAAAAACTTAGGCAGCAAAGAATAAACAGGCAAAAGTTTTAAAAAATAAAGAGAAGCAGGATGCAGAAATATTATCCAATAAGATTAAAAGCAGTTATAGAAAACAAAACATGATTGATATATAGCATATTGTATTGATTTACCACATGCAAAGGAAGACATGATTAACCTTGTGCAAAATAATGTCAAATGGGCCTTGTTCAGGGAGAGGACGAGTCTCATCAATTGAAATAAAATGAATGCCCTTCTTCCTGAAGAAAAAAGTTTAACAGTATAAGAACTTGACAAACTAACATAACACAAGAAAACTGGCATGAATGTAGGTGTGCTTGTTTCAATGGAACAAGGTGTAATTATTGCAGCTAGAATCAAGATTTCAGTTATGTGGGACAAGTTGTAATTATTGCAGCTAGCTTCAAGATTTCAGTTATGTTAGCTAAGAGATGCATTGGATCATACTCTAGCTAGTTGCTATAAATGAGAGGATTTAGCATTAACAAAGTACCATGGGTTATCCCTTGGCAGCAGGACACTAATCCATATTTCACAATTACAGCATTAACAAATTTAGCATTGTGCTCGACTGCTCGTTGATTTTTCTTTTCAACTACATTGAGGTATTGAGGTAACTCATAACAGTTGGTCAATTCTAAATAACTAAATAGTAGATGAAACCAACAAAGGCCCACCAGTTAAGTGATATTATCCTTATCATGATTTTATAAGGTACAGAGAAATAAGGGGTTGATTTGTGATATCTATTGAACTATAAACATGATGCTTTAATCATCACTCTTAAAAATAAAAGTGTTGCAGATAAAACTGCATTTTACAGGGTACCTGAAATATATAGGCTTTTAAATGGCAAGAAGTAACTAAAAACACCTGAGCACATTTATGTTTAAATGCATCCTATAAAATACCAAAGAAGACTACCTGTAAATCTAGAACAATAAATACCATCACAGTTTCGTGAAAATAGCCATTCACCAACCAGGATATCATATACTTCATATGTTGCAACAACAGATTGACCTTAAACATTTTCATGCATTCTTTGCTGGAAGAGCATGTACTTCATAGTCAAGTCAACATGTGAGTACTTTAATTAGATTCAGATTTAGATTAAATTAAAGGAAGTAAATTATGCTTCTATAAACAATCTGAATTTTTTTCCTCGGGTCATTTCAAAGACGTGTTTATCCGCAAGAATATTCCAATCCCAGTGTTAGCGTGATGTATAGGCCCACGGGCCCAGGGGGGTTTGGCTGGAACCCTAGAGGTGCCTCCCTCCCTGGTTTTGGTAGTATTTATATTTGGCAAGGATTCCCTAGATTATTTGGCAAGGATCTCCTAGATTAGCTGGATTAGCTCCTTCCTTGTTTAGCTCTTTCCTTGTTTAGCTCTTTCCTTCTAGATTAGAGCTTTCCTATTTCCTGGGACATCCTTGCCTATATATATTGAGCCTTGGGCTCCCCCATAATCAATCTACTAATTTTCCCAGCCATCCTCTTTCATGGTATCACGAGACCGGGACTCTTCCCTCTCGCCCTTCCACTGCCCCTGCGCACACTAGCTGTGCACCGGTATGGTTGGGACTCCTCTCCCCTCCCACGTTGATCCTGCTGATCAGCCTCGCCTAGATGGCGATGCTTCTTCACAGACCGACGCCGAGGCTCGCCGCGCCCTCCGCGAGGCTGCTCTGGCCGCTGCTCAGGCCGCTGAGCAGGAAGCCGCCGCCGCCTCCAACGAGCGCGACGCCGCCGCGGAGCGCGTCCGCGCTGCCCTCGCTTGGGCGGCCAAGGCCCGGGCCGACGCCACCGCCGCGGTTGATCCCGTCGATCAGCCTCACGCGGGCGGCGACATGAGCGTCACCCACGCCATGATGCTCCACGAGGCCGCTGCCGTCCTCAACCTCCACGCCCAGGCAGTCTCCGTGCAGAATGCACGCAGCCTGGTGCCAACCGTCCTCGACACCGCCGGCAACTACCCCCGTTGGCGCGAGCAGTTCCTCCTCGCCGTCACCAAATACTCGCTGCTGTGATCACGTCCACAGCGACTCCGTCTCGGCCCTTGCCGACTGGACTCGGATGGACGCCGTCGTCAAGTCATGGCTCTACAGCATGGTCTCCGCTGACCTCGCCGACGCCGTGATCGACCACCGCGCCTCCGCCCGCGAGGCCTGGCTCGCCATCGAGGATCACTTCCTCGGCAACCAGGAGACCCGTGCCCTCCACCTCGACGCCAAATTTCGTGCGTTCGCTCAAGGTGATCTCTCCATCACCGAGTATTGCAAGCGCTTCAAAAAGATGGCCGACGATCTCGCTGACCTCAACGAGCACGTCACTGACCGCACCTTGGTCCTCAACGTGCTTCGTGGGCTCAACGAGCGCTACAAGGACATCGGCGTCCATCTCCGGCGCGGGCGCCCGTTTCCCTCCTTCACCGCCGTCCGCAACGAACTCCTTATCGAGGAGATCAACATGGTGCAACACCCTGTTGCCCCCTCCACTGCTCTTGTCGCCACTGGCTCCTCTCGCCAGCCTGCAGCGACCGGCGGTGGTCCTCCTCGGACCGGTGGTGGCGCCCCCAAGCCGAAGAACAAGAAGAAGAAAGACCGTCGGGCTGGCAGCACCTCTGCTCCAGGTCCCAACGCTCCCTCCTCCGCACCTGGGGCGCCTGCTGGGTCTGGCGCGACCTGGCCCTCCGTCTACAATCCGTGGACCGGGTCCATTCAAATGTGGCCCGGTCCCCGGACTCCCCCGCTGGCCCCGCTCCCTCAGGGCCGTGCCGGCCCTCAGCAGCAGGCGCTGCAGCAGGCTCTGCTGGCTCAGCAGATGCAGCTTCCCCAGCCGGCCTACCTGCCGGCCCCGGCGTCTCCGCCCAACAAGCCTTCCAGCCGCAGCAGCTGGCGCCGTCCCACTACCAGCCCATGGTAGGCTCTCCGGTTTGGGACTAGAACTCACTGGCCTCTACATTCAGTACCATGACGATCACTCCGCCGGTGAACAACGACTGGTACCTCGACACCGGTGCTTACTCCCACATGACTTCTGATGATGGTACTCTCTCTCACTCCTCAATCCCTCGGTTTCCCTCTCCCACATCCATTGTTGTCGGTAATGGTTCGCTCTTGCCCGTCACTGCCACCGACAAGGCACAACTTGCCCCCCTTGCTTTAAATAACGTTCTTGTTTCGCCTCAGCTTATCAAGAATCTTATTTCTGTTCGCCAATTCATTGTCGATAACAATTGCTCTGTGGAGTTTGACCCGTATGGTTGTTCTGTGAAGGATCTTCTCTCGCGGAACGTGATCATCAGGTGCAATAGCTCCGGTCCGCTCTACCCCTTGCAGCTGCCTGTCGCTCACTCCCTTGTCGCCAGCTCTTCGCCACCCTACCTGTGGCACCATCGCCTCGGCCATCCCGGTCGCGAGGCCCTCTCCAAACTCGCTTCAGCTATTCCGGCTTGTAATAAAAGTTTGGATTCTCTATGTCATGCGTGTCAGTTGGGACGACATGTTCGTCTTCCTTTTGGTACTTCAGCGTCTTGGGCGTCAAACAACTTCGATCTTATTCATTGTGACCTATGGACATCACCTGTTGCTAGTGTCTCTGGTTACAAATATTATCTTGTTGTTCTTGACGATTGCTCACATTACTTGTGGACATTCTGATGGGGGAATGGTCCCGATCTTCCGCTAGGTAAAGGATAAACTTGGGTTGGTGGAGAATCTCGACGTTGGCGATCCAAGGCTCTGGTCCGGCGAATCAAAACCTTGCAATCGTTACACCACTGTCTCCGTTGGTTATCAACCACACAGAACGCGATTGACCTCGTCACGAAGGCTAATTCCTGCAAGCGAACCCAAGAACACAAGCAAGAACAGGAAGGATACAAATAGAATGCCAAATCACAGACAAACGAAGATAAGGTGAGGTTTCACAAACGCCAATGCAGCAGCCAATCGGTCCAGTGCAAGAGGCGGGATCTAAACACAACAGTGTAGATGCAACAAAGCAAAACCTAACCCTAGAGGCGGCTGGCGTGAGAATATATAGGGCGGCGGCCTGTGGAAGTTGAACAGACTTGGGCTGTGGGCTAGAAGACGTACAGACTCAGATTATGGCCAACACGGCCCAGTTCTGTCACGCAGGACTGTTTTAAACGTACAGGACGACTCGAGACTCCAAATGAGGTGAAACCAACGGCAAACGATCCGTCTTCTCCTCAGCTTTCCAGAAAGTCAAAGAACGCGCCAATCGGACTTCGTATGAGGAAGTTATGCCCATTTTGGTGCATGGTGGTCGATGTAGTCCGAACCAGCGAATTCTTGACTTCAAATCATCCGTGCGGCTCCGTCTTCGACTCCAACTCTTCTATTCCATCTCCCATGTTCCTAAGCAACAAAACATCACTAGTATTCAGTAGTATCCCGTCCAAACAAATATTCACATAGTTGCTAAGGAAAGAATTAACCTCATGGTTCAAGCGACGGGCACGGGCGCGTGTGATTGGTCCTTGTAATTGAATTGTAGGTGGAGGCTCCATGTGTGTATCATGTGAAGTGATGTCCTCATCATCCTCCCCTTCTTGAATTGGAGTCGTCCTCGACTCAAGGTCATCGTCATCTTCCAAATAGGGCTTTAAATCTGAAATGTTAAATGTGGGACTAACCCCAAAAGCTGCAGGCAACTCAAGTTTATATGCATTATCATTTATCTTCTCAAGCACACGGAAAGGACCATCAACACGGGGCATCAATTTAGACTTTCTCAAATCAGGAAAACGATCCTTGCGCAAGTGCAACCAAACAAGATCACCCGGTTCAAATGTTATCTCTTTTCTACCCTTACTACCATAAGCACGATATTTCTCATTCATTTTCTCTATGTTTCCTTTAGTAGTTTCATGCATGTTCAACAATAATTCAGCACGTGTAGTAGCATCAAAATTCAATTTTTCAGATGGTGGCAATGGTAGTAAATCAATAGGAGCACGCGGATTAAAGCCATAGACCACTTGAAATGGACTTACCTTAGTAGTGGAGTGTACTGACCTATTATATGCAAACTCAATATGAGGTAGACACTCTTCCCATAGCTTCAAGTTGGTCTTCAAAACAGCCCTCAACATGGTGGACAATGTACGGTTGACGACCTCCGTTTGTCCATCCGTTTGGGGGTGACAAGTAGTAGAAAACAGCAGCTTTGTCCCTAACTTATGCCACAACGTCCTCCAAAAATGACTTAAGAATTTGGCATCACGATCTGAAACGATGGTATTGGGAACTCCATGCAAGCGTACGACCTCTCTGAAAAACAAATCAGCAACATTTGTAGCGTCGTCGCTCTTGTGACAAGGTATAAAATGCGCCATTTTAGAGAAACGATCTACCACCACAAAAATACTATCCCTCCCCCTCCTAGTTCTAGGTAATCCTAACACAAAATCCATAGAAATATCCTCCCAAGGTACACTAGGAACGGGCAGAGGCATATAAAGACCATGTGGGTTTAGTCGGGACTTAGCTTTATTGCAAGTAGTGCATCGTGCCACATAGCGCTCAACATCTCGTCTCATCTTAGGCCAATAGAAGTGTGTGGACAGCACATCTTCAGTTTTCTTTGATCCAAAATGACCCATCAAACCACCACCATGTGCTTCCTGCAATAACAACAAGCGAAGAGAGCTAGCCGGCACACATAACTTGTTAGCACGAAAAAGATATCCATTATTCAGCACATATTTGTTCCAAGCATGGTCATCTGTACAATTTGCAAAAGCATCTTTGAAGTCCAAATCAGTAGCATACATGTTCTTCAATGTTTCTAAACCAAAGATCTTATAATCAAGTTGAGAAAGCAATGTATAACGTCTAGACAAAGCATCCGCAATCACATTATCTTTCCCTTTCTTATGCTTAATGATGTATGGAAAAGTTTCAATAAATTCTACCCATTTAGCATGTCGTTTATTCAGATTTGCTTGACTACGTATATGCTTCAATGCTTCATGATCCGAATGAATAATAAACTCCTTAGGCAAAAGGTAATGTTGCCAAGTTTCAAGCACACGCACTAAGGCATATAATTCCTTATCATAGGTAGAATAGTTCAACTGTTGGCCATGTAATTTCTCACTAAAATAGGCCACGAGTTTACCTCCTTGCAGCAGCACACCTCCTAATCCAAACCCACTAGCATCACATTCTAACTCAAAAGGCTTACTGAAGTCGGGTAGCTGAAGTAGAGGTGCATGTGTAAGACGATCTTTGAGTGTGGCAAAAGCTTGTTCATGTGCTGGCTCCCACGCAAAAGTAATTCCCTTCTTGGTCAACTCATGCAAAGGACCGGCTATGGTGCTGAAATTTTTCACAAAACGTCGGTAGAAACCTGCAAGACCAAGAAAACTACGTACCTGTGTGATAGTTTGGGGTTGCGGCCAGTTGTTGATTGCTTCTACCTTTGCCGCGTCGACCTCAATACCCTGTGAAGTGACAACATAGCCAAGAAACACAACTCGATCCGTGCAAAACGTGCACTTCTCAAGGTTACCAAACATTCTAGCTTCACGGAGGGCAAAAAAAACAGCACGTAGGTGTTCAACATGTTCAGTGAGAGACTTGCTATAAACCAAGATATCATCAAAGTATACAACCACAAAGCGTCCTATAAAGTGCCGTAGGACTTCATTCATCAAGCGCATGAAGGTACTAGGTGCATTAGTAAGTCCAAAAGGCATGACAAGCCACTCATATAATCCAAACTTTGTTTTAAAAGCAGTTTTCCATTCATCACCTAGTTTCATGCGAATTTGGTGGTAGCCACTACGGAGATCGATCTTAGAAAAGATAATGGCACCACTAAGCTCATCAAGCATGTCATCCAATCTAGGAATAGGGTGTCGATATCGAATGGTGATATTATTAATAGCACGACAATCAACACACATGCGCCAACTACCATCTTTCTTAGGTACCAAAAGAACGGGTACTGCACAAGGACTAAGGCTTTCACGGACGTACCCACGATCAAGAAGGTCCTGTACTTGCCGCTCAATTTCTTTTGTCTCCTCCGGATTGGTATGGTACGCTGCACGATTAGGAAGAGACGCTCCCGGGACCAAATCAATTTGGTGCTCGATGCCGCGTATTGGTGGCAGCCCGGGTGGTATCTCAGCAGGAAAAACATCTTTAAACTTCTGCAAAAGGTCAGTGACTGCAACAGGAACAGAGCTAGGAATGTTCGCAAGTGAAAACAACACGTTTGTGCAAATCAAGCCATATAGCAAGGGGGTATCATCACAAATTTCAGCAAGGTCAGTTTTAGTTGCAAGCATGACACGCCCTTTCAGATTTATAACTTGTGATGAAGAAGGAGAAGCAATTTTATCTTTCTGTTGCCTCAAAAGCGTCTTAGCTACTTGCTGATTTTCAGAAGGTTTTTTGTTCTTTTGTGCATCCCTAGCATGTTTTTCTTGTTCAAATTTTACAATTTCAGCAGGAGTCATAGGAAGCAATGTAACTTTCTTTCCTTTATACATAAATGTGTACGTATTGCTCCTACCATGGTGGGTAGCATCAGTATCATACTCCCAAGGTCTACCAAGTAACAGAGAACATGCTTGCATTGGTACTACATCAAATTCAGCAGCTCCGAAGTATGTACCAATGGAAAATTTGATGTGAGCAGTTTGTGTTACCTTGACCTTACCGCTATTGTTGAACCATTGCACATGGTAAGGGTGTGGATGCGCACGTGTGGGAAGTTGAAGCTTCGTTACCATGTCGTGGCTCACCAAATTGTTGCAACTGCCGCTGTCGATGATGACACGTACACGACGGTTATTGACGCCGAAGAAGGTCTGAAACAGATTGTTCCGTTGTGCCCTGTCGTCCTGCTCCATGTGAGTGCTCAAGATGCGTTGTACAATAAGTGCTTCAAGGTCGGCAGTGGCATCCGACGCAATAACAGCGTCATCGTCGAATGTTTCATCATCTCCTGCAATGTTAGCAGCAAGTGCATATTCATCTTCAACATCACTAGCACTTACATAGACACCGTCTTCCGTAGCAATATAAGACCGCTGACTAGGGCAGTCTTTCATCACATGGCCAAATCCTTTGCATCTGTGACACTGGATCGCTGCAGAACGTGCAGTAGAGGCCGCCGAGGAGGTGGGCTTGGCTGGCGGCTTGGATGCTGCAATTTTGGAACTCTCAACCTGGGCTGTAGATGTAGAAGGTGCTGATGTAGCCGCCGGTCGAGAAGGGGGTGGGGGTGGTCGTTGCTGCTGACCACTTGAGCGTGAAGTAGCACCACCAATGTTGGTCCTCATGCTGCGTTGTGGTTGTTGGCGACCCTGCAATTCTTTTTCTGCAAGCATAGCAAGGTGGAAAAGATGAGTGATAGTATTGTATTCTTTATAATCAATGATATCCTGAATTTCACGTCTTAAACCACCATAAAAACGGGCCATTTTATCCTCATTGTCCTCCTCAATTTTAGCACGCATGCAACCTATTTGCAACTCCTGATAATACTCCTCTACCGATTTATTTCCTTGGTTTAGGCGCTGCAATTTTTTTCTCAAATCACGTTTATATGAAGGAGGGACCCATCTACCACGCATTTGCCGTTTTAACATATCCCAAGTTTGTGGTTCATTTCCAACCTGAACTATTTCAGTCCACCAAAGAAGAGCATATCCAGTGAAGTCACTAGTAGCTAAACGCACGCGGTGGATAGCAGGAACCATGTGAGCATTAAATTTTTGTTCGACTGACATCTCCCAATCTAAATATGCATCTGGATCATAGGTGCCAGCAAAAGGAGGTACTGAAAATTTTACCTTAGAGTAGGGATCATTGTTCCTGTGGTTGTCATTGTTACCTCGTGGAGGGCGGTTGCGGTGGCCGCCCATACCTTGACGGTTGAACTGAAAGCGATGATGTGCAGCCTCATCAGGTCCAATGCCATTGTTCCCAGCATAGGATAGGTCGTCTTCCTCTTCAATATGGTCGTCTTCCTCTTCAACATGGTCATTGTTGGCTCGTGCAGCAGGCAAGCGTGTTTCCAAGGCAGTCATCCGGTCTACTAGGTCAGCCACAGTACGTGCGAGACTCTAGTAGAGCACGTCGTGAGACACATTCATTAAAATCAGATGGAGGGGTACCGCTGTTATCTGCCATGTTAGTGAAAGACAAAACAACAAAGAATAATCCTGATGGAAAAACAGCTAGGTGTGGTGGTGGGTGTGGGGTGGAAGCAATCCGTCAAGCACCTTACCCACGCTTGCAAGTGTTCTTACCACGCCGCAGGGAGGTCACCGGCCTACAGGTGATGAACTAAGTGGAGGGTGGTGTACAATTGCAAGAAATGAACCTGTCCTGACCAAGAGAAAGGTGTAGCTTGGGAGGCAAAATGAGTAGCAAGGATTAGCAATAGTAATAACAGTTAAACCAAGTTCAATAAGTGTTCCCAAGTACTCATCAAGTTGCTGGCCTTAGTGCTCCCAAGGTGAAAATTCAAGCAATAGAGGGAAACTATGTGCCCAAAACTCAAATGGAAGCAACACAGGCCAAATTCAGCTCTCTACAGATCGAACAAGGGATCGGACAAGAGATCGGACAAGGGTTCGGACAAGCAAAAGGCTGCCAAGGCCTGCCTCAGATCGGACAACAGTTCGGACAAGAGTTCGGACAAGAGATCGGACAAGCAAATAGCTGCCAAGGCCTGCCTCAGATTGGACAACAGTTCGGACAGGAGTTCGGACAAGCAACAACAGGACTGCTTCTCTTTTTTTTATATTTTTTTTCTCTTTTTTTCACTCTATTTTTTTTTGAACAATGATGACCAGAGATGCAACCACAAAAATTGGCACCTGCAACTGAGGTGGGATGTGGCTAACAAAAATTCAAACAAGTTCGCTGTCCGGCGAGCAAAAACTTTGTCCAATTTTTTTCTTTATCTTCCTGATTTTTTTTGGCGAGTTTGGTGAGGGCTAACCGGCATAGCGGGTTAGGGTACCCACCCAAATTGGGTCAGGAACACGCTCAAAAAATTTCAGATTTTTCTGCCAAACGAGCGAAAAGTTATGCCTGTTTTACTGAAGGGGGGTCACAAAGACTGGATGTGGAAAACAAAATAGGGTTGTGGGGGAGGGGGGTTTCGGGTGGGGAAATTTTGAGACACAAGAACAACTACTACTCAAACGACACAAAGGGATTACTAAACCAGCAACAAGACTCGACCAAGAACACGAACTCAACAAAGTTTAAACTGAAATTAAAATCGCAAGGCACAAAGGGGTTCTCGATGGGAAATTTTTTTGGTGCGGTTTTCTGGACTCTGGGTAAAACAAAAACAGATCGAGATTACCTAACGGGAAAACTGAGCTCTGATACCAACTGATGGGGGAATGGTCCCGATCTTCCGCTAGGTAAAGGATAAACTTGGGTTGGTGGAGAATCTCGACGTTGGCGATCCAAGGCTCCGGTCCGGCGGATCAAAACCTTGCAATCGTTACACCACTGTCTCCGTTGGTTATCAACCACGCAGAACGCGATTGACCTCGCCACGAAGGCTAATTCCTGCAAGCGAACCCAAGAACACAAGCAAGAACAGGAAGGATACAAATCGAATGCCAAATCACAGACAAACGAAGATAAGGTGAGGTTTCACAAACGCCAATGCAGCAGCCAATCGGTCCGGTGCAAGAGGCGGGATCTAAACACAACAGTGTAGATGCAACAAAGCAAAACCTAACCCTAGAGGCGGCTGGCATGAGAATATATAGGGCGGCGGCCTGTGGAAGGTGAACAGACTTGGGCTGTGGGCTAGAAGACGTACAGACTCAGATTATGGCCAACACGGCCCAGTTCTGTCACGCAGGACTGTTTTAAACGTACAGGACGACTCGAGACTCCAAATGAGGTGAAACCAACGGCAAACGATCCGTCTTCTCCTCAGCTTTCCAGAAAGTCAAAGAACGCGCCAATCGGACTTCGTATGAGGACGTTATGCCCATTTTGGTGCATGGTGGTCGATGTAGTCCGAACCAGCGAATTCTTGACTTCAAATCATCCGTGCGGCTCCGTCTTCGACTCCAACTCTTCTATTCCATCTCCCATGTTCCTAAGCAACAAAACATCACTAGTATTCAGTAGTATCCCGTCCAAACAAATATTCACATAGTTGCTAAGGAAAGAATTAACCTCATGGTTCAAGCGACGGGCACGGGCGCGTGTGATTGGTCCTTGTAATTGAATTGTAGGTGGAGGCTCCATGTGTGTATCATGTGAAGTGATGTCCTCATCACATTCCCTTTACGCCTGAAATCTGACACTTTTACCACTCTGTCTAACTTCTTTGCCTATGTGTCTACCCAGTTCGGCACCCGCATTAAGGCCATCCAGAGTGACAACGACAAGGAGTTCGACAACTCCAGCGCCCGCACCTTCTTCCTCACTCATGGCATCTTGTTTCGCATGTCGTGTCCCTACACCTCCCCTCAGAATGGCAAAGCGGAGCGGATTATTCGTACCACTAATGATGTCATCCGCTCTCTTCTGTTTCAGGCGAGCATGCCCCCTCCATATTGGGCCGAGGCGTTGCACACTGCGACCCTCCTCCTTAACATCTTACCAACCAAGACGCTCGATTTCTCGACCCCGCACTCTGCCCTGCTTGGTAGTGTGCCGTCCTACGATCATCTCCACATTTTTGGTTGTAAGTGTTATCCCAATCTCTCGGCAACTGCTCCCCACAAACTTGCAACTCGTTCTGCCAGTTCGCCGACGTCTTCACGAAGGGGCTGCCTTCTTCGGTGTTCACTGAGTTTTGTTCTAGTCTGAATGTCCGTGGCTAAGCACCGACGTTCAACCTGCGGGGGCATGTTAGCGTGATGTATAGGCCCATGGGCCCAGGGGGGTTCGGCTGGAACCCTAGAGGTGCCTCCCTCCCTGGTTTTGGTAGTATTTATATTTGGCAAGGATTCCCTAGATTATTTGGCAAGGATCTCCTAGATTAGCTTGTTTAGCTCCTTCCTTGTTTAGCTCTTTCCTTCTAGATTAGAGCTTTCCTATTTCCTGGGACATCCTTGCCTATATATATTGAGCCTTGGGCTCCCCCATAATCAATCTACTAATTTTCCCAGCCATCCTCTTTCACCCAGAATCCCATATACCAACAATAGAATAGATGATTTGGATAATTAAAAAACAACAACATTTTCAAGTTGACAAGGAGATGAGCTATCACAATCAGTCAACACAGCAAACGCAACTGAGACTACTGACTAGTATAGGATATATAATTAAGATATAGGATATGGAATTAAGATGTCAATTTCTTGTTTTCCTGCCAAAAGTAGTAAGATAATAAGACCAGTTTTAGCTACCATATCTAATGCATAAGAACCACTCTTTGTATCCACTAAAACTCCCACAAGTTTATAATGCTCAAATTCTACTCTTTCAGCACTTACTGACAGTGTTCTAAAAGGCGCTAGGCGCTAGTCGGGCGGGAACCCAGTGCCTAGCGTCTAGGCGGCGCCTAGAGTTGCCTCATTTTCTTCTGTTTCAGATGCTCTCCTCTCCTCATCCTCCTTGCGCTAGCTCCCCTCCCCTCTCCTCCTCCTCCTCCAGACGCAGCTCCCCTCTCCTCCTCCACCTCTAGACGCAGCTCCCCTCGCCTCCTCCTCCAGCTCAGGGGCTGCTCTCCTCTCCTCCTCCCCTAGGCATTCCACTCTCCTCCTCCAGATGCGTCACTCCCCTCTCCACCAGCAGCGACAGATGCACATGCCTCTCACCGTCACCGCGCACCCACCTCCCGTTGCCGGATCTACTGCGCGCATGCCGCTCGTCGCCGGATCCGGTTGTGCGCGTGCTGCTCGTCGCCGGATCTGGCCGCGCGTGTGCCGCTCATCGTCGGATCTGGCCGCGCATGCATCTCCGGTTGTCGGATCTAGCCGTGCACGCATCTCCAGTCACCGGATCTGGCTGTCGGGAGCCACGACGCCACCGCGCCACGCCACCCAAGCACCGCCTAGAGCTGTGGTTGACCGCCTAGCCGCCTGGGCCGCCTAGCTCGCCGCCTAGAGGCTCCGCGCGGCGCTGGGGTGGCACCCAGCGCCTAATCCCGCCTAGGCGCCTGCCTAATCCCGATTTTTACAACTGCTTACTGATCCAGCAAACAGTGATGATTTCATTCCATTTCAGACCACATAAATCAATTTCACTTCATTCTATCTTGTTTCTCGAATCAAATTATTTCCCTTTAATAAAAATAGGAGCATGAGAATAACTAATATGATGGTTGATCCATCACCGATGCACAATATCGGAGGTTCAAAGTCATCTCATATAATGAAATTAAGCACCATTTCCTCATACAGAACCGCATAAGGAGACCATCTCCTTGGTTCATAATAAATAAAACACCATTTTTATTCCTATCAAATCCCCCTACCACACACTTCCTTATAGCATCTCCAAAAGAGTTACTATTTTTTGTTTTCTAAAATTTTATATAGGGATTTCTTTTAATAATCTAATATTTAAATCTTATTAGTTATTACTCTCAAATAGACTCTCAATATCATATTTCTTATATTTTACTCTAATATCATCAAAAAATGGATCATACTTATTAAATACATTTTCTTTTTTTACTCTAGTACCATCAAAAAATGGATCATACTTATTAAATATATTTTATTTCCTTTATTTGTATCTCTTTTATCACGATATGACCAAATTGGATAGGGAATGAAAGAAAAATATCTATTATAATATCTAAAATACAGGGAAGAGAGTTTTTTAAAGTTTTTTTTTGAAAATGCTATTTTTCTTTTACCTGGCGAGCGCGAGCAGATTGGGCAGGAGGAAGCTCTTAACCTTCTTCTTAGCGCGTAGCCCACCACTAGCCGCTGCGGTGGGCGGCGTAGATAGCGTCACCAGGTCCGGTGCCTCCGCCTCCTCCTCCTCCTTGTCCTCCTTCTCGTCCGAAACCTCCTCTTGCACCCTCATCTCAGCGAACCCTAACCCTGATCCGCCTAGGAATGGCGACGAACTTCCCCGAGAAAGACTTCAAAAATTATGGGGAAATATGGAGAAAAAACTGGGGGAAATTGAAGGGGAGGAATTCGTGGATTGGAATGTTCAATATGTAGGATTTAGGGCCAATTTGTGGAGAAATTTTGCAAAGTTTCGAGCTTTTTTCTTATTTTTTGAGGTTTGTGGTTTAATGGAGTAGGGGAAGGGAGGAAGAGAGATAAAGCGGAGGAAGAGGATGCCTGGGATTCTCTGTACTATGTATTCCTGTGCAACACATTGCTTTCTTTCTTTTGTTGATTATTATTGCATACATGATTTTTGAATAAACAATCTAGTTTTAAATTCTGCATACTGATATAAATATATAAAAACAATAAAAGAAAGAATTATTAGGGATACATAGATTATAGTCTAGCATGTATACGTAGCTTGTATGAAACGGTGTAAATATGTAACGGAAATCTAGATATTAATATGGGGTAAATATTGTCAGTTTCCGGCGAAGATCAAGACTCCGACAAGGACAATGAGACAACACCTAACACAAAAAAATCTGAACGGAACAAGACTTTGGACTCTAGATGATGCTCTTTATTTCGTTGTGCTTAAACCGTGCACCAAGGGCAGCTATTTATACTGCTGTTTGCGTGCTTAAACATAGAAGCAAAAGACTAAACATGGAAGGAGCATAGGAAGGAAAGCAGAGCTATTCTCTGGAAACATCAAAAACGGAAACAACGCAAAAGGAAGCATAGCTAATCTCCTGTCATCCAGAGCTAATCTCCTGCCATCCGCCATGCTAGTCGGAAATCACATTCCAAAAAACTTCAGGCTTATATGCCTTACATTTCACCCCCTAATCTTGAAGTTCCTTGCTAATCTTGATGACGCCCACCTTCACACGCAGCTCACAAAAGCGATCTCGTGAGAGTGGCTTTGTCAACATGTCGGCGATCTGCTCTCCAGTGCAGATATGCTCAATGTCCATTTTCCCTTCTTCAACACATTCCTGAATGAAGTGAAACATAACGTCTATATGCTTGCTTCGATCGTGGAAGACAGGATTCTCACTGAGAGCTATTGCCGATTGGCTATCCATCTTTAGCAAGAAGGTTGTGTGCAGCTCGTTCTTTAGTTCTGCAAGCAGCTGCGCCAGCCAAACACCTTGACAGACCCGTTGTCCCTGCAATGTACTCTGCTTCGCAAGACGACAATGCGGTGACCTTCTGCTTCTAAGACTACCATGTCACGGGGCAAGAGCCGAGGAAGAACACCCCACCAGTCATACTCTTCCTTGTATCAATGTCGCCACCCATATCAGCGTCGCTGTACCCGAGCAGCTTCAGCTCCTTGCCACCACGCTTGTAGTAGCATCCGTAGTTGATTGTACCTGCAATGTAGCGTAGGATACGCTTCACTGTGTTGAGGTGCTCGGTGGTGGGTTTCTCCATGAACCTGCTGACGTAGCCCACAACGAAAGCTATGTCTGGCCTGGTATGCACTAAGTATCGGAGGCAGCCAACAAGACCTCGATACTCAGTGGTGTCCACTGACGCTGCTGCGCTGGTCTTCGATAGCTTCAATCGAGTCTCCATGGGAGTATGGCACGGGTTACAGTTCTTCATACCCGCGCACTCCAGAATTTTGCGTGTGTACACCGTTTGAGACAGCGCAATCCCGTCATCCCCCTGTCGCACCTCAATGCCAAGATAAAAATAGAGTAAGTCCAGATCACTCATCTTGAACTTGGCACTCATCTCCTGCTTGAACTTTTTGATCTCAGTGGCATCGTTCCCAGTGATGATGAGATCGTCGACGTAGATTCCCACTAGCAACCGAGACCCGTCCTTGCCGCGAGCATAGGCAGCATGCTCTGACGCGTTATGGTTGAAGCCGAGTGCCACAAGTGTCTCATCGAGCTTGGCGTTCCATGCGTGTGGTGCTTGACGAAGTCCGTACAACGCCTTATCCAGGCACAACACCTTTTCCTCATGGCCACCGATGATGAAACCGGGAGGCTACCCGACGTAGACCTCCTCAACCAGCTCCCATCCATGTGGTGCACCGGCCATGCCTCTTGTGCGGCAAGTGCCAACAAGAGCTGCACTGACTCGACGCCGGTGTAGGATCGATGCACCGACTAGAGGGGGGTGAATAGGCGGTTTTTTAAAATTAAGTCAAATTTGATTAGCACTAGACAAGGTTCTTAATGAATTTTCTTATCTAGATAAAAGATCTTACAGATAAGTGACCAACAACTAGGTTTAAAATGGTTCAACCTAAGATGGCAAAGATAAATCACTCTAAGAAGGTAAATTTGCACAATTTAACTTGCTCAAAGTAAAGGGGACAAGAGACAACCGAATTTTATCTCGAGGTTCGGAAATTTGCCAATTTCCTACGTCCTCGTTGAGGCGAGTTTCACTTGACCGCTCTCTTCACCAAGCCGCGGATTCCTCAAGGAGAAATTGGCTTGAAGATGAGCCGGCACCGGAAGGGTAACTCTCGGGCCTCGATCACTAGTGGTAGCTCTTCTCCACTCTGGACAGGCGAGCTTCGGCCTTCACAACCTCCCGGGTCTCCTCCACAACCTTCTTGGAGAGATCACCGGTTTCATCTCCGACCCATCTAGGAGGTGGCAACCTCCAAGAGTAACAAGCTGCAATCAAAGCTAGGAGAAGACGATCATGTGCCAAAATGCAAATGCAATTCAATCACTTGATCACCCTTTTGCTTCCCAACCACACTAGTGCTCAATTTAGTGCTCAATGGTGGGAGAAACTCTCTAGTGCTCAAGTATGCTCAAATGAGTGCCAAAAGTCTAGCAAAGGAGCTGTAGCAAGGGTTTATATAGCCATACACACAAAAAGTAGCCGTTACAAGAGTTAGGTGGTTCTCTGCGCAATGTCGGTCTGACCGCCCATCTTGGGCCGGTCGGACCAACCCTCACTGTAACGGCTAAAAACTAGCCATTTTACTGATGTGACAGGGCTACCCAGTCTAACCGACCATGCTGGCACGGTCGGACCGTCCCTACCCGGTCTGACCAGCCATCGGCTCGGTCAGACCGATAAGGTCCCCGTCGGCTCTGTAAAGCGATAATTTTTCAACCCTGTGCAACCTGGTCGGACCGGTCCCCTGGCCGGTCGGACCGCCCATCTCAGGCCGGTCTTACCGGACCCACATGGTCGGTCAGACCGCCAGGGCCAGAAACACTACAAAAGATGCATTTTTGTAGTTTCAAAAAAACTTGCCAATTTTGTAACTTTTGCAACAACCACACATGATCAAAAGCTACTATATGCAATGCAAATTGGCACTTGAAAATCAACTCATAACTACGATGCAACCCCTCTTTATAGTATGGCAAAAAATAAAATTGAAACCTAGCCTAATTGATCGCTCAAACACCTCGATCAATTTCTAGTTTTCTTCAAACCTTTTGTCGTTGCTCTTTAATACATCCAGATCTTCGGGTTTTCCATCTTGTGCTCCATTTACGTGGGACCTAATCATTTCCTTCACACTTAAGAAAAATATTAGTCCACAAACGCGCGTTTGTCATTAATTACCAAAACTCACATGGGGCCTAGATCTTCAATCTCCCCTTTTTGGTAATTGATGACAAACACTCCCACAATGAAGAGATATTTAAATAAAGTATCTACAATTAAGCGCAAAGCTCCCCCTGAAAGAGTGATGGGGTGCAAGTATGTGGAGCAAGATATGAGTTATAAATGTTATGAAAGAAACATGATGCCAAAATGCTATAATTCCAAAGCACAATCCAAAAGTTCAACAAAGCACATATGAGTTTGTCATAATACGAGCAAATAGTTCAAATTAAGTTCAACATGACATAGGAAGCAAATAGGGTTCTATTACAACCAACCATAGATAGATAGATAGAGCAGATTAGATCCTAAGAACTAATCCTGACTACTTCCTGACTTCTTCTCCCCCTTTTGGCATCAAGAACCAAAAAGAGACTAATCCTGGGATGGAGGAGGATGAAAATCATCAAGGCGACGACGACGGCGCTGGTACTGAATAGGATAGCCTGCAGAAGAGGATGAATCTAGCTGATCAACTCGAAAAGAAAGAGTGTCAATCCTAGAGTTGAGACGCTCTTGACCGCTTTGAAGGTCCTGTAGATGGGTAGTGATTGCTTATTGACCCAAAGCCATACCAAAATAAGGAGGAGGAGCATAGGAGCCTGATCTAGAATCCTGAGGTGGAGGTGGGGGAGCAAAGGAGCTGCTCGGCATGCTCTGAGGATGAACCTGCCCCATACCCACATCAGCTGGATCGGCGGCTGGAGCCAAAGGAACCGCCGTGAAACGAGGCATGTACTAAGAGTGAGAGATATCAAGGCGCTCATTTACACTGCCAACTTTGCTCAAAATTAGCCTCATGATAAAGGGAGCATAGTAGACTCCAAGAGTGAGGCTTCCCTTTGAGAGGGCCATCTCATAGAGCATCAAGTGGATGACATTAAACCTCTTCCCAGTCATCACCGTGTCCAAGAGAGTCCAGGCAACACCACGAATGGCATCGTTGTTGCCTAGACGAGGTAAGATGGAGTGCCGTAGGATGCGATGTGCCACACTATGCAGAGTCTTCATCCTAGTGACCCCTCCAATCTTGTGAGCAACAGAAGGGATATAGAATTGTGCCATCTCAGCTTCTGACAAAGGATTATGAGTAAACTCATCATGCAGTCTGAGGCCAGAAGAAAACCTGATGTCCCAAGCACTCTGAATCTCTTGCTTTGAAGCAATGCAGAAAATGTCTCTAGTCATCCAAGTAAGAGAATCGCAAGTGGCCGGTATGAACACTGTGGCATAAAACTGATGGATGACATCCCAGTTGAAATCTTGCTTCAAGCTGACTGTCTTGTGAATCCCAACAGTCCCAAACACATTCCTGAGAGCTGCAGCCTATCCACTCAAATCCCTCCAAGAGATCCACTTATGAGGAGCCAAAGAGCGGTTTTCATAAGTAATATTGTATACCTCCTTCTGAAACTTGGTGTGAAACCGCTGGTCCGAGGTGTCTCTAGGTCTAAGAAATTGGTTGTGATGGCGCAGACGAGCGAAGTTTTCTTGATTCCAGACAACCACCTTGAATTCAAGAGATGCAAATGGGTCTTCACTAGCTGCCGGGGGCTGAGGAGCCATTTCCTCCTCATGCTCAGAACTGTCATCTTCATAGGCAAAGTCCTCATCACTATCTTCTTGAAATTGTCAAGACGACTGGCCACGGTCCTCAACATGCTTTGAGCGACGCTCATTTCCTTGAGAGCGACCAGCGCGAGGCATGACTGAAGTAAATCAAGGAGAATATGAATAAATGAATCAAGATTGAGTAAGATAGGATTATGAAAATGATGGAGAGTTGGGGTATGAAGTTGCTAGAGGGCAAAAATATCAAGGAGCAAAGATGAGCAAAAAGGAGTGCCGGAACGGGGAGGCCAGTCTGACCGAGGCAATTGGGCCGGTCTGACCACCAGTACATGGCCGGTCTGACCACCCATTGCCAACCGGTCCGACCGGCCTAGCAACTCGGGCAAAAATTCCCTTTTACACAAAATTTCTCCAAGGTCAAATTTGCCATAACAAATTGCATAGAGGCATGGGAAATAATACCATAAGGCTAATAATTGAAGTACAAGATGGATTTAGCCTAGACAAGATCACATGCAAGCCCATGAACAAGAACCCTAACCCTAACCTCCAAGGGGATGAAATCAAGGGATTTTTCGGAGGAGTGAACCTTACCGGCAAGGGAAGATAAAGTCGAGGTCAGACCGGAGAAGATTCACCGGTTGGACCGGCAAGATTTGCGAGGAAATCAACTCTTAAGGATTGGGGGCAAGAGGAAAGGAGAGGAACTCGGTTTGAGAAGAGGGAAATAATAGAGGGGAGAGAGTAAACTGAATATAGGGGGTGGTTATAACCCTGCCCGAGCCCCGGTCTGACCGGCCATGGGGTCCCGGTCGGACCGACTCAGGATGTGCGGTCGGACTGGCCAAGCCCACCCGGTCAGACCGACAGCACAATAACCCTGTAAAATTCCAATTCAAGCCAAAAAGGGCAAAAATGGAAAAACATAGCAAAATAATTTTGAAAAATTTCAAACTTTGCAGAAACAATGTATAACTCCCAAAGTTTATAAAGCATCAAATTTGCAAATTCTTGGAGTTCAAAAATAAGAAAACACTCAAATGTATGCTCTGGTTTCAAAATGGTCATCGAACAATTTTTACCGAACTTTAACTTTAAATATCTTTTTGTAGAATGGTTAAAATTAAAACATTTGAAGACAAAATGTTCATATGATCTATCTCTACAAGTTTTGTTTTGGGCTAAAGTTCAAAAGATGTCTTTGTTGGACCGGAAATGGCGACCAGAGGGGGGGTGAATGGGAGCTTTTAAAATTTCAGGCTAAAAACAGCCTTCGGTTTTAATCCAGTCTTCTGCGGAACAGGCTTCGAACACTACCTTCGAAGGTCTGGTTCGGAGGTACTTCGACAGCTCCGAACACAGGCTTCGCAGGAGCAAAAGTTCGAAGCCAAGAAGACTTCGCACCACTAACCCTCGAAAATCTACTCTGCTAAGTCAGTGCAGGCTCCGCACACGGGGTGCTTCGAGCAGGCTTCGCACTTCACCCTTCGCAAGAGTGGACAACCCTCTGAGGACTTCGACCAAGTATTTGGCAACAGCAACTAGTGCTGGGCTTCGTACACAAAGGACTAAACGCACACAACCGGACTTTGCTAAGAGCTTCGACACAAGAAGCAAAACGGGCCTCGATCAGGGCTTCGCTAGTAAGCAGCGAAGTCTTGCCTCCTGTTACACAGAGCGACAGCACACTGAAAAACACACTTCGCACAGAAGCAACCTTCGCCTAGACAGGCTCCGGTGCACTATAACTAGCGAGGTATGTAACGCAAGCTCAAGCAAAAAGCACAAGGAAGCAGGGCTTCGCCGCTTGAACAAGGAACACAATAAAATGAACTCTGGATGAATACAGCGAGGTATGTGGCTACAGGAGCTCAACAGTAAATGCTCAAAGTGTTGAATGTTACCTACCGAGCCCCCATATTTATAGCCCACAGTTCACCCAAAGGAAGTGACTACTTTACCCCTAGGGTTTACAAAGGATTTGTCTCTACAGAACTAAGGGGTACAAAAGCTAGTCCACCTTTATTCTGGAGGCTTCTCTGTCAGCTTTGCAGAGGGGACAGCGTCAGCTTTTTGCAGAGCAGACAGTGTCAGCCTTTGCAGTCTTTGACCTTCTGTAGCCTCCCTTCGCACGCGAGGGTGCGGTAGCTTCGGCGAGAAGCCTTGAGCCTGGTGGCCTTCGCTTCGCCGAAGATTGCCTTCGATATAGTGATGGTTTTGAGCCGAAGCCGTCAAAGCCCTTGGGCCTTCGCACCAACACCTCCAGAGTGGACCACCACGGCTTCGCAGCTACTCATAGCTCGAACTCCATCAGTCTGTGTACCGAAACCATGCAGGCCGAAGCACCTCAAGTCAGCCTCGCTCTGGAGCTAGCCTCGCTCCGAAGCCTTCCTCACTCCGAAGCCCCACCTTCGGAGTACCACCCTTCGAAGTTCCTCCTTCGTCCAAGGCCTCCGCATGAAGCATTCCATGAGCACTTCGTCGCAGTGTCTCTCCCCGAGCACACTCCTCGACGAGCCTCACCCGGACCATGCCTTCGATGCGCCTCGACTTCTGAGACCTTCGTCGGGCACCTTCGAATGTCTCCCTCCGGAGCACACTTCGAATTCCATGCCTCCGCAGAGGACTTGATCCATCCAACTCCGAAGTCACTCCATCCGGAGTACCTTCGAAGTGCCTCACCTCCGAGGACTTTGACTCGGAGTACCTTCAGCCGAAGCCACGCTCCGCACTCTCTGCCTTCACCTGGCATGCCTCGACCCGAGGACCGACCCGGACCACCTTCGCAGCCACCGTGACGGAGCTCCCCGCTCCCCTGGCATCAAGCCTCCCGCTTGACCCAGGTTCACCTGCTACGAACCTTGTCCTTCGCCTCCGAAGTACCTGCGCACCACAAACAAGCAGACAAGCGTATCCAGTGCTCCGGAGACCTCTCCAGTTTAGCAACCTCCGGCACACACTCCGGTGTACCGCCCAAAGTACCGAAGCCTTCGGTACACACCCAGTCATCGTGTACTGTCGGACCCCTCCGACGAGCACACTCCGCTGCACAGCTGCAGCAACCAACCACCGAACACCCTTCGGTAAAACCACCTCCGAACACCCTTCGGAGGTACCACCTCCGAACAACCTCCGGAGGTACCCTCCTCCGAACACCCTTCGGAGGTACCCTTCGAACAGAGGGTAAAAAGCCTGTCAATCACTCATCACAAACACTTGAAACCAACCCTTGGTTTCTCAATCTCCCCCTTGATGAGTGCATTGACAACCAACTTTAAAGTCCAAGAAAATTTAAAAACTTTCAGCACACAAGTGACCATAAAAACTCAGAAAAGAGCCAAATCATGTCACTTGATAAAATAATTTTCCTCCCCTGTTCTCAAAAGAGTAAAAAGCCCCTTCGGCAATAAAAACTCCCCCTGAGTTAAGCTTTCCCTTTGGCAACAAAGAATCTTTTCCCCCTTTATGTCAAATGTTCTCCCCCTTTGAAAATTATACCCCTTGCGACGGAGAACACAGCAAGTGAATTGTAAATTTCTCCCCCTTTGGCAATGCAAGCATCAAGGAGCATGAAAAAGATACAAAGCTTCGAAATGGGCAGAATTGCAAAGACATATGAAGCAAAAATATGCCAACAATAACACCAATGATCATGGGCTCAGCTCAATTTAACATTCTCTAAAAGCATGATGAAGCATGTGATTTGATCATTTTTGAAATAAAAGCATCACCACTTAGTCAAAGAAAACTAGACGAGTAAAAGCAAGGACTGCGCAAAGCTAGTCAATTTCTACTCTAGACAGACAAGTCCAGTTCAACTGGAACAAGAGAAGCAACCTTGATAATCAATGAATTTTGTTGTTCTTTTCTTAGTGCCAGGGGTTATTTGTTTGTCCACCTTATACTTTCCAATCCGGCCAAGCCTAGACATGAAAGCCATAAGAAGCTTAAGGCAAAGATTTTGGTATACACTATACTATTCCAGTTCAGACCAATGTGCAATGGTCAGCAGTCTAGAATAGGGTAGTGCGACAAACAAACCCACCTAGATCTTTGCTCTTAAAACATGCAAATCATGGAGATGTTGATTTTAACTAAGTGAACCAATTGTTTGGCACTTTATGAATAACCATGAAAATGTAGAACAATTTTTCAAGTTGCAATTTTTAGCATCCAATGAATAGTGTCTTGCTATCAAGCAGATAAAAGATAGCTAAAAGCAGTCCTGCCTAAACATGCTAGATTCAAGACTAAGCAGTGAGCACGATTTGATTTTGAAAAGAAAGCATCATGCACATGAATGTTCCAGATAAATTAAAAAGAGTTGAGCTGTCATGATGTCATGAATTATAAGCAGGCATACAAATGCAAAAGATGTAAATGCAATTTAGCACACAATTAGCAAAGGCATATCCATCTAAAAACTGCTCCCCCTCACAAAATGCCGTAAGGGTGACAAATGCCAAGTTCTCCACGCAAGTAAGCAAATCGAGAAGCATCGAGGGGTTTTGTAAAAATGTCGGCAAGCTGGTGTTGGGTATCAACATATTGAAGTTCAATATCACCCTTCTCATTGTGATCTCTGAGAAAATGATACCGCACATCAATGTGTTTGGTTCTGGAATGCTGAACCGGGTTGTTTGCAATACAAATAGCGCTAGTGTTATCACAGAAAAGTGGAACACTCTTATAATCTAACCCGAAATCCCGCAAAGTGGAAACCATCCAGAAAATCTGAGAGCAACAGCTAGCTGCAGCAACATATTCGGCCTCAGCCGTCGATTGTGCAACACTAGACTGTTTGCGGGAAGACCAGCAAACCAATGAAGTACCCAGAAAATGACAAGTACCCGAGGTACTCTTCCTATCAATTCTACACCCAGCAAAATCCGCATCGGAATAACCTCGAAGACATAAAGATGAAGATGTTGAATACCATGTGCCAAATTCAAGGGTGTGTTTGAGATACCTTAAGATGCGCTTTACCGCTTGGCGGTGCGAAGCTCGTGGTGAAGCCTGAAAACGAGCGCACAGACACACTGCGAAGTGTATGTCCGGCCTCGTGGCAGTCAAGTAGAGGAGGGAGCCGATCATGCTTCGGAACTCCTTCTGATCTAAGGCTTCCCAATCTTCGTTAGGATCCAATGCTACAGAAGTAGCCATTGGAGTGGCGAGGGGCTTCGCATCGGACATGTCGAACTTTTTGAGCAGGTCCTTGGTGTACTTCGTCTGGTGGACGAAAGTACCTTGTTTGCTTTGTTTGATTTGCAAACCAAGGAAAAAGGTGAGTTCACCCATCATTGACATTTCAAATTCCCTGCTCATGGTATCTGCCAACTCGGCAACTAAAGCATGAGAAGAGCCACCAAAGATGATATCATCCACATAAATCTGAACTAGGAGGAAATCTTTGCCATGCTTGAGAGTAAACAAAGTTTTATCAACAGAGCCCATCAAATACCCTCGCTCAAGCAGAAAAGACTTAAGTCTATCATACTAAGCCCGAGGGGCCTGCTTGAGTCCATAAAGAGCCTTATGAAGTTTAAGGACTTTATGTGGGTACTTGGGGTTTTCAAAACCAGGGGGTTGTTTTACATAAACATCTTCACCTATGAAGCCATTAAGAAAAACACTTTTGACATCCATTTGATAGAGTTTGAATCCCCGGGATGTCACAAAGGCAAGCAAAATCCTAATGGCCTCAAGGCGAGCAACAGGTGCAAAAGTTTCAGTAAAATCAATCCCTTCTAGTTGAGAAAAGCCCTGAGCTACAAGTCTAGCCTTGTTCCTAACTATAGTCCCATCCTCCCCTTGTTTATTTTTGAAAATCCATTTTGTTCCAATGAAATGAACATTTGGTGGAGGATCAACTAAAGTCCAGACTTGGTTTCTCTCAAAATTTTCAAGTTCCTCATGCATGGCATTGATCCAACTAGAATCAGAAAGTGCATGACTAACATCTAAAGGCTCGAAAGAAGCAACAAAAGCAGAATTAATGAAATGAGCGTGAGAACGTGTTACCCTTTGATCAAGCTCACCAATGATCTGCTCGGGAGGGTGCATCCTTTGAACATGGTGTGGAGCCTCGCGGCGGGATGCAGTCTCCCCCTCAACTTGTGCGTTGGAGTGGTCCAAGATGACCGATGTTGAGGTAGTCGCTTCGGGACCTCGTGCCGAAGTAGTTGAAGCGGGGTCAGCTTCGGGGGTCGATGTCGAGGGTAGTAGGGGTTCATCCTCGAATTCTCCGGGATCCTCTTCTTCGAATAAGGTCTGTTCCATGTCGTGTTCATTTGCCTGTTCAAAAGCAGAACTAATAGAGGGGGTTGATTCATCAAAAGTCACATCACATGACTCGATGACAGTGTTAGTTTCCAAGTTATAAACACGATAAGAATGACCATGAGTAGTGTAACCCAAAAAGATCCCGTCAGAAGATCACGACTCAAATTTATCCAAATTACCACGTTTTAGGATAAAGCAGCGACAGCCAAAAACTCGAAGATGAGTAACCTTGGGCTGTCTCCCAAAACGCAGCTCATAAGATGTCAAATTTAAAATTGAGCGCAAGAAGATTCGGTTAGAGATGTAGCAAGCAGTGTTCATGGCCTCAGCCCAGAATTTTCTAGGAGTCCTATGCTCATCAAGCATTGTCCTAGCCATCTCAACCAAAGTGTGGTTCTTCCTCTCAACAACACCGTTCTGTTGAGGAACCCGCGGAGCAGAGAATTGATGTTCTATGCCATGCTCCATGCAAAAGTCAACAAAGAGACTGTTTTTGAACTCAGTGCCATTATCGCTTCGAATGAATTTCAATGCACCAGGGAGTTCAGTAAAAGTCTCAAAGCCAAGCTCCGAAAGTGTGAAAACACTTCATCCTTGCTGGCAAGAAAGAAGACCCAAGAATAGCGAGAGAAATCGTCGACAATAACTAATACATACCACTTGCCGCCTAAAGAACTGACCCGAGAAGGACCTATAGTGTCCATGTGGAGAAGTTCTCCGGGCTGTTCAGTCATCACCGTGGTGACTGGCGAATGCGAAGCGGCAATCATTTTACCATGTCGACAAGGAGCACAAACTAAATTCTTCTCAAACTTGAGCTTGGGCAATCCTCGGATCAGGCCTAGGGCGCTCAGACGAGCGAGCAATTCAAAGCTCATATGCCCTAGTCTCCTATGCCACTTCCAAAGCTCAGAAGTCGAATGTGCAACAAGACAATGAGAAGAACCAGACGACTCTGAAAAATCAGCTCCAAAAACTCTCCCAACCCTAAAGATCTTACACACCACAACGCCATCAGAATTGAGCACTTGCGAAGTATTGCGATGGAATCGCACTTCGAAGCCCTCATCAAGCAACTGAGATACAGACAGCAAATTGTATCACAGGTTTTCAACCAAAGCAACATCTTTGAGAGTGAAGTTCGAGTTAATTCTTACCACACCTTTACCTTTCACTCTACTCCTTCGATTGTTTCCGAAGGTGATATGTTCCTTTTGCTTGGTTGTGGTGAGGCTGGAGAACCAAGCTGCATCTCCGGTCATGTGGCGCGAACAACCGGAGTCCATGATCCACGTGCCCTCCAAGCCTCGATCTGTCGCCTACACACGATAAGAATGTCTCGATCGCTCAGTGCTGGGGTGAGTGAAATAATGACGAGGCATCCAGCACTGAGTGACACGAGTAGTAGGCGCAGTGAAAGTAGACAGTCTACGCACATGATAATCAGAATAATGCAAAGTGCGAGGTCTACCTACATGCTGTGAACGAACAATATGTCGAGGTCTCCTACTCTGACGAGGTACAAATCTGCTAGCCTGAGATCTACCACCATATGGAACATGGTGAACACCTCGAGGAGCAAAACCTCTCCGAGAAGCACGAGGAGCCTCAAAAGCAGGACGATAGTAAAACTCAGACTCATGCATACCTAAAGATGGGTAATGCATGTCCTGGTAACTCATCGCCTGAGAGCGTCGCTCATCCTTGATGCGACGAAAACAGAACCCAACCAAATGACCCGCCCGCTGACAATAGGAACAATGAAACACTCTCCTGGGGGCACTCTCATGGGTCACAGGAGCAACTCTCACAGGCTCCTTGGGTTTTCTCTGAGTGGTTTTCTTGGGAGGATTTTTCTTGGCAGGAGGTGTGGTTTTCTTTGGTGGATGGGTAGGCTTTTTGGCTGATGGGGTGTCTAACAGAGCTCTCTCTTTCTCTAGGGTAGTGGGAGAGGTAAAAACAGTTTTGGACTTACTGTCTGAAGGTGTCCTCTCAAAACCCAAACCTAGAGCTACCCCTGCTCTGTCAGCACACAACTTGGTCTTGGCCAAGAGCAAATCCATCCTACCCTTTCCCTCAGTGCATTTATTAACCACAGAAAGAAGGTATTCATTTTCGGACATGAGATTCTCAGCTCGCTCTCTAGCAGTGCCTAGCTGGTCCTTAAGGGTGATGCAAGTGTCACACACAGGCTGCACATCCTTAAAACTACCGGCCCTCTCCAATCTAGCCTCTAAATCATGAACATGCTTATCACGTAAATTAATGCTTTCGCGTAATAAAGAACAGTTCATGCAATCAATAACATCATGAGGTCTAGAATCCACCTCCAAAAGCTGCTTCTGTGCAGTCTCAAGCTCAGAGAGAGTTTGAGCATGAACAGAACGCAACTGAGCAAGCTCACTCATGACAACAGAACAGGACTCACATTCAACATCATCAAATTTAGACTTAAGCATGGCATATTCAGTAGAAATAGTTTCTAGCCTAAGTCTAAGGTCTTTTCGTTCTCTAGCGGCTTGCACAAGTAATCTATCCTGACCAAGAACTACTTCATTCAGCTCATCTAATTTAATTAGTAGCTGGTCAGATGATAGGTTTACCTCAGATGAGTCGAGCTCATCGCCGTTGTGATCGCTGTCAGCCATGAAGCAAAGGCCGGTGAAGTCTCGTCCCTTCTTGTCCTTCTTGTCCTCCTTCCTTGGGGACTCCTCCTCCTTAGAGCTCGACTCCTCAGTTGAGGATGTGTCGATGTCGCTGAGAGCAGCAACAAAGGCTCTAGAAGCGGCCTTGGCTACTTTCTTAGCCATCTTGCCATGCTTGCCCTTTACAAAAGGCTTCCTCTCCTTTTTGTGGTATTTGGGGCGCTCACTCTCATCTCTCTTTTTAAGCTTGGGGCAATTCGCCTTAATATGAGAGGTATCGCCACATTCATAGCAACCACTAAAACCACTTCTCCTCTGATCCCGTCTCTCATGGTGAAAACGGGTGAACCTTCTGGCAATGAGAGCAAGCTCATCATCATCCAGAGTGTCCACCTGCTCCTTTGTGACGGAGACCAGGGAAGACAAAGCAAAACCATCTGCAAGAACACAAGTGCCAGATGTGCTTGGTTCTGCAGTGGTGCCACGGCTAGTGCTAGAAACCAATGCCAATGGTTGTGGCAAATAGCTTCTGTGCACAGCAAGAGATGCCTTGGCAATCTCTGTGGACTTCAGCTTGCTAAAGAGTTCATCGCAGGTCAATGAGTCATAACCTGTGGACTCCTCAATGCTGGATATCTTCACTTCCCATATGCTACGGTCAAGAGCATAGAGAAGCTTGATAGCCCTGTCATGATCACTGTAAGCAAGCGTCCCGTTGGACCGCAAGTTACTCACTATCGCGTCAAAGCGAGAAAACATGGCATCTATAGATTCACCAGGTGCCTGCACAAACAGCTGATACTGTTGGTTGTAGGTGCTTTAGCGCCTGGCCTTAATCTGAGTAGAGCCCTCATGAAAGACAGTGAGAGTTGTCCAAATCTCCCTAGCAGTCCTAAGGTGCTGCACCCTATCGAACTCACTTCTACTCAAACCGATGAACAGTATATTTCTTGCCTTGGAGTTGGCATTATACTGATCCTTCTCAGTCTGAGAGGTGCGAGTCTCAGGGATGGAGTATTGTGAGTCCACAATCTTCCAAATTGCATTTCCTTGGCTTAACAAGTAAGCCTCCATGCGCACCTTCCAGTATGCAAAATCTGTCCCATCGAACAGAGGAATTTTACTGCCTCTATCCATGTCGCCAACAGATCACAAAACCGGTTAAGGTCAACTGGTGATCTTAACCCGCTCTGATACCAATTGTTGGACCGGAAATGGCGACCAGAGGGGGGGTGAATGGGAGCTTTTAAAATTTCAGGCTAAAAACAGCCTTCGGTTTTAATCCAGTCTTCTGCGGAACAGGCTTCGAACACTATCTTCGAAGGTCTGGTTCAGAGGTACTTCGACAGCTCTGAACACAGGCTTCACAGGAGCAAAAGTTCGAAGCCAAGAAGACTTCGCACCACTAACAACCCTCGAAAATCTACTCTGCTAAGTCAGTGCAGGCTCCGCACACGGGGTACTTCGAGCAGGCTTCGCACTTCACCCTTTGCAAGAGTGGACAGCCCTCTGAGGACTTCGACCAAGTACTTGGCAACAGCAACTAGTGCTGGGCTTCGTACACAAAGGACTAAACGCACAGAACCGGACTTCGCTAAGAGCTTCGACACAAGAAGCAAAACGGGCCTCGATCAGGGCTTCGCTAGTAAGCAGCGAGGTCTTGCCTCCTGTTACACAGAGCGACAGCACACTGAAAAACACACTTCGCACAGAAGCAACCTTCGCCTAGACAGGCTCCGGTGCACTATAACTAGCGAGGTATGTAACGCAAGCTCAAGCAAAAAGCACAAGGAAGCAGGGCTTCGCCGCTTGAACAAGGAACACAATAAAATGAACTCTGGATGAATACAGCGAGGTATGTGGCTACAGGAGCTCAACAGTAAATGCTCAAAGTGTTGAATGTTACCTACCGAGCACCCATATTTATAGCCCACAGTTCACCCAAAGGAAGTGACTACTTTACCCCTAGGGTTTACAAAGGATTTGTCTCTACAGAACTAAGGGGTACAAAAGGTAGTCCACCTTTATTCTGGAGGCTTCTCTGTCAGCTTTGCAGAGGGGACAGCATCAGCTTTTTGCAGAGCAGACAGTGTCAGCCTTTGCAGTCTTTGACCTTCTACAGCCTCCCTTCGCACGCGAGGGTGCGGTAGCTTCGGCGAGAAGCCTTGAGCCTGGTGGCCTTCGCTTCGCCGAAGATTGCCTTCGATACAGTGACGGTTTTGAGCCGAAGCCGTCAAAGCCCTTGGGCCTTCGCACCAACACCTCCGGAGTGGACCACCACGGCTTCGCAGCTACTCATAGCTCGAACTCCGTCAGTCCGTGTACCGAAGCCATGCAGGCCGAAGCACCTCAAGTCAGCCTCGCTCCGGAGCTAGCCTCGCTCCAGAGCTAGCCTCGCTCCGAAGCCTTCCTCACTCCGAAGCCCCACCTTCGGAGTACCACCCTTCGAAGTTCCTCCTTCGTCCAAGGCCTCCGCATGAAGCATTCCATGAGCACTTTGTCGCAGTGTCTCTCCCCGAGCACACTCCTCGACGAGCCTCACCCGGACCATGCCTTCGATGCGCCTCGACTTCTGAGACCTTCGTCGGGCACCTTCGAATGTCTCCCTCCGGAGCACACTTCGAATTCCATGCCTCCGCAGAGGACTTGATCCATCCAACTCCGAAGTCACTCCATCCGGAGTACCTTCGAAGTGCCTCACCTCCGAGGACTTTGACTCGGAGTACCTTCAGCCGGAGCCACGCTCCGCACTCTCTGCCTTCACCTGGCACGCCTCGACCCGAGGACCGACCCGGACCACCTTCGCAGCCACCGTGACGGAGCTCCCCGCTCCCCTGGCATCAAGCCTCCCGCTTGACCCAGGTTCACCTGCTACGAACCTTGTCCTTCGCCTCCGAAGTCCCTGCGCACCACAGACAAGCAGACAAGCGTATCCAGTGCTCCGGAGACCTCTCCGGTTTAGCAACCTCCGGCACACACTCCGGTGTACCGCCCAAAGTACCGAAGCCTTCGATACACACCCAGTCATCATGTACTGTCGGACCCCTCCGACGAGCACACTCCGCTGCACAGCTGCAGCAACCAACCACCGAACACCCTTCGATAAAACCACCTCCGAACACCCTTCGGAGGTACCACCTCCGAACAACCTCCGGAGGTACCCTCCTTCGAACACCCTTCGGAGGTACCCTTCGAACAGAGGGTAAAAAGCCTGTCAATCACTCATCACAAACACTTGAAACCAACCCTTGGTTTCTAAGTCTTGAAATAAAACTAGGAGAAAAATCCGATTTGGCTCAAAAATAGAATCTTTAAGTTACCTTTTGGACCAAAAAGAAAGTTCAAGGCTATAAAGGAGTTCTATTTGGACCAAAATGCTTGGAATACATTTGCAAATATATAGAGATACTTTTCATGAAATTGTTTACAAATTTAGGACCTATTGTGGATAAAAGACATTTTGGAGCAAAATGATCATTTTCAACCAAAACTTCCATTTGATTTTGTTTTCAACACATTAAGCAATTTGCAATTCATGGGAATGACAACAACACTCCCCCTTAATGTATAGCCTTAGGAAAACATATAAGATCACATAAAATTCAAGGGAAATTTGGATCTATGCCATTACAATTTTGCGACTTTAGAGAAATGCCATTACAATTCACGAATTTAGATTCATGCCATTACAAATTCAGAGAACTCCGAACTATACCATTATAAATTTAGAAAATTTCCAAAATATGCCATTACAATTTTAGAGAAATCTGAAATATGCCATTAGATTTTGTGAGAGCTGCAATTCTGGAATGGCATATATCCAAATAGACGAATTGTAGTGGCAAAGTTCCAAAGCACGGTAATTGTAATGGCATATATCTAAAAAACCCAAAATTCAAATATGGCATTTTAAGCATAAAAAATATACATATATGACACATAAGGATAGAAAAATTGAAAACTCACATATATGCATGATTTCAAGCCACATTTGAGAAATCTATTATATTTAATTCATTCCTAAGCTTACAAAAGCGTGATTCATCAAGTGGTTTGGCAAATATATCCGCTAATTGATCATCGGTTCTTATGTGGCTAATAACAATATTTCCCTTACCATCATGATCTTTTAGAAAGTGATGATGAATATCAATATGCTTGGTTCTAGAGTGTTGGACGGGATTGTTGGCAATTTTTGCGGCGCAATCATTGTCACAAATGAGAGGGATATTCGAGAATTCTATTCCATAGTCTAGCAAGGTTTGCCTCATCCAAAGTAATTGGGCACAACAACTTCCCGCGGAGACATATTCCGCCTTGGCGGTGGAAAGGGCAATAGAGTTTTGTTTCTTAGAGGCCCAAAAAACAAGAGACCTCCCAAGAAATTGACAACCCCCAGAAGTGCTTTTCCTATCAACCTTGCAACCGGCATAATCCGAGTCGGAATAGCCAATTAGCTCAAATTTAGTACCTTTGGGGTACCACAAGCCTATATGGGTAGAATGTTTTAAATATCTTAGAATTCTCTTAACCGCCATCAAATGGCAATCTTTTGGTGCGGCTTGAAATCTAGCACACATGCATACACTAAACATAATATCGGGCCTAGATGCGTTAAGGTAAAGAAAACTACCAATCATGGATCTATATAATTTTTGGTCTACCGGTTTACATCCCTTACTTAGGTCGAGATGTCCGTTGGTCGCCATGGGTGTCTTGATAGGCTTAGATTCCATCAACCAAAATCTTTTGAGAAGATCATGGATATACTTTGTTTGACTCACAAAGGTTCCATTCTTGAGTTGCTTGACTTGAAGTCCAAGGAAGAAAGTCAATTCTCCTATCATGGACATCTCAAATTCCCTAGACATCAACGGAAGTCAAAGGAAGAGAGATATGAAGACCTGCCGAGTCTGAGGCGTGTGTGACTCAGGTACACGGGCAGCGAGCGACAGCCGGGCAGAGGAGCCACGGAGTCGGGCTGGCCCAATCCGGGTACATGGCTAGGAGCGGCAGATGATCCACTGGTCTATTGACTGGGTTTGACTCAGGTATACGGACGGCGAGCGATTGCCGGGCTGAGGAAGCTACGGGGTCAGGTCGGTCCAATCCGGGTACCCGGTGTGAAGATGGTGGACGCTTTGTCAGTTTCGGCGCAAAATTGACAACCTATGATTATTTTGTTTTTAGGATATTAATAATTAGTTTTTAAGTTTAGAATATTTTTATTTGAGTCAGGTGATTTTTCTAAGAATATTTTAGTAATTTTCGGAATTTATTTTAGAGTCAGTGTTAATTTACCCTAGGGGTAAATTAGCCTTTTCATATATTAGGAGTCGCCTATAAATAGGCCCCTATCCCCCCTGGGGATAGATGACTGTTATTTTATTATCTCCCGAGATCAATCTATAGTCCAATCAAATTTTTTCGCCACAGTCTTTTCTTGGTGGCCGTCGGCGAGATTTCTCGCAGCGCTAGGATTCCCACGGCAGTCGGCAGAAATTCACGCGCTGCAGTCCTCCGTCAGCCAAGATTTTGTTTGGGCGCTGCAGTCCAGGTGAGCACGACAATTGTTTTTCCATGCGCATAGACCAAAGCAATCTGCAGCAGCGGGCCCCACAGTAGGCAGCCAGCAGTACACATGGACGAAGTCAGGTGCACGTCATTTTTTTCTTCCACCGGTGCATTTTTTCCCACGGCGCATGGTGATCCAAGCAAGGCAACAGATTGCTTTGCCTTGCCACACATCGCGGGCCCCACGACTTGACGGAAGGAATTTTCTTTTGTTTTGTTCTGCAGGATTTGTGTGCTGGACCCCACGGCGAGTCTGGTCACGACGGAACGACGTTTCAGCGGCAAAATTGTTTTCTAGCGAGATCATTTGCGCACGGCGAAGTCAACAGCTGCAAGTTTGTTTTTTTATCTCCTAATCTTTGTCTAGATTAAATCTGTTAGTTATCTTTTTAATTAGCCTGAAAATAATAAATTTCGTAGTAAATTTTTAATCTGTTAACTTTTTATTAGTCATCTCGTATTATTAATTTAAGTGTTTTTTATCTGCTCATATAAAAAGAAATATTTATTAGCCGCAGTAATATTTTTATTCTAATTTTTACGTGAAATATTTAGGTTTGTTTCTGAATTAATTTTTTAATGATCCAAGGTTTATTCATTTGATTAGTATTTTATTTCTAGACTGAAGTATAAATATTTCGTGATTTATCTAGGTGTTTTATTTACTGCAGTATTTTTATCTTTAATATCATTTTAATTAGGACACCGGTCATTTTTAGGGTAGACAACTTTAGTTCCTGTAATTTGTTTTGATAATATTATTTGACTGGTTCAGTTTGTTTGGGTGTTGGGATTAACACATAATTTAGCAAGAATTTTTTTAGGCGCCCATTCACCCCCCCTCTGGTCGCTACTTTTGGTACTACAAGTGGTATCAGAGCAAAGTTAGGGTTTTCTCATATCTTAACCGATTCTAAACCTAGGTAGTGACCATGACATCTTCTGGCAAAATTCCGTCCCTAGAAGCTTTTGGCTACACTTATTGGAAGACTCGCATGCGAGCATACCTTATGAGCCAGAGCTCGGACATATGGGAGATTTGTGTTCATCCTACTTTCACCGTAGTGACTATTGCTGCGGATACTGCTGCAGATGTAGTTACCCATCATCAAAATAATAGTAAGGCGGTGAATATTTTATTTTCTGGTCTAGGTCCTAGTGAGTTTGAGCGTGTTAGCCATCTCACCACTGCTCGAGAGATCTGGGCTACCCTCCAGGCACACCATGAGGGGACAGCTTAGGTCAAGGCTAGGCTCTACCAGACCTACCGGCATGAGTATGAAAATTTCTCACAGAAGCCGGGTGAGACTGTTGAGGCTTTGTTTGGTCGTTTTCAATCGATCATTAACAAGCTTCGCGTTAACAAGGCCGAGGGTGATCATCTGGTCTCAGATCATGAGCAGGCGCTTAAAGTACTCCATACCTTGGACCCTAAGATCTGGGAGATCAAGGTCTCTTCTATTGTTGAGAGCGCATCTTATGATACCTTGACCGTCGCAGAGCTTTTTAGCAAGCTCAAGGCCTCAGAGGTCGATACCCAATTGAGATCAAATCTCACTGATTCTGGCTCAAAGACTCTAGCGCTTGCGACACCGTTGGCTGATCCTAATGCCATGAGTTGTACTGCCTTTTCCTTGATGTCTATCTCCGAGGAACAACTTGATACTCTAGGAGATGATGATCTGTGCCTGTTTAACAACCGGGTGCGACGTGTTTATGATAAGTGAATGTTTAAGAGACACGACACAAAATCCGAATTCTTTGAGTGTAGTGACCCAGGTCATTTTATTGCCGACTGTCCTAAGCAGAAGAATTACAAGAAGGGAACCGGTGGCAACTCCTATAACTCCAGCAAGTATGACAACTCCACTTCCACAAAGGGCAAGCCCAAGACAAGATTCTTTCGAAAGGCTCTGAAGGATTACAGGTGTGAGAACAAGAAGAGAGACAAGACCTTCTTCGCCGAGATGGAGAAAAGATACTCCAAGAGATCCTCATCTTCCTCCTCGTCTTCAAGTTCAAGTGATGAAGAGATCATGATCAGGAAGGGAAAGGACATGGACAATCCAGCGGGCCTCTATTTTATGACCTTCGGGGACAAGCCGAAGAGTCGCTCACATCACAGCCGAAGACCCCACAAGAGCTTCTACTCAATGGCTCTTGGGGAAAAGAAAGAAAACGACTCCTTCGACGACTCCGACGACGACGACGATGAGAAGGCATCTTCCTATGAACAAGAAGTTGTTAATTTATTAGAACAGAACCGTTAGGAGTTGAAGTATCGGGAGAAACTGTTTAGAGGGGTTAAGAAGAGGATATATGAGATTGAGAGTGATCTTTCCACGGCGAATGGCAAGATTGAGAGTTTGTCTTCTTCCCCTTGCTTGGGTGATAGAGGTGAGTGCCCTAACTATGAGGTGTTGTTGTGTGACCTGATGACTCTTAAGTCCAGGTACACAGAGAGAGTAGATGAGAGAGACTCCTTGGCCACTGAGCTTGAGAGCGCTCAGCAGGAGCTAAAAGATTCTCATGCCACTATCGCCGCACCTTGTGTAGACTGCCCATCCCATTTAGCTAGTATAGCTGAGCTGAGAGCCAAGAGTGATGAGTAGTTGAGCGAGTTAGCTGGAGTGAGAGCTGAGTTGGAGCAGACTAAGCTAGAGCTTGAGACCTTGTCAGTTCCACCCACTGTTTGTGAGAACTGCTTGTCCATTAGAATGGAGTTGATCAAGCTAAAAGCTGAGAAGTCTGTCGAAGTTGATAAAGAGTGTGAGATCTGATTGTCTCAGGTGGAGGTGTTAGCTTCCTTGAGAGAGGAGCTAGCTGATGTTCAGAATGAGAACTTTTACCTCCGTCAGATCCTGAGTTGGATTAGTGCCAGAGAGCCATAGCTCGACATGATGATCCAACAGTTCAAGAAACATGATGGGTTTGGGGTAGGTTACACCTATACCAAGGCTGATTTTGAGAGTGCCATTAACCGAGCAGTGGAGTGGAGTAATATGACTCCCGAACAGAGATATCCCAAGACTCACTCCACTGAGTCCTTTAAGGATAGTCAGCCCAAGGATGGAGTGTTCCAAGAACAACCTAAAGCTCCACCTAAGAAGCAAATCTGGGTCCCAAAGCCTAAAACTCTTCACACTTCTCTTGATTCTTTACCTGGACCCTCTCACACCAAAGGTGATACACCCAACACCACCAAGCCTAAGAACCCTAAGCCACAACAACATCCCAAGAAGCCTACCTATCACTGTGATTTTTGTCAGAGAGACGGGCATCTTGAGGAGTTTTTCTTTAGGAGGAAGCGGGTTGAGCGAGCAGAGAGATCTCGAGGTGGGCAGGAGCAGTTCTACCAGCAGGGTGGTAGACAGAGAGTTCCTCGATGTAGAGAGAGGCTAGAGGCCAGGTCACGTCATGTAGGTGGTGGTAGAGGAGACGGTTTTTATGACCATGCTCCGGAGGGTGGTTTCCGTTCCGACAGAGTTCCAGATCGTTCTGGATACGGTTTCGAACCTCGTGGTCATGATTTTAGGCAGAACAGAGGACCGCGCTTTGAGCCGCGTTTTGGTCTAGATTCATATGATTCCTTCTGCTTTCCTACATACGAGTAGATGGCTTGACACTAGTTTAGAACTTTTGCTAAACCTGGCGGTGGACCGTTTGCTCCCACTCATGATTATTGATCTTGATTTGGGAGTTGTGTATCCTTTTTGGGATACTTTGAGTCAGTTTTTTACTTTCTTCTTTATTTTTTATTAAGTATTTTTGTGTGCGTTCATATCATGCATAATCATCAATCACATTTTGAGATTGCTTCTGTTATATGATTAATCTGCTTTACTTTCTCTAGCTAGTATATGTTTTTGATTACTTGTCGATGATCATGTTATGGTTCAGTTCACATGATATATCTGATATTTGTCATATGCATGACTTTTATGCTTTAAAATTGAAAAATGATCACCATTGCTTCTGGTAACTAGCATGTGTAGGTTGAATGCTTTCGCTATCTTTTGCATGCCTTGTAGCTAGATCCTTACTTAGATGCAGATATGCAACTTGGACATTTATATGCTTTAAATATGAAAAATGTGCTATAAAAATGATAAAAATTCAGAAAAATAAAAAACTTATGCATTTTTATGATTATCAGAAAAGATCCAGGTGGGTTTGCTTTGTCGCATAGCATTGTTTTGGACTGCTTACCATAGCACTTTGGTATGAACTAGGACGGTGTAATGTATGCCAAGACCAATATCTTAAGCTTCTGATGGTCCAGTTCTGGCCTAGGCTTGACTTGGTCGGTTAGCATAAGGTTTGACATGCAAATAACCCCTGGCAGAAATGAAAAAAAATAAAAAAGAAAAAGAAAAAGTTTGGAAAAATTAAAAAGATGACAAGTTTGCTAAAGCACTTTGATTTGGACAGTTCTTATCATGGTAGATATTAGTTAGCTTCTGCATCTCATGTTTTACTTTGCTTGTCAACTAGAAAATGTGGTGATGCTTTTCTTTGCAAAAATCGAAAAATGTGTGCTAATGACTCTCTTTAGATATCATCTGTTGCACTGATCATGTCATGTATCTTAGACAGTATATCTTTTGCTATACCTGTTAGATGTTGTAATTGCAGTTAATCATATCTAAGAAGCATGCTTTTCACACTCCACCTGCACCCCATCTGCATTTATGGCATATTTTGAGGGGGAGCTGCATTTCAGGGGGAGTTTGTGTCTATGTCTCTTTAGAGTGCATTTAGTCTCACTTGATGAGTTCAATTGTCAACAAGGGGGAGAAATTTTGGAGTTTAGGTGAGAAACCAAGGGTTGGTTTCGGAGTCTGTGATGAGTGATTGACAGATTTTACCCTTTGATTCGAAGGGGTCCCTCCGAAGGGGTTCGGTGGGTCTGTTTTGCTACAGCTATTGCAGTGGAGTGTGCCTGTCGGAGGGGCCCGACGGTACACGATGACTGGGTTGTATCGAAGGGTTCAATACTTTGGGCGGTACACCAGAGTGTGTGCCGAAGGTTGTTTACCCGGAGAGGTCTTCGAGGTACTGGATACACTTGTCTGTTTGTTTGTGGTGCGCAGGTGACTTCGGAGGCGACGTACGGTTCGTAGTAAGTGAACTTGGGTCAAGCGGGAGGCTTGATGCTAGGGGAGCAGGGAGCTCCGTAACGAAGGCTGTGAAGGGGTCGAGGTCGGACCTCGGGTCGAGGTGTGCTAGGAGAAGGAAGTAAGTGCGGAGTGTGGCTCCGGGTGAAGGTACTCCGAGACGAAGTCCTCGGAGGCGAGGCACTTCGAAGGGTACTCCGAATGGAGTGGCTTCGGAGTATGGTGGACCAAGTCCTCAGCAATGAGGCAAGGCGTTCGAAGTGTGCTCCGGAGGGATGTACTCGAAGGTATACCCGACGAAGGTCTCAGAAGTCGAGGTGCATCGAAGGCATGGTCCGGGTGAGGATCGTCGAGGAGTGTATTCGGGGAGAGACACTGCGACGAAGTGCTCATGGAATGCTTCATGCGGAGGCCTTGGACGAAGGAGGGACTTCGAAGGGTGGTACTCCGAAGGTGGGGCTTCAAAGTGAAGCTGACTCCAGAGTGAGGCTGGCTCCGAAGTGAGACTGACTTGAGGTACTTCGGCCATGCATGGCTTCGGTACACGGACTGGCGAAGTTCGAGTTGGGAGAAGTTGCGAAGCTGTTGTGGTCCACTCCGAAGGTGTTGGTGCGAAGGCCCAAGGGCTTTGACGGCTTTGGCTCAAAACCTTCACTGTATCGAAGGCTGACTTCAGTGAAGCGAAGACCGTTAGGCTCAAGGCTTCTCACCGAAGGGGTCCAAAACTGCAAAGGCTGACAGCATCTGCTCTGCAAAAGTTGATGTTGTCCCCTCTGCGAAGCTGACAAAAGAAGCCTTCAAATAAAGTAGACTACCAGTTGTACCCCTGTTCTGATGATACAAAACCGGTGTAAACCCTAGGGGTAAAGTAGTCTATTCACAGGGCTGAATAGTGCCTATAAATAGTGGAGGCTAGCTAGGTCACATCAACACTTTGAGCAGCCATTGTAGAACTCATGTGCTAGCCGCCACACTCTTTGCATTCATCCTGTGAGTTCATTTTGTGTTCCCTATTCAAGCAATGAAGTTTTAATTCTGTTTTCATTTACTGCTTGAACATGTATGCGTACTTCACTGCATGCTTTGATTTTTCTGTGCACCTTCTTCTTGTGAGTTTTTCTAGAGAAGTGTGTGAGAAGTCTGTCTGGGTGAAGTGTGTTTTTTAGTGTCTGTTCACTCTGTGTAAACTAGAGGCTAGACCTCTCTGATTACTAGTGAAGCACTGTTCAAAGCCCGTTTTCTTCCCTTGTCAAAGTCCTCGGCGAAGTCTGTTCAGTGTGCGTATAGACCTTCGAAGTACGAAGCCTAGCACCAGTTGTTGTCGCTGAGTATTTGGTCGAAGTCTATAGGGGGAAGTCTGCTCTTGCGAAGGGTGAAGTGCGAAGCCTACTCGAAGGCACCTAGTGTGTTGAGCCTGCACTGACTTAGCAGAGCTGAATTTTCGGGGTTATGGGTGGAGCGAAGTCTTCTTGGCTTCGAACTTTTGCTCCTTACGAAGCCTGTGTTCGGAGCTATAAAATACCTCCGAACCAGAACTTCGAAGGGTGTGTTCGAAGCCTATTCCGCAGAAGACAGAATTAAAACAGAAGGCTATTTTTAGTCTGAAATTTTAAAAGCTCCCATTCACCCCCCCTCTGGTCGCCGTTTCCGGTCCAACATTAGGGAACATTTTTTAGCTTTATCTCGGATTTATTTCAAGGGAAGTTCCTTGTTGGTAATTCTGAGATTTGCACTTGTTTTTGAGTCTTTATTTTTGGTTAACCATAATGACAATTTTCTTGCTTCTGTTTTGGCTTTTGGTCATTAGGGTTAAACTTTTATTTTATTTCTTCTATTTTCTTTTGTCTTTGTTTTCCTATTTCCACATGTTTTGTAGGTTCTGAAGAGGAGCTGAAGAGGGTGTTGACAATGCACTCATCAAGGGGGAGATTGAGAAACCATGTTGAAGAATATGGTTTTGATATTCCAGATGTGATGAGTGATTATCAACGAAAGTCAAAGGAAGAGAGATATGAAGACCTGCCGAGTCTGAGGCGCGTGTGACTCAAGTACATGGGCAGCGAGCGACAGCCTGGCAGAGGAGCCACGGAGTCGGGCTGGCCCAATCCAAGTACATGGCTAGGAGCGGCAGATGATCCACTGGTCTGTTGACTGGGTTTGACTCAAGTATACGGATGGTGAGCAATTGCTGGGCTGAGGAAGCTGCGGGGTCGGGTCGGTCCAATCCGGGTACCCGGTGCGAAGAGGGTGGACGCTTTGTCAGTTTCGGCGCAAAACTAACAACCTATGATTATTTTGTTTTTAGGATATTAATAATTAGTTTTTAAGTTTAGAATATTTTTATTTGAGTCAGGTGATTTTTCTAAAAATATTTTAGTAATTTTTGGAATTTATTTTAGAGTCAGTGTTAATTTACCCTAGGGGTAAATTAGTCTTTTCATGTATTAGGAGTCGCCTATAAATAGGCCCCTATCCCCCTGGGGATAGATGACTGTTATTTTATTATCTCCCGAGATCAATCTACAGTCCAATCAAGTTTTTTCGCCACAGTCTTTTCTAGGTGGCCGCCGGTGGAAGTTTTGCTGACGGCGAGATTTCTCGCAGCGCCAGCGCCAGGATTCCCATGGCAGCCGGTAGAAATTCACGCGCTGCAGTCCTCGGTCAGCCAAGATTTTGTTTGGGCGCTGCAGTCTAGGTGAGCACGACAATTGTTTTTCCATGCGCATAGATCAAAGCAATCTGCAGCAGCGGGCCCCACAGTAGGCAGCCAACTGCCAGCAGTACGCACGGATGAAGTCAGGCGCACGTCATTTTTTTTCTTCCGCCGGTGCATTTTTTCCCACGGCGCACGACGATACAAGCAAGGCAACCTTGCCACACATCGCGGACCCCACGACTGTACGGAAGGAATTTTCTTTTGTTTTGTTCTGCAGGATTTGTGTGGTGGACCCCACGGTGAGTCTGGTCACGACGGAACGGCGTTTCAGCGGCTAAATTGTTTTCCGGCGGGATCATTTGCGCACGGCGAAGTCAACAGCTGCAAGTTTGTTTTTTTATCTCCTAATCTTTGGCTAGATTAAATCTGTTAGTTATCTTTTTAATTAGCCTAAAAATAATAAATTTCGTAGTAAATTTTTAATCTGTTAACTTTTTATTAGTCATCTCGTATTATTAATTTAAGTGTTTTTTATCTGCTCATATAAAAAGAAATATTTATTAGCCGCGGTAATATTTTTATTATAATTTTTACGTGAAATATTTAGGTTTGTTTCTGAATTAATTTTTTAATGATCCAAGGTTTATTCATTTGATTAGTATTTTATTTCTAGACTGAAATATAAATATTTCATGATTTATCTAGGTGTTTTATTTACTGCAGTATTTTTATCTTTAATATCATTTTAATTAGGACACCGGTCATTTTTAGGGTAGACAACTTTAGTTCCTGTAATTTGTTTTGATAATATTATTTGACTGGTTCAGTTTGTTTGGGTGTTGGGATTAGCACATAGTTTAGCAAGAATTTTTTTAGGCGCCCATTCACCCCCCCTCTAGTCGCTACTTTCGGTCCTACACATATCACTAAATTCCTTGCAAAATTCTTCATTAGTAGAACCGAAAATAATATCAACGACATAAATTTGACATACAAAGAAATCATCATTAATTATTTTTGTAAACAAGGTGGTGTCGACTTTACCAATTTTAAAGCCCTTTGAGAGGAGAAATTTTCTTAATCTTTCATACCAAGCTCTAGGAGCTTGTTTTAAACCATAGAGAGCTTTTGAGAGTTTATAAAAATGATTAGGATTTTTAGGATTTTCAAAGCCGGGTGGTTGTTCAACAAAAACTAGTTAGGCTATTTCACCATTTAAGAAAGCACTTTTCACATTCATTTGATATAGTTTAATATCAAAACATGAAGCAAAAGCAAGTAAGATGCGAATAGCCTCTAGTCTAGCAACGGGAGCAAAAGTTTCACCGAAATCCAAACCTTCAACTTGAGTGAATCCTTGTTCTACCAATCTTGCCTTGTTTCTTACAACCAACCCGTTCTCATCTTGCTTGTTCCTAAAAACCCACTTGGTTCCAATGACGTTGTGCTCCTTGGTCTCTCCACCAATGCCCAAACCTTGTTTCTTTCAAAATTGTTAAGCTCCTCATGCATAGCATTTATCCAATCCGGGTCATTTAGAGCTTCATCTATATGTTTAGGCTCAATATAAGAAACAAAAGAGTAATGCTCACAAATAGAAGCAACACGAGATCTAGTTTGAACACTCTTACGAATGTCACCCAAGACTTGATCAATTGGGTGATCTTTTGCGGTGGCATTGTGAACCTTGGATGGAATGGTAGATGATTGATTTTTGACTTCATCTTCATTAAGTTGAGTCAAATTTTGCGTAGCGGAAGTAGAGGCTTCAACTTGTGTAGAGGATGGAGGTTCATCATCTTCTTTAGGCTTGATATCACCGATGGACGTGTTCTTCATTGTCCTCATCAAGCCTTCATCATCTACATCATCCAAATTTTCGTGCCCCTCTTGGGAGCCATTAGTCTCATCAAATTGAACATCCGAGGTTTCTTCTACAATACATTTGCTCTTGTTGTATACTCGGTATGCCTTGCTATTTGATGCATATCCAAGGAGAAATCCTTCATCACAACAGCTTTCAAATTTGGTTAGTCTAACACCTTTTCTATAAATATAACATTTGCAACCGAAAACACGGAAGTAAGCAATATTTGGTTTTCGTCCAATTAAAAGTTCATATGGGGTATTTTTCAAAAGACGGTGCAAATAAAGACGATTAGAAGCATGAAAAGAAGTGTTTATAGCTTCCACCCAAAAGGATTCGGAGACACTATACTCATCAAGCATAGTTCTAGCCATCTCAATTAGGGTCCTATTCTTTCTTTCCACAACACCATTTTGTTGTGGAGAATAGGTGGTGGAAAGCTCATGTTTAATACCGAGATCATCACAATACTCCTCAATATTTGTATTTTTAAACTCGGATCCATTGTCACTCCTTACTTTTACAATAGAAAAATTGAATTCGTTTTGAGCCCGTTTTGCAAACTTTTTGAAAATCTCGGAGGTCTTATCTTTGTCATGCAAAAAGAAAACCCAAGTAAATCTTGAGAAATCATCCACAACTACAAGACAAATATTATTTCCTCCGATGCTTTTATAAGTTGTTGGACCAAATAAATCTATATGCAAAAGCTCCAATGGTCTAGAAGTAGACATGACGCTTTTGCTAGGATGAGAGCAAGCGACTTGCTTCCCTGCTTGACAAGCACTACAAAGTTTATCTTTTTCAAATTTTATATCTTTTAAACCAATAACTAAATCTCGTTTTGCAAGCTTGTTTAGTTGACTCATCCCCACATGATAAAGCCTTCTATGCCAAAGCCAACCCAATGAGGTTTTTGCAACCAAACAAGTTTTTAAATTAGCTTCATTTGAAGAGAGATCCACCAAATAAAGATTTCCAAAATGAAAACCTTTGAAAACTAAGGAGTTATCATGGATACTAGTTACAAATACTTCTTGAGGATTAAATGTGCATGAAAGGCCTAAATCACATAGTTGAGCAATAGACAATAAATTGAAATTTAATGACTCAACTAGTGAAACATTGGAAATGGAGAAATCATTTGAAATAGTAATTTTACCTAGACCCATTACCTTCCCTTTACTATTATCACCGAAGGTCACTCTTTCTTGATCTTTGGCACCAACTTCAAATGATGTGAACATTTTCCTATCACCTGTCATGTGTTGAGTGCACCCACTATCAAGTACCCAATGTGATCCTCCGGTGTGGTAGTTTACCTTAGTACTTCCTTTTGCCATGAGACAAAAAGGAGAGTATAGTGATGGAGCTTCCGTTATTGCAATGCCCGCCATGTTCTTCTTTCTTGGGTTTGACTCACCACTGGAGTCGGAGCTTGAAGAAGAGTCGGAGCTATCTTCATTTGAGTCCCATTCTCCCACAAATGCTTCATTTCTACCATTTTTCTTGTTCAACTTCTTGAAGAGCTTCTTATTTCCACTCTTCCCCTTGTTCTTCTTTTGAGACTTTTTATCCTCACTCTCTTGTTTGTTTGGGCAACTTGAGGCAAAGTGACCCTTCTCATTGCACTCATAACACCTCATATTATTTAGACTCCTTTTGGTTGACTTCTTGTCACCATTGTTCTTGAAGGAACTTTAAGAGTTTCCTCTCCTTTTCATGAACCGGTTGAACTTTTTCACAAAGAGAGCCATCTCTTCATCTTCGGTATCACCATCACAAAAAGTGCCTTCTTTCTCTTCACATTTTTCTCCACCTTGGCTTTCAAGGCAATGTTCTTCTTCTTGGATGAGGAGTGATCTTTGGTGCTTCCTTAAATTCTCTTGTTCTTGTAAATCTCATTTGTGTTGATAGTCCCCAAAAGTGTTGAGGGAGTCAAATTTGACATGTCCGAGTTAATAAGGAAGGTCACCAATATGTCATACTTCTCGGGCAAGGCTCTTAACATCTTTTGAGCAACTTTCAACTCTGTGTACTTTACTCCAACACCCTTGATATCATTGACAATTAAATTGAGTCTTGAATACATCTCATTTACACTTTCATTTGGCAACATGGTAAATGTTTCATTGTTGATCTTGAAGTAGTGTGACTTGGCATTCTTCACACTTGTCGTTCTGTCATGTATATCTTGAAGTGTGATCCAAATATCATGTGCCGTTGGAATATTGTTTATCCTATTGAATTCTTCGGCACACAAACAATTGAAAAGGCATTTATAGCTTGAGCATCAAGTTGCATATCTTTCTTGTTTTGATAAGTTAAATTCATTTTGTCTTCAACTTCAAAACCTAGCTCAATAATACGCCAAATTTCAAAGCTCATGGCTTTGAGGTGAGCGGCCATACGTACTTTCCAAATGGAATAATTTGAGCCATCAAAGAAAGGACCTTTGCCTACGTTGTGAACCACCTCGTTGAACATCTTCTCTCTAGGCGGTAAAGCCTAAATTGAGAGACCAAGCTCTGATACACTTGTAGGATCAATGTACCGACTAGAGGGGGGGTGAATAGGCGGTTTTTTAAAATTAATTCAAATTTGATTAGCACTAGACAAGGTTCTTAATGAATTTTCTTATCTAGATAAAAGATCTTAGAGATAAGTGACCAACAACTAGGTTTAAAATGGTGCAACCTAAGATGGCAAAGATAAATCACTCTAAGAACGTAAATTTGCACAATTTAACTTGCTCAAAGTAAAGAGGACAAGAGACAACCGAATTTTATCTCGAGGTTCGGAAATTTGCCAATTTCCTACGTCCTCGTTGAGGCGAGTTTCACTTGACCGCTCTCTTTGCCAAGCCGTGGATTCCTCAAGGAGAAATTGTCTTGAAGATGATCTGGCACCGGAAGTGCAACTCTCGGGCCTCGATCACTAGTGGTAGCTCTTCTCCACTCCGGACAGGCGAGCTCTGGCCTTCAAAACCTCCCGGGTCTCCTCCACAACCTTCTTGGAGAGATCACCGGTTTCTTCTCCAACCCATCTAGGAGGTGGCAACCTCCAAGAGTAACAAGCTACAATCAAAGCTAGGAGAAGACGATCAAGTGCCAAAATGCAAATGCAATGCAATCAATTCAATCACTTGATCACCCTTTTGCTTCCCAACCACACTAGTGCTCAATTTAGTGCTCAATGGTGAGAGAGACTCTCTAGTGCTCAAGTATGCTCAAATGAGTGTCAAAAGTGTAGCAAAGGAGCTATAGCAAGGGTTTATATAGCCACAGACACATAAAGTAGCCATTACAAGAGTTAGGTGGCTCTCTGCGCAATGTCGGTCTGACCGCCCATCTTGGGCCGGTCGGACCGACCCTCACTGTAACGGCTAGAAAACTAGTTGTTTTACTGATGTGACAGGGCTACCCGGTCTAATAGACCATACTGGCCCGGTCGGACCGGCCCTACCCGGTCTGACCGGCCATCGGCTCGGTCGGACCGATAAGGTCCCCGTCGGCTCTGTAAAGCGACAATTTTTCAACCCTGTGCAACCCGGTCGGACCGCCCATCTCAGGCCGGTCTGACCAGACCCACATGGTCGGTCAGACCACCAGGGCCAAAAACACTACAAAAGATGCATTTTTGTAGTTTCAAAAAAACTTGCCAATTTTGTAACTTTTGCAACAACCACACATGATCAAAAGCTACTATATGCAATGCAAATTGGCACTTGAAAATCAACTCATAACTACGATGCAACCCCTCTTTATAGTACGGCAAAAAATAAAATTGAAACCTAGCCTAATTGATCGCTCCAAACACCTCGATCAATTTCAAGTTTTCTTCAAACCTTTTGCCGTTGCTCTTTAATACGTCCAGATCTTCGGGTTTTCCATCTTGTGCTCCATTTACGCGGGACCTAATCATTTCCTTCACACTTAAGAAAAATATTAGTCCACAAACGCGCGTTTGTCATTAATTACCAAAATTCACATGGGGCCTAGATCTTCAGCGGGCCACGGGCACAAAGACCTTGTCGAAGCCAACGCCTAGTTGCTGGACGTATCCCTTTGCAATGAGTCGCGCCTTGTGCTTGATCACCTCGTCGTCGGTGTTCTTCTTCACCTTGTACACCCACTTCAACCCAATTGGATGATGACCTAGTGGAAGGGGCACCAGACGCCACGTCTGGTTTCTCTCGATGGACTCCATCTCCTCAATCATGGCGTGACGCCAAGACTGGTGCTTCTCGGCCTCGGTGAAGATAGATGGCTCCTCTTCAATCTACAAATGAAGCTCGACAGCTACCTGACGCATTGTGAAGCCAGGTGGTGACGCCACTCCGAGGATGTTGTCGATGGTGAGATACCTCGGCTCGACATCATCGGTGTCGACGTCCCAATATTCCTCCATGTTCAGAGGTGGCAAGACGAACTCCGGCTAAGGCAGTGGAGGTGATGCCGGTAGTGAAGTCGCGGAAGGAGGAGTCGGTGTTGCAGACGCCATCACAGGTGTGCTGGCCACTGGAGTGTTGGGGCTCGCTGTAGTGGCCGGTGTCGGGAGCTCTAGTGAGTCCACAACGGTGTCGACATCCATGTTCTCGATGCCTAGCTCCATCGAGTGGTACTCGACGACTATGTCTGCACTGTCCATCAAGTCCTCACCCTCGTCCTTCCAACTCCATGATGCCAGCTCGTCGAAGACCGCATCTCTAGACATGACAGCGCATTGTGCCACTGGGTGGTAGAAGCGCCATGCCTTGGCACCTGACTCGTAGCCGAGGAACAACTGGAGTGTCACGGTCGTCGAGCTTCTTTAGATGCGGCTTTGTCGCCTTCACGTATGCAACTCACCCGAACATGCGCAGGAAGTGGACATCCGGCCTGCGCCCATGCCAAGCCTCATACGGCGTCATGCCATCGACGTCCTTGGTAGGTGCCCGATTCAGCAAGAATATGGCGGTAGTGACCACCTCACCCTAGAACATCGCCGGCATGTTTCGGATCTTCAGTATACTGCGTGCCATGGTGATAATAGTCTGGTTCCGCCGTTCGACGATGCCATTCTGCTATGGCGTGTACGACACCGTGTGCTACCGCTCGACGTCGTGGTCGGCGCAGTACTCCTTGAACTCAACAGAGGTGAATTCACCCCCATTGTCAGTGCGCAGGACACGTAGACGCCGGCCTGTCTCCACCTCCACCTTTGCTTGGAACTTCTTGATGGCGGCGAGTGTGTCGCTCTTGGCGGCGAGCAACGCCACCCACATGTACCTGCTCCGATCATCAACCAACAGAAGAAATTACTTTTTACCACCGGGTGTGGCTAGAGTGATGGGGCCGCACAGGTCGCCATGGACCAGGTCTAGCAACCCCTCCGCCCGCCACTTCACTTATGACGGAAACGGGCTTCTCTTCAGCTTGGTGGTGACACAGTTAGAGCAGAGCTGGTGGATGTGTTCGACGTGGGGAAATCCATGCACCATGCCTCGCTGCTTGATCTTGCGCAGGGCATCGAAGTTGAGGTGGTCGTAGCGTTCGTGCCACAACCATGCACTATCATTGGCGTGCGCGGCCAAGCAGAGTGGTCGTCCAATCTTCACGCGCAGAAGGTACAAACGGTTTGCCGACCGCTCGACCCTTATCATCGCGGATTCGGAGGACACCGTCATTGGTGTGGACATCGTAGCCACCCTCGTCGAGCTGGCCAAGGCTGATGATGTTAGTCGTCAGCCTCGGGATGAAGTACACCCCTGTGAGCGGGATGTGCTCATCGGTCTTGCCCTCGAACAACATGGTGCCTGCCCCTTCAATTTTGACCTCTAAGTTGTCGTCGAACTTGATGGTGCTGCAAATCGACGTGTTGATGTCGATGAAGGCGTTCTAGCATCCCGACATGTGGTTGATTGCCCCACTGTCGAGGTACCAGAGGGTGTCGTCACACTCCATGTCACCATCAAGCTGTGCGAAGACCTTTCCCTGAACAATGAGTAGGGGCCGACGTTTGGATGATGATGGAGCTACGGCGGTGCATGATGGTGATGAAGTGTTGATGAAGACATCGGCTCAGGTCATCAACAGTGTCGGCTCTAAGTCCTCTTTAGCTTGCGCGATGTGGGCCTCTCCCTTGGGCTTGCTGTGACAATCCTTGGCCCAGTGGCCATACTTCCCACAATGCTTGCACTGGCCACGGCTGATGGCCTATCCTTCACCGGACTGGGCCTTATTGCCATCACGCGATCCAAAGCCAGAGCTCTCGCCCTTTCCGTGCCCTTTTCCTTGCCCACAGCTGCCGCGCTTCTTGCCATCGGCACCGCTAGAGCTGTTCTCGCTGCCCTTCCCCTCAGACTCACGGATCTTGAGCCTAGCGAGCCACTCCTCCTCACAGAGAAGAAGCCGACCCTGGTTGTCGTGGACGGGTGCCAGCTTGCACCGCTGTTCGACAGCGCGCAGCTTGCCGGTCACCTCCTCAACGGAGATGTCGTTGATTTCGACTAAAGTCTCGATGGAGATCACCACCTGAGCGAGGTGTTCTGGCACAACCTGTAGCATTTTCCTCACCACCTCGGCGTCGGTGATGTTGTCGCCGGGGAGACGCAGATCAGCGGCGAGCTTGGTGATTCGGTTCACGAAATCATCTGTGTTCTCCGCCTCCTTCCACACTAAGGCGCTGAACTCACACCGAAGTTGCTGCGTGTTGGCCTCACGCACTCGTTGTACCCCGACGCAGATCCGCTTGATGGCTTCCCACACTTCCGGCGCCCGAGACCGCCCAACATGTCGGGCGGAACAAATCGTAGGATTGCGGCGAGCGCCAGCCGATCGTGACGATACTCGATCTCCTCATCTTCCTCCGGCTCAACGGTGTACCACCACCCTACCACCTCCAAGTTCACCTGCATCAACATCGCCCAGTCCTGGTAGTTGGTGCGTGTGAGCATGGGGAACTGAGTACCGGCAGCGGATGACTCCACAATGGTGCGGTGGACGACAACCTCACGACGCCGTCCGCGTGCCGCCAATGAGTGCGAGATGCGGCGACCACGTCGTCCATCATGGTCTTTGCCAACGCAGCGGAGTGGTCTTCCATCCCTGGCTCGATGAAGCTCTGATACCAAATGTCAGTCGGAACTCCTTTCCGGCGAAGATCAAGACTCCGGCGAGGACAACGAGACAACACCTAACACAAAAAAATATGAACAAAACAAGACTCTGGACTCTAGATGATGCTCTTTATTTCATTGTGCTTAAACCGTGCACCAAAGGCAGCTATTTATACTGTTGTTCACGTGCTTAAACATAGAAACAAAAGACTAAACATAGAAGGAGCATAGGAAGGAAAGCATAGCTATGGAAAGCAAAGTTATTCTCTCGAAACATCAAAAACGGAAATCAACGCAAAAGGAAGCATAGCTAATCTCCTGCCATGCTAGCCCGAAATCACATTCCAAAAAACTTCAGGATTATATGCCTTACAAATATTTAGGTTAGAATTTAGGAATAGCGTACACAAGTTTTCAAAAAAAAACAGGAGTTCAGATATGAGGGGAATATGTGCTTTTTTGTTAGATGTGTAAATCGTACTATATCCCATTCCAAAATATATAAATTTTGTATAATATATATTATTTAGAATAACATATTAAAGTAATCTAACAGTAAAGTTAAATATTTTATGTAAAAATACTTTGTAATAATATGCAGATACGTACGTAAAAATAAATAAAATTGGAAATAGATTTAGGAAGAAAGGTGAAGCTAGTGGAGAGGGAATGAAGGCAAGGCGGAGAGGGCGTTGAGGCGAGGAACACGCGCAGGCGCAGACGCATTCGCATTCGCATTCGATCGCGATCGAGGTTGGTGGCTTGGTGCATGTCGTTGCATTTGCCACCACCGACGACCGGACTGCATCGCCGGCCGGCCGGGAAGACGTGTCTTCCAGCCCGCAGATAGCTGCTCGCTGTCCACCCGATGAAGCCGGGCACGCTCAAGTCCCGACGGAGCAACGTCGGGGACGAGGAGGAGGCAGCCTCCAGCGGCGGCAGCGGCGGCTTCCCCCCGACTCCGCGCAAGGATGGCTGGTGGTTGTCGGGGCTGCTACTCAAGGCCGGCGCCGCGGTGCTGATCCTGGTGGCCGGTGTGATGATCGGCCTGGCCGCCAGCGCCAGCGTGTCGCGCTACTACGTCGAGGCCAGCAGCAAGCTGCAGGCCGGAGAGGAAGCAGTGAGGAAACAAGTAGGAGGGCCGCGGTGTGGCGACGGCGACGGAGGTGAGGGAGAGGCGCTGAGCTTCCATGGGTTCGTGCAGCCGGGCCCACCATGGGGCCACCGGATGACGGACGAGGAGCTGTTCTGGCGGGCATCCATGGCGCCGCGGGTGGAGGAGTACCCGTACCAACGGGTGCCCAAGGTGGCGTTCCTGTTCCTGACGCGGGGGCCGTTGCCATTCGCGCCGCTCTGGGAGCGCTTCTTCCGGGGTCACGAGGGGCTCTACTCGGTGTATGTGCACGCGCTGCCGGAGTACAGGCTCAACGTGTCGTCGGCGTCGGCATTCCACGGGCGGCAGATCCCGAGCGGCGACGTGTCGTGGGGCTCAATCACGCTGGTGGACGCCGAGAAGAGGCTGCTGGCGAACGCGCTACTCGACTTCTCCAACGAGCGGTTCGTGCTCGTCTCCGAGAGCTGCGTGCCGGTGTTCAACTTCCCGACGGTGTACGAGTATCTGGTGAACTCGGCGCAGAGCTACGTGGAGTCCTACAACATCGACGTGCCACAGTGCGCCGGAAGGTACAACCCTCGCATGGCGCCAGACGTGCTGGAGGAGCAGTGGCGCAAGGGCTCCGAGTGGTTCGAGATGAGCCGTGACCTCGCTGCCGACATCGTTGCCGACCGCCGCTACTACACCATATTCCGCAAGCACTGCACGCCGTCGTGCTACCCGGACGAGCACTACATCCCGACGTACCTGCACTTGCGGCACGGCGCGCGCAACGCCAACCGCACCGTCACCTGGGTAGACTGGTCGCGCGGCGGGCCTCACCCGGCGCGCTTCGGCAAGGCTAGCGTCACGCCGGAGTTCGTCAAGGCGATCCGCAACAACGGCACGCTATGCACCTATAACGGCAAGCCCACCACCGTGTGCTACCTCTTCGCGCGCAAGTTCGCGCCCAGCGCGCTCGCCCCGCTGCTCAATCTATCCACCACGCTCCTCGCCTTCTAGCTAGCCACTAGCTTCTTCACTCTTAATTTCTTGTCAATTACTCCACTAATTATCTTGTCTCATTACCGCCTAATCATTTCCATCGTCCATTGATTATATATGTATATATAGCTAGCTTATAAATTACTTAATGTATAGCTACATTTAGCATTTAAAACTTATATGTGCCACCTTTTCACGTATTATGTCATCTCAACAAATCACAGTCATCTTGCTTAATCCCTCGAAAAACAGAGAATAGCATCTTTTGATTATGTCCGCTGTCTTAATTAAAAGGATTAATTGTATGTGAATATTGTAGCAATTAATATCATTCGGGGGCGTTCATTTTTGGGTTAATTATTTTCGTGCCACCGTTATTTTCCAATTCACCAAAAATATCATTAAAATTTCGATATTTGCTAATATGCCATTACTATTTCAAATTCACTTTTTATGTCATTTAGGACCAAATATTCATAAAAGAGTAATGACATAAAATGACGAATTAAAATAATAATGACATATGAGCAAATATTCAGAGCCTGTAGCTATACTCAAATGAAATAAAAGAGTAGATTTGAAATAGTAATTATATATAAGCAGATATTAAAATTTTAATAATATTTGATGAATTAACCCTTCATTTTTAACGCATTGATTTGTACTAGGACAATTTTCTAGCCGTTTGATTGGGAATGAACGTCAAAGATCAATTGGTCCCACCGTGCTCTGCTTGGTTTAAAAGATGGGCGGGCTTCTCTGCTTCAAGCCCCATTTCAACAAATTTAGAGCTCAGGACTTTTACGAATTTCATAGGAATTAGTTCAATTCCTTTAAAAATCTGTTATTCCAAATTAAGAAGGTCATAGCGTAGAGGTAGCATAAATGCATTTCATACATCCACTTTTTTGACATCCATGAAAACTGATAAAAAAAATAAAAAGATTTGCGTGCTCCGCCTTCCTTAAATTGAACTAATTGCACTGTTACAAAAACAATACTGTAAATAGGTAACGTCATTAATATTGTACATGTCGTTTCGTCTAAAACCCATATATATGGAATATCTTTCACCCATGACAAGCCTTGCGTTGAGCTAAATTAAGAACTAACATATATGAGTTTAGATATGTGCTGATGTTAGTTATGAACTGACACATAAATTTCACGATGATTATCAATAAAAATCAGCACATCTAGCTGTCACTCTCCATACGTGCCAGTTTTTTTTAAAAAAGCACCACATAAGGTTGTCAGATATGAGTCGGTTCTCATGCCCTTGTTTGAATGACTTTGTTTATTTTTAAGAACTAAAACTTGTTTATTTTAGTAGGGATTTAAGTTTAGTCATTTTATTTGGATATAGAAACTAAACATCATTTAATGAAGGGTTCATAAATGAGGATAGAGTGTGCATGACACTTTTAATCCGAATAAGTAACATTTAATGGACTAATAGACTATAGGGACTAAAGTTTAGTCCTAATAAGCAATCCTGTTTGGGATTTTAGAGACTAAATGAGACTAAACTTTAGTCCTAAAAATTGGCACATATGACATTGTCACTTATATTTAAACGTCTTTTCTTACGCATTTTTTTCATATGAAGTCGTGTGAATAAAAAAATTGTATTTAAATTATAAAGCTCAACGATATCTACAATTTTATAGTTAACGAAATTTTTATTTAAGATCATTTACGAAGGCGTTTGGTTAGGTTTATTTTATATGCTATTCGTTTACACTATTGTTGGCGTAAAAGATTACGCTAACAGGTTTCTGTAGAAAAGAAACTAACAAACGAAGTGTTTGTGAAGCAAACTGTTCTAAGCCTCCGAAAGGATAATAACTTAGAATAGTTCGAAAGTGTGTATTGAATAACTTGTATTCGGTCCCTATTACAGGGTGAAATGGGGGGTATTTATAGGCCCAAACATTAAGGAAAAGACCTATTTACCCCTCTATTACAACCGACATAGTGGAAACTATTCGGTTCCCTTAATAGGGCTAAAATGGTAAAAGACTAATCTAATAAGAAAGAAGATAAGCCTTCCATCTTAGCTGGCAGAAAAGATCTTGGAGGGCATTAGTTCGAAGATGTACTCCGAACCTATGCCTATCTTCGTGCTTCGAACTGGGTTCCGGGCATCTTCGAAGATGATCTTCGGAGAACCTTCGAACTGGTTGACTGCCTTTATGCTGCTTCGGCAATAACCCCGAAGATGAGATATTTTCCCCCAACAGTAGCCCCTCGAATACGCTTCTCCGTTTAACCTGTAACGTTAGGAGAGCAGTATACGGAAAGAAAAGATAACCGAACATAGGGGTTATTGATTTTTATTTTATCTTCAAAATGCATGAAGATAGGAACTCCGAATTAGTCTTAAGATAATTCTTTTTCGAACTATCTTAGAACTGACTTAGGAAGTTCGAAAGTCTTTTAGACTTAGAGGAAATAGCCGTTAGCTTTCTGTTTCTAACGGAGACTGTAGCAGGCGCTAATTTCGTAAAAAGAATAACGGCAGGAATGCGAAACGACATGGATTAACGGTAAGAAAATTGAAGCCTAGGCTATAAATAGAAGGCCTAGAAGTTACCCGGTTACCTTTTCACCGCCTTCTAGCAACCAAACACTTTTTAGCCCTTTGAGTTCTTGAGCCCTAGCTTCCATTTCCTCAGAGCAGTCCGGTGATCGTAATGGTGAAGACTAAGGGATCCGCACCTCCGTCGGCCTTGGCCCGACAGCAGGCGGCCGCAACAGCAGCGGCGGCAGCGTTGGCGGCAGCACCTTCGATGCCGACAGCGACATCCATGGCGGCAGGGGGAAGAAATCCCCAAATCGCAGATAATCAAGGTCTGTGCCCGCCGTCGACGAAGTATTTGGACCAGTCTTTTCAACTGGGGTCTTCTGCCTGCAAGAGGGAATCACTAGCAATAGCAGTGGAAGGGAAAATCAGTACCGGAGTAATGATTCGCAAGCCTGGAAAAGAGCTTATTCCGTCACCGAGGCCTGGAGAAGTGGTTGTATTCGAAGCCTTCTTCGAAGCCGGCTTGGGCCTTCCTGCAGTAGACTTCTTGGCGGAAGTTTTGGATCTGTTTCATGTAACCCTCCCCCAATTATCTCCGAATGCAGTAGCTAGGTTAGCTATCTTCGAATGGGCGTTGAGAGCCGAAGGTTGCGAGGGGAGGGCAGAAATCTTCGCTGCACTTCATAGAGCAACTTGCCAGCCGAAGACCTTCGTAGGCTCCGGAGGTGAGAAAGTGGTGGTTGTCTTCGGAAGCATTAATTTTAGGCTTCGGGACGAATATGCCCTGCAATTCCCTGCTAAGGCCATCAATGCAAGATGGTACACTGACTGGGTGATGTGGTGGTTCTATGCCGAAGTTGGGGCAGGTAACCCTCTAGCTGGACCTTTGAAAGAAATTCAATTCCGGAAGGAAGCCTTAGTGCAACCCAACGAAGGCCAGCTCGAAGCTCGTCTTAACCTGCTTCAGAAAATTAGTCAAAGGTTAAGCATGCGGGACTTAGCCGAAGAGTTCCTCGGACTGCAAATTCCTCCGCTGATGGCCAACTGGCCTATCATCTTCGAGGATGATTCGGAAGGCGGTCTCCGCAAGATCAACTTAACTTCGAGCCCTGCAGGTAACTTCAAAACCAACATGCATTGTACATATTTACTTCGAAGAAAGACTAACTTGAATTATTTATTTTTTAGCTTCTTCAGCCCCTATTACTTCAGAGCAAATTGTAAGGGCTTCGGAGAAGATTTTGGGTGCCCCAACTCCGACTGAAAAAGAATGGCGGATTAAATTGGTCGGGAGTTGGGAAAGGTTTAACAGAGTATGGGGAATGTTAAAACTCACTCCTCCCCCTCTGATGGATTGGGTGCCTTCGGAGAAAGGGCCCCAGAAGAGGAAAGCCGAAGCTGGGACTTCGAGTTCAGCAAAAACTCCGGTGAAGAAGGTGGCTCGTAAGCCAAAAAACCTCGCACCTTCGGATCCTGCTCCTTCGAGCTCAAGGGCTTCGATTTCTGACTCCCAAGACGAAACAGGGAGATTGCTTGTGCGTCTGATGGAAGAGAATGAAACTCAAAGGACTGCACAAGCCGAAGTACCTGCGAACGTACCGGAGTCCGGAGATAATGTTGATCAACCAAGGACTTCGGTAGTTCAAGAAGATGTAACTCAGGACGAAGTTCCTGTGAATGAAAGTGGGGTCGAAGTCACTATGGCTTCGATTCCCGAAGAGGTAACGAGGACTGCCCAGGATGATGCTCCTGCAGTCCAAGACTTAACGGCTGATTCGGATGAAGAATTAGCCTTCGATCCACCGAACAGTCCGACGATGACTCCTCTGCAAAATGTCGAAGGTAGACTTCGAATAACTTCTTCATGTTTATTTTGAGTATTTATACAATGTATAATACTTTTCATTATTTTATAGAGTCCACTCCTATGGAAGAAGTCCGTCAAGAGGAAATAATTCCTGGACCTTCGACGACTTCGGAGCCAGCCCAGAGAGTTACTCAAAAGGGACCTGGAAGAGGCAAAAGACAAATAGAGCCCCTGCCTGTTATAAGCTCCGAATCAACTCCGTCTGATTCAACAGACGAGAGCCAATCTTCTAGGGAGGGTCAATCTCCAGTGGCTCCGAAGACCATAGGCCAAAGCTCCGGTCCTTCGTTGAACGAAGATGACCAACAGGCAATAAGCATGCTCCCCTTGCTGGCTCCTTTCTTAGGGCAAACAACTGGTCTTCGGACTTTGCTCGAACCTTTGGATCGAGCTAGCCGTGACATAGGGGAGACCAAATTAGTGGCCATCCTGAGCAAGGCTGACAGGACGGAGCTTAATGCCGTTATTGAACGTACAGCCTACCAGGTACGGAGTAACTGCGAAATATTATAGAATTCATCTTCGAATAAATATTTACTTCAGTTTTTTTTATTTTGACAGCAAACTGTCTTGGCCCGAGCTGCAAGTATATGCAATGACGAAGAAATCGCTCGGCTTCGGGAAGAAAATAGTGCTCTTCAAAGGAATTTTAACATCTCCGAAAGTCGAGTGGCTCAAATGGACAATATAATATCAACAGAGTGAAGGGCCAGGCAAAGCTTGGAGGCTGCGAAGAAAGAGCTCGAAGCAGAAAGGATTGTGCTTCGAGCGGAGGTTGAGAAACTGCGGGCGGAGCACGCTACTGCGGGGTCCAAGCTCGTCCGACTCGAAGAGGAAGCTAGCCAACTGTTAAACCAGAAGAACACTTTGACCACTGAAAATGCTAGGCTTTCTGGGGTTTTGGATGAAGTCACTTCGACGAAGGATGCGCTGAACGAAGACAAGTTGAAGTCTGAGAAGGTGGCTGCGGAGGTTATGAGTCAGTTGTTAGATGTCCTGGAGTACTTCGGTACTACTGGAACTCTTCCTTCTGACGATAACATCAGTCTTCTGCGCCGGTTGAAAAGGATCCAAGGGGTGGCGAAGCAGATGAAGACGGCGAGCATTAGATACGGAGAACTCTCCGGACAAGTGTCTGCTGTTGGTCTACTTCGCTATTACGAAGATCTGGGCCGATCAATAACTCCGGACGCAGGAGGGGGTCCAATCACCTTCGACGACGAGCGACTTCTTAAACCTTCCGAAGGTGTGGCTGCTGCTTGGCGAGCCTTCCAAACCTCTTGGAGAGCCGAAGGTCGTTCTGCGATCAAGGCTTGGATCGACGAAGGCCAACGCCAGAAGCACGCTCGGACTCAAGCTTCGAGCAGTCAAGCTCCTTCGAACCCGCAGGTTTAGGAATACTTTAGGATTTTTAACCATGTAAATCTTTATGCTTGTAAACATTTATCAATGAAAATCTTGTTTGTTATATTTTTAGGCTTTGCCTCTTATGGAAGATATCGAAGTGTTAGAGCTTAACAACGAACTTCGCTCATTGTGGAACACCTTCGAACTTCTAAAAAGTTATAAGCGTCCTCGATTTCTTATTCCTCGAGATGACTCTGGCATAATTGCGCCCGAAGTAATCAAAGACGTATTGTCTTATATTAAAGAGGAAGATAAAGAGGTTGACGCAAACACCTCGTCTTCTGAAGACACTAATTGGTCTGAAGACGAAGGTGAAGCCCAAAATAAAAGATCTGAAGATCTTAGAAGCTGGGAAAGAAGCCCCGAGCGGCTTCGAACTTGGGCCGAGCTTCAACAAGAACAGAAGGATTTTAGAGCTTCGAAGGGGAGGAAGAGAGTTAAACGTAAAGTTCTTAGGACTTCCAACGTTGGAACTAGTCGTTCCACCCCTAGCTCTCGGGACCGAAGAGGTCTCCGATTCCTTCTTGGTATAGATACCAATTTTTCATAGTGTAATCTGTAAACACATTTATTTCAATAATGAATGCCGATTTAAAATTGTCTCCATATTTACTAGCCTCTCTTTGGGTATAAGCAACTTCGAAATGTATTCAAAGATGGTTATGCGCAAAGAAAAAACTTCGGAGTACAATTTTTTGGGGGTTCGGAGCCCCTCTGTTATTTAAAGATCTTTTGAAATCTTATGAAATGTCTTCGACTTTTAGCAGTTAGAAGAATGGTAACTTAGTACCTTGTTTTATGAAAGAAATCAATTGAGATAACTTTCAGGACACTTTAGTGTCTTAAAAAATTTGCCACTTTGGACTATGTTAACAGTCATTCGAAGCTCATGGCTCAAATGCTATTTTGCTTTAGCCACCTTCGGCTTGTCTTTGCGATCTCTGACGAACCAATGGTTCGGAGTTTGCAATGGTCTCTTTGGACTCTTTTTACGGATGTCTACCAGCCAATGGCTTGGACTCCGTATAATTTAGCCACCTTCGGCTGTTTTTGCAGAAGTCTACCAGCCAATGGCTTGGACTTCGCAGATTTTGGCCACCTTCGGCTCTTTTTACGGAAGTCTGCAAGCTGCAGCTTGGACTCCGTAGATTTTGGCCACCTTCGGCTCTTTTTACGGAAGTCTACCAGCCAATGGCTTGGACTCCGTAGAATGTGGTTTTGGGCTCTTTTACAGATGCCTACAAGCCGTTGGCCTGGGCTCCGGATTATGTCAGCCACCACGTCGGAGGCTTCGAACTTTATGGGTTCGAAGTCCGAAAATACAACCCAGCTTAATGACACTTCCCTCTCGGTCGACCCCGCGGTTCCAGTGCGTCCACTCGGAAGCTGGAAGTCTATGAGGGGAAGGCAACTATCAGGGTCATATGCTTTATTAATTTAGAGGTGATTACAAGCGAATTACAAGGAGCCCTTATGCGAAGTATCGCTTTAGGTGCTCCGCATGCCAAGTATGTGCTAACTCTTCACCTTCTAAATTAGCTAATTTAAATGAACCAGGGTGCCCTGAGCGGACAATTAGATATGGGCCTTCCCATTTATTGCCTAACTTCCCTGGTGCTATAATGCTTCGTAGAACAAGATGACTCGGCCTTAACTCGCTGAGCTTAACCTTCGGGTCATACCAAGTCTTCGTCTGCTGATGATACTTTGATAAATTAGCTACAGCTCGAAGTCTTGTTTCTTCTGACAAATCTAACGAAGCTTGTCTTTCTTCTTCAATGTCCGGTTCGGTGCTGCGAAATGATCCCCCTTTGAGCTCCGTTGGAGTCATAGCTTCGTCTCCGAATAGTAGTCTGAACGGAGTAAAACCTGTGGACCTTGTTTGCGTAGTCCGAATGGACCACAGAATCTTCGGAAGCTCTTTGGTCCACAGTCCCTTTGATAATCCTACTATTCTTCGATTTAGCCCTGATAAAATATTTCCATTGGCTCGCTCTACGGCTCCATTCGACTGAGGATGCCTCACTGCAGCAAAACATAGCTGAATGCCTAGGTCTTCGCAAAACTTCCTGAAGGGTTCTGCGTCGAACTGTGTTCCATTATCAACTGTGAGATATCTAGGCACTCCGAACCGGCAAATAATGTTCTTCCAGAAGAATTTCTGTACATTGCTCGAAGTGATAGCTGTTAAGGGCTCTGCTTCCACCCACTTAGAAAAATATTCAATGGCTACCACTGCGAACTTCAGATTTCCCTTTGCTAACGGAAAGGGACCAATTAGATCCATACCCCATCTAGCCATAGGCCATACCGGAGCAATGACTTGAAGAGCTGTTGGTGGGCGATGACTCCGTCGACCCATCCACTGGCATCCTTGACAAGTGCGGACCAAGCTCTCCGCATCAGCTGTTATTGTGGGCCAATAAAGCCCCTGGCGAAGTGTTTTTCCTGCCAGAGCTCTAGGGGCTAAATGGCTTCCACAAAGGCCTTCGTGAATTTCTCGAAGAATTTCTTGGCCTTCGGCTTGAGATATACATCGGAGTAGAGGGGAACATACTCCGACCTTGTATAATATACCGTTGATTAACTGATAGTTTCTGGCTCTGAGCTTTAATCTTGACAACTGGGGCTCTTCGGGCAAATTTGTTCCTCCTTGCAAGAGTTCTATGATCGAATCTTTCCAATCTGCACTAGGAATGCAAAGAATCTCCGCAGAGGCAATTTGTGGCACCGAAGGTATATTGAGCTCCTCATAGAAAGCTTCTTCAGGCACATCCACAGCTCCGGCTGCAGCCTTCGCTAAAATGTCCGCTTGCACGTTTTCAGCTCTTGGTATACTCCGAATGGAAATACCCTTGAAATGTGCTTCGATTTTGCGGATTTCTTCCAAGTATTTTGCAAGCTGTGGATGTCGAACTTGAAAACTTTTGTCTACGTGCCCTGCTACTATCTGAGAATCTGTTTTTATAATTATTCTTGTAGCCCCTAGAGCACGTGCTTTCCGGAGTCCCAATAAAATCCCTTCGTACTCCGCTATATTATTGGTAGACTTAAAGTTGAGTCTTGCGGAGTACATTGCTCTTTGCCCTGACGGTGAAATTAACACTGCCCCAATGCCTACTCCGGATGCTTGGAAAGCCCCATCGGAGTAAACAGTCCAAACTCCATCACTTGATTTCTCCGGAGTCAAATTCGCAGGTGGAGTCCACTCTGCTACGAAGTCTGCTAGGACTTGGGATTTGATAGCTGTCCTTGCCAAGAAAGATATGCCGAAGGGTGCTAGCTCTACTGCCCACTTTCCAATCCTTCCAGTGGAATCTTTGCTTCGGAGCATATCTCCTAAGGGATACGAAGTTGGTACAATTACATTGTGAGCCAAAAAATAATGTCTTAGCTTTCTCGAAGCCATTATCAGAGCATAAACGAACTTCTCAAGTTCGGAGTATCTTGTCTTCGCTCCTGACAATGCTTCGGATACAAAATAGATAGGATTTTGGACCAACTTCCCATTGAAATCCACTTCTCTACAAGGACTGCGCTGACAGCTGAACCTGTAGCTGCAAGATACAGGAGTAGGGTTTCGTCCGCAATAGGCACCGTGAGTGTAGCAAGATTGCTGAGATAATCTTTAATATCTTCGAAGCTTTTCTGACACTCCGGTGTCCATGCAAAATCTTCGGACCCTTTCAAAGCTTTAAATATTGGCAAGCTCCTCTCCGCAGACCTTGATAAAAACCTGCTAAGTGCGGCCAGACGTCCAGTCAGCTTTTGCACTTGCTTTAAATTCTTCGGAGGAGTCATCTTCTGCAGCGCAGTTATTTGAGTAGGGCTAGCTTCAATTCCCCTGCTTGAAACTAAATACCCTAACAATTTTCCAGCCTTAGCTCTGAATATACATTTTTCGGGGTTAAGACGGATCCCACATGCCCGAAGGCTATTGAATGTTTCTGCTAAGTCTAGGCTATGTTGGTGCTTTAAAGCACTCTTTATTACAATATCATCCATATAGGCTTCTACATTGCGACCTAGTTGATGACCTAGAGCCTTAGCAACTAATCTTGAAAAAGTAGCCCCGACATTTCTTAAGCCGAAGGGCATTCTTACATAGCAAAAGACTCCCGAAGGAGTTACAAAGCTTGTCTTGATTTCATCTTCGCGCTTCAACCATATTTGATGATAACCAGAATACGCGTCAAGGAAGCTTAATAACTCCGAACCTGCAGTGGAGTCAACCAGTTGATCAATTCGGGGCATGGGATAGGGGTCACGTGGGCACGCTTTATTCAAGGATGTGAAATCGATGCACATGCGCCACTTCCCGGAAGACTTCTTCCTGACGAAGACTGGGTTGGCTAACCATTCTGTGTGAGCCACTTCTCTGATAATCCCAGCCTTCAACAGTTTTTCAACTTCGTCCTTAGCTAGAGCAGCTCTCTCTGCGGACATCTTCCGGAGTCCTTGTCGAACAGGCCGGGCCTTCGGGTTTACAAGTAAACTGTGTTCAATGATATCCCGATCGACTCCGGTGATATCTTCGTCAGACCAAGCGAAGACATCCAAATTTTCTTCCACGACCTTTTCCAAGGAGGTTGCAACTTCTGGAGGTAAATCTTTACCAAATTGAAAAGTGTATTCTTTACCATCTTTAACAATGACCTTCGTTGCAATCTCTCCTTCGGGACTTGGTCTCGGAAAAGACTTCTTCGAAGCTTCGGAGGAGGCTGAAAAAATTTCTTCATTATCCTGTACACTGTTTACTTGCCTCGGATCAAGAGGGGGACCGTGACCATATTCTGCCCTCCGAGCAATGGCTTGATCTCCGAAGATTGTTAGGACTCCTGCTTGTGTGGGCATCTTCATGCACAAATAGTTGTGATGCGCCACAGCTCCGAACTGATTCAACATGCCCCGTCCGAAGATGACATTATAAGCATACGGGGCATCTATCACATCAAAGATAACTTCTTCAGTCCGGGCTAATAAACCTTCTCCGAAGGTAACTTCCAGGCCTATCTGACCAAGTGCATCAAGCGGGGGTCATGCAAAGCCTTGCAGAGGACGAGCCGCTGGAAGGAGATGCTTCCTGGAAATGCATAACTGATCGAAGGCTTGCACAAAAATGATATCTGCCGAACTACCTCCGTCAATTAGCACCCTTCGGACTTCAGTCCCTGCAATATCAGCAGTGATAACCAATGGATCTGCGTGCGGGAACTTAATACCAGCTGCATCCTCCGCAGAGAAAGATATCGGAACGTGAGACCACTCCGGCATTGCAGCTGCAGATGACGAAGTTCCAATATGACCTACTTCCCGAACGTACTCTCTTCGCTGTCTCTTGGACATGCTTCCGAGGGTACCTCCTCCGGAGATAGGGAGAACTACTCTCTTTCCTCTATCTTTCCCTTCCTCTTGCTTCGGAGGTGGCATAACATTGGCCACCGGAGGGTGCCTTGCAGCATCAAAATTTTCTATCCGCGCCACAGCCTGGACCGGCTCTGGGCGCGCTGCTGCTGGACTTCGGTCGGTACTACCTCGACCCGAAGTTCTCTCCAAGTACTCTCCCCTTAGGGTAAGGATAGCCTTGCAAGTGTCAGTTGCATGGCTTCGATTTTCTTCATGAATACAGCAAAAAAGGGTCTGGCCCTTGCCAGCCGTTTTCCCTGGCGGCCTCCAGCCGCTGGCCTTGTTCCCCGTAGACTGTGGAGCTCTTGGTGCAAACTTCTGTGGGGGTGCAATATTCAAGACTTCAGAGCGAGGGTGCTTTTGCCCTCTTCTCCGATCATGTTGCACTTCGAAGACTGGTTCCTGCGGCTGTGCCGAAGTCTTCACTTCTGCTTTAACTTCTTGCAATACAGTCGAAGTAGCAGCAGTCCTCCGAAGCCAACCCTCTTCTGACCTCGCATACTCCTCGAAATATGACATCAACTGCGAGACTGAGGAGATGCTCTTCCGATGCAGTTTATCCAGAAGGCCTTGATGACTGACGCCTTCCCGAGACGCATCAACCACTGAGGATGTGGACAGCCCCCAAATTTGCGACTTCGTATGAGCGAAGCGCTTGAAGTACTGCCTCAATGTTTCTCCGGGGAGCTGTTTCACTTGGAAAAGGCTTCCTGTTGACATGGGAGGCACGAAGGTGCCCTGAAAGTTACTTATAAACTTCCTCTTCAACTGCGACCACAAATTGATTGATCCTGGCTTTAAAGACCAGAACCATCTCAACGCCACTCCTTGAAGAGCTAACGGGAAGCACTTCGCCATAGTGTCTCTGACTCCGCCGCTAGCCTCAATCGCTAGGGCATAAGAACGCGCGAACTCTCCGGGATCTTCATCTCCGGCATACTTGCAGAGCTTCGAAGTTTTAAACTTTGGATCAAAGCGAACCTTCTGCAGCTCAGGATGCAACGGAGATTCATTGTCGTAGGAGGCATTCTCCGGGGCTTCGGGATAATCAAGATCATCGTCTTCGGGCACTTCTGGGATAGTTGGGATGGCTTGAGAGCGAAGCCTGTTCGCAGCTTCTTGTCGCCATCTTGCTACCTCAGCTTGAAGGTTGGCCATTTGAGTGGCCATATCTCCAAGGCTATCTTCATCTCCTCCGGAAGGACCTTCCGGGTCTTGAGAACTGGTAGGATCAGTTCGAATCGGAATGGAGGGTGGAGAAGTGACTCCGGGCTGTCGGAGTATGGAAGGGGTTGGCGGAGAGGCTTCGTATCCTCGAGGGATAGAAGCCCCTTCCGGAGTTTGTGGAGGGAAAGCCGAAGACCCTCCGACTTCAACTGTGTCGAAGGGTATCTCTCCGGAGATCCGAGAGGACCTCCGAGTGGGATTGCGAGGTGCGCTCCGCTTAGGAGGCATGATGTAAGAAGTTGGTAGAGAACGAAGTTTTTCGGACTAGGTTCCCCACGGACGGCGCCAACTGTTGGCGTAAAAGATTACGCTAACAGGTTTCTGTAGAAAAGAAACTAACAAACGAAGTGTTTGTGAAGCAAACTGTTCTAAGCCTCCGAAAGGATAATAACTTAGAATAGTTCGAAAGTGTGTATTGAATAACTTGTATTCGGTCCCTATTACAGGGTGAAATGGGGGGTATTTATAGGCCCAAACATTAAGAAAAAGACCTATTTACCCCTCTATTACAACCGACATAGTGGAAACTATTCGGTTCCCTTAATAGGGCTAAAATGGTAAAAGACTAATCTAATAAGAAAGAAGATAAGCCTTCCATCTTAGCTGGCAGAAAAGATCTTGGAGGGCATTAGTTCGAAGATGTACTCCGAACCTATGCCTATCTTCGTGCTTCGAACTGGGTTCCGAGCATCTTCGAAGATGATCTTCGGAGAACCTTCGAACTGGTTGACTGCCTTTATGCTGCTTCGGCAATAACCCCGAAGATGAGATATTTTCCCCCAACAACTATAAACTAATTACGTTAGATTTTATTTGGTTTGAATGTGTTGGTAGATACCACATAATCATATTACAACCTAGTTATCATTTTATTACACTCTAACTAGATCGGTATCAGATTGCGTTACCAATATACGTTATACTTGTCAACCAAATATTATAATGTAAAACAGAATACATTACACTTGTTAACCAAATAAATCTAATAATTTGATACATTGCACTGTAATTAATTCCATTACTATTTACGTTACTTTAAGCAAACCAAACACCACCTACATATTTGAATCAACTCCGTTTGGATAAAATATTTAAAAATAAATTTAGATAGAGACAAATTGTATATCATAGTTGTAGAACTCAACGAGATCAACAATTGTTGTTGATGACGTTTCGTTTAAGATAATTTATTTTTCTTAATATGCTTTAGAATTTATCAGATCTATTTGGATAAAATATTTTTTAAAACTAACTTAGATGGAGACAAACTCTACATCTGCAACTTTATAGTTAATGACCTTTACATTTAAGGTCATTTATTGTATAAAATATGTAATGTAGTTTTTGGAGTGTGATTTTTTTTTAAAAAAAATGCATCCATCCTTTACATAGACAAGAAGCGTATCATTAGGTGAAATATACTTCATTCCCATGATCTTCCAAGATTCTAAGCAAATACATTATACAACGAAGATAAAGTCAAGTCTTAATCTCAGAGCCTAGGACCCCCTCCGAACTGAAAGGCTCGAAGCCAAAGGGTCCGTCTAGGCTCCGGTCCGAAGAGACCCTCCGAAAGACTTTCCCTCCGAAATGGAAAACAACCAGAAGGATGGGACGTTTGCTTTATCAACATCCTTCGAGCATGTTTTACCATATTAACCCTATAAGAGATACCGAAATAGTATACACTATGTCAGTTGTAATTAAGGGGTAAAAATGTCTTTTCCTTAGAGATTTTACCTATAAATACCCCCTTCTCACCCTGTAAGAGGGATCGAATATTCATATATTCAATAGACACTTCGAACTATTCCGAGCTATTATCCTATTCAGAGGCTTGAGATAGTCCGCATTCATAAACACTTCGTTTGTGAGTTCTTGGTCTTATAGAACCTGTTAGCGTAATCCGTTGCGCCAACACACAAGATAGCTGTTAACGGAATTGGTTCATCCATTTCCGCATCCTCAGTTCACGATTGATTCTGTTAACACATGCATACCTAGAGTCACGTTGAGTCTGTTTCCGCATGCATCGCCCGCATAGCTCTCCTCTGCATGCGCTTATACCTCGCAATTGCATTCCTTCCATGCACGCTATCGCCTGTATAAGAATGTACGCGATGAATAAATCTAAGCGCTGATTGTGTATCATTCTTTTTCATGGTATCAGATAGCGCGGCTCAATCCTCGCCTGCACCTGCCTCTCTTCCGCTGCTTTCCATGGACGACATTGATCCTCTCTTTCCTTTTGCTCGTCCCAGCCATGATGCTTCCAGCTCTTCCCCTTCACTTATTGGTGCACTCGACGGCGATGGCGGCACGCCGCGATCAATCTCTCAACCTCAAACTCCTCCTGCCACTTCTCTCCAAACCGTCAATATCAGATCTCATATTCCAATCACTCTAGAAATTGTCAGCCCCAACTATCCCGACCGCCGCCCAATGTGTCGACCCCGAGTGGTTCATGGTTGATCAGTGTGTGGTCAACTGGCTCTACAACACCGTCTCATGCGACATTCTTCAGATCATCAGCGTGCCCGATGCCACTGCTCACTCCGTTTGGGCAGCCATCCGCACCCTCCTCCGCGACCACCAACTGCATCGCGCCATCTACCTCGAGGTCGAGTACCGAAGCTTGTACCAAGGCGATCTCAACATCACCGACTACTGCGCCAAGTTGAAACAGTTGTCTGACGCACTCCGCGACGTCGGCCAACCAGTTCCTGAATCCTCCCAGGTGCTTAATCTGCCGCGTGGCCTCAACACTAAATTTCGTCATACTATTTCTGCTATTACCTCCCAGTAGCCACCCCATACCTTTATGTCTGCCCGCTCCCAAATCCTTCTCGAAGAGCTCTACGACAGCCAGCATGCAAAGTTATCAGCGCAGCATGCCCTGGTCACTCAACATGCCGACATTCGTCCACCCGCTACCACCGATGACATCAAAAAATCAACCCCTAGCGGTGCGGCTGGTAGCTCTGGTGCTTCTTCACCAGGCGGCACCAACTCATCGTCATCCGGTGGCTCTCGCTCCAACAGGCGACGCGGCCGTGGTGGTGGCCGTGGCTCTCAGCCTGGCTGTGGGAATGCTCCACCTCGCCCGTGTTTCCCAACTCACCGTGGACCGCCGCCTTCAACCCATTGACGGGCATGGTACAGGCATGGCCCATGCCATTCCATGCGCCCGCTGCTAGCATTCTTGGCCCTCGGCCTGGTATGCCTCCGCAGCAAGCCTTCGTCGCTCCATCACCATCGCCGACCATCGGACACGACCCCAACGCCCTCCTTGCTGCTCTCGCCAGCGCCGGAGTCTCTCCGGCTGGTACAAGCTCCTTTGACTGGTTCCTCGACACCGAGGCCTCGTCCCATATGGCTGCATCTTCTGGTAATCTTCAATCCCTACGTCATGTTTACTCTTCTCCATCTGTCACCGTGGGCAACGGTGCTAGCCTTCCTATTACTCACACTGCATATACATCTCTTCCTACATACTCCACCCCACTTCATTTACATAACGTTCTTATCACACCATCACTCATTAAGAATCTTATTTCCGTTTGTTCGCTAACACGTGATAATAATGTCTCTGTTGAATTTGATCCGTTTGGCTTCTCTGTAAGGATCTTCAAAACAAACAGGTGATCCTCCGATGTAATAGTCGTGGTGACCTCTACCCGCTTCATCTGCCACATCATCATGCCCTACACGCCACCTCCACACCGGTCGACCTCTGGCATCAACGTCTCGGCCATCCAGGGCGAGATCAACTTGCTGCCTCCCTCCACCTGTTTGATTTCTCTTGTCATAAGTCTGGCGCTCACATTTGTCATGCCTGCCAACTCGGTAAACATGTTAGGCTTCCATTTTCTACCTCTGCAACAATCATCTATTTTCCATTTCAGCTTTTACATTCCAATGTATGGGCGTCTCCTGTTCCTAGTATTTCTGGCTATAAATTTTATCTAGTTCTCATCGACGACTACTCTCATTATGTATGGACATTTCCCTTGAAAAATAAATCAGAAGTTCTTTCCACCTTGCTGTCATTTTGTTCATATGTCTACACTCAATTTCGTCTACCCATTTTAGCCCTACAAACAGATAACGGTAGAGAATTTGATATTTTTTTGAGAACAGGCATAACTGATATGCCCGGCTTATATTGAAAGCCACATAAGAAACCAGGTTACGCTGGGGATACCAGCTTACCAGTACAGGACCACAAACCAACCCGAAACAGCAAGAGACACCGTCTAAAACAGATCCAAGCCATCAGCTCAAAAAAGAAAGAGGTTAGCCCCAAGGACCAGGGACACAACACCGGCGACTGACTGAAAGCGAAGACAAAACCACACCAAAAGATAGGACAAACACACACCACTAGCCAAAACACGCTCCAGAATGGCAGCCGAATCAATCAACATCACTTGGAGCACTTCAGTTTCCTCCTCTTCGCGCCCCCTGCCCCAAGCGCTTGGTTTGAGCAAGGAGCAATTCGCAGCTCGTTGACACCTCTGCCTTCAGGTGGACCGACGCCAGCGTCTTCCACTGGGAGACAAGACAGCAAATTTTATGAAGTAACACCAGCACACTAGAAGGCAGGCGATTGTTAAAAACATAATCATTACGCATCAACCAAGTCGCCCAAACCCCAGCCGCCAAAACCCCAAGTGTAATTTTTTTCTTATTGGCGCTAGGGGGAAGGTTGTGAACAGAAAAGACATCCCGAAAACCTACTGGAGAGCTATGCCAACCCAAAGCATCTCTAATACAGCACCACAGGAACCGAGGTAACCCACAGTGGAAAATAGTATGATCCACAGTTTCTAAACACCCACAGAATTTGCAGGAAGGATCTCCCTTCTAGTTTTTCTTTTTTAACTCAGCCCCCACCTGAATTCTCCCTTTTAAAACAAGCCAGAGGAAGCACTTAACTTTCAAAGGAGCCGCACACTTCCAAACATACCTCAAGTTCTCATCCCCAACCCCCCTAAATACCGTCCAGTTATAGATCGACCTGGTGGAGAAACCTTTATAGTCCGGAACCCACTGAACCATATCAGGTTCGTCAGTTAACGTCGTATTCATCACTAAACCTCTAAGTTCTTCCCACCGCTCATTTTCAGACAAGGTCAAAGAGCGCCTAGTCTGCACCCTCCAATCGGCAAGCCAAACATCCCTAACCAGATGCTGGGGGTTGCAAGCAACATTGTAAAGCTTATTAAATCTGATCTTGAGCGGAATATCCTCAACCCAAGCATCCTCCCAAAACAAAATATGTCTACCATCTCCAAGACGGAATCGACAATGTCTCTGAACCAACGCCCTAAGCTTCATGATGTTGTTCCAAAAATACGACCCCTTCAACCTGTGATGACAGAAGATACTCCCTTCAAGCGCATATTTTTTCCGCAAGATATCAAAACAGAGACCTTCTCTATTCTCGCAAAGCATGAACACCCATTTACAGAGTAAAGCAGCATTCATAGCTCTGGTATCAAGGAACCCCAAACCCCCAAAGTTTTTGGGCATACTTATCTCCAGTGTCACGGCATCTCATTCCGTCTCTCATGTCCGTATACTTCTGCACATAATGGAAAAGCTGAGCGAACTCTTCGTACACTTAATGACAGCATTCATGCCATGCTACTTCAAGCCCACGTTCCGCCCGCATTTTGGGAAGAAGCTTTAGCCACCGCCACATATCTTTTTAATAGGCGCCCTTGCCGCTCCACAGGTCTTACTACTCCGCATGAACTTCTCCTCGGTGCAGCTCCATCTTATCAGCATCTTCATGTTTTTGGAACCCTGTGCTATCCCAATCAGACTGCTACTGCCACACACAAACTACAGCCTCGTTCCTTACCATGTGTTTTTCTGGCCTATCCAGCAGATCACAAAGGATACCGCTGCTATGATATTAGTTCCCGTCGAGTTATCACTTCACGTCACGTAGTTTTTGATGAAACATAGTTTCCTTTTCAGCTCTCTGTTCAGCTGCACATGCCTGTTCCCATCTCATCCCAGCTCTTTGACGATGACCATGTGCCACCTGCTCCCTTTATGTCACACCATGCTGCATGCACATCCAAAAAAATTGCACCACCACCCGTCACATTGCTTCCACAAGCTGCAGCCTTGCCCCATGCTTCCATCCCTATACAACCCAACCACTCCCATTCTTTTAACAGCAAGGCTACTCCCTCTCTCCCACCAGCGCATCCTTCGCCTCCACCACCGCATGCTGCTCCCTCGCCCAGCGTCTTGCCGCCTGGCACACCGGCGACTCCACCTACTGCCCCGTTGCCTTCGCCCGCCGCTACTCCACCACGCCACCATAGGGTTACTCGTGCTCGCGCTGGCATTATCAAGCCTAATCCAAAGTACGCTTTGTTTCCATCGAGCTCCAGCGCCATTTCTCCAGTTCCAGCCTCAGCTCGTGCAGCCCTGCGCGACGGCAACTGGCGCGAGGCCATGCAGCGAGAGTTTGACGCGTTGCAGGCTAATCACACATGGCGGCTGATCCCTCGACCGCCTGGCACAAATGTGGTCACTGAGAAGTGGGTTTTCAAGCACAAACTGCATCCTGATGGCAGCCTCGACCGTTACAAAGCCCGTTGGGTCATCCGCGGCTTCACCTAACCTCCCGGTGTCGACTTCGGCGAGATGTTTACCACCGTCGTCAAGCCAACAACGATACAAATTGTTCTGGCTCTCATCGCTGGTCGACGATGGCCGGTACGGCAGCTCGACGTCTCCAACGCCTTCCTCCACAGCTACCTCGACGAACGTGTCTTGTGCCAGCAACCCATCATGTTTGTCGACCCCGATCAACCGGATGCCGTTTGCCTTCTATCACAATCCCTCTACGGCCTCCGCCAAGCCCCACGAGCATGGTTCACCCGCATCGCCAACTTTCTGCATGACATCGGCTTCACTGCAACAAAGTCCGACTCTTCTCTGTTTGTTCTTCGAAACGGCAACGCGGTGGCCTACCTTCTACTGTACGTCGACGACATGGTGATTACTGCATCGACTAAAGCCCTCCTTCACGACGTCATCTCTCGCCTGTGCTCCGAATTCGCTATAAAAGACATGGGACCACTCAACTTCTTCCTAGGCATGGACATCAAGCGCACCACTCACGGCTTTTTCCTCTCTCAACATAAGTATGCGGAGGAGCTGCTTGATCGTGCCGGCATGTCCCAGTGCAAACCAGCCTCTACTCCGATTGACGTCAAGGCGAAGTTGTCCTCTTCATCAGGACAGCCAATCAGCGACGCAAGTCATTGTCGTAGCATCGTCAGAGCCCTACAGTACCTTACAATCACAAGGCCTGATATTTCCTACACCGTGCAACAGATTTGTTTACATATGCATGATCCCAGGGGCTCTCACATGGCGCTGGTGAAGCGAGTTCTACGCTACGTACGTGGCACTGCACATCTCGGCCTTCACCTCGGCTCGGCTACATCACATGTGATTACAGCATACTCCGACGCCGACTGGGCCGCCTGCCCTGACACCAGGCGATCTACATCCGGCTACTACGTCTTTCTTGGTGATGCCCTCATCTCCTGGTCATCAAAGCGTCAGCCCACAGTCTCTCGCTCAAGTGCCGAGGCAGAGTACTGCGCCATCGCCAATGTCACCGCCGAATGCATCTGGCTTCGACAGCTCCTCGGTGAACTCCACTGCGACACCACTCGTGCAACAGTGGCCTTCTGCGACAATGTTTCTACGGTGTACATGTCAAAGAATCCGATTCACCATCGTCGCACTAAACACATTGAGCAGGACATTCACTTCGTTCGAGAACGGGTCGCGCTGGGAGATCTCTGAGTTGTACATGTACCCACCGGACAACAGCTCGCCGACGTCATGACGAAGGGACTACCTACTGCACAGTTTGCTGAGTTCCGATCCAGCCTATGCGTCGGTCCACCCGACGTATCGACTACCGGGGGGTGTTAACGGAATTGGTTGATCCATTTCCACATCCTCAGTTCACGATTGATTCTGTTAACACATGCATACCTAGAGTCACGTTGAGTCTGTTTCCGCATGCATCGCCCGCATAGCTCTCCTATGCATGCACTTATAGCTCGCAATTGCATTCCTTCCATGCATGCTATCGCCTGTATAAGAATGTACGCAATGAATAAATCTAAGTGTTGATTGCATATCGTTCTGTTTCAATAGCCGATAGCGATGGTATCACCTTTAGATGGCCAATGTTGAAGCATCACCCTTAGACACAAAGCTCAAGCCCAATTCAAGAGATCAATGATAGACATGTTGTAAAAACATATTGTTCAGGTTACAAGATGAAGGCCCTATACAAATCTAAGTGAGAGCGCGGCGGATGGCTACAATCGCCCACAGTCGGATTGCATCAACGCTCTAGAGGGTGGCCCGGTCCTCGGTGTCCGAGCCAGGGACATCCTACGCATGATGGACGACACCGGTAAGCTGACCCTTTTGGGCCTCGACCTAAGCCAGGAAGGAGGCTAGAGCACCTTCTGTCTCAGCGATCTTCGTTTGGACCCCGTCTAGCTTTGACACTAGATCGGGCTCCTCTACCCGTAGTCGATCGAGTTATAGTGACACGACCATTGATTTGTCCTAGATGCGACCTAGGACAGTGCCGTCGGTCATCACCACCTCCTTATGGGTCGTCCATATCCTTCATGGCCCTCGACACCCTAGCCAATGGAACTCTATAAAAGAAGCGGGCGTGAGAGCATCGACCAGTTCCGGAGCAAGGGATCCCATGACATTATTGAAATGGGCCCTTATCGGACTCGAATCATTGACCAGGACTTCAACTAGGTCCTCTAGTCGATGTAGTAAGTCCAAATAGGGTCTCCCGTACTTCTGGGGTTAGCGGAGCGGCAGTCGGTGGAATGGCGCTGGTGTAGGACTGAAAGTAGCGACCAGAGGGGGGTGAATGAGCGCCTAAAAATTTCTTGCTAAACTCTGACTTAATCCCAACACCCAAACGAACTTAACCAGACAAATAATATTAGCAAAGAAAATTACAGGAACTAAAATTGTCTAGCCTAAAAATGAACGGTGTCCTAATTAAAATGATATTTAAAAATAAACTGAACTAAATAAAAATGACTGCAGTAAATAAAAATGTGTTCTCAAGGATATTTAATAGTGTAGGCAAAATACCTAAATAAATCAATAATAATTCAGATAGCAGTCTAAAAATAAAAATCCTAATCAACTAAATAAAACATGGATTAGCCAGAAATTAATTCAGAAATAAACATAAAATATTTCATGTAAATCTAGAATCAAAATAATACTACGACTAATAATCATTTTTTCTTTTTATATGAGCAGATAATACTTAAATAAAAATATGCGAGCACTAATAATATTTTAACAGATAAAAATTAACCACGATATTAATAATCAACTTTGCAGGATAATTAAAAATAGATGATTATCTCTCTAATTAATCTACCTAGGAAATAGGAGATTAGATTAGAAAAGTTTACCTGTGTGCTCGTCGCCGTTCACTGTGTCGCTCCCTCACGCGTCGAGCGCAGTGCTTGCGCTGCTTAGGATTACAGCTGAGTCAATCACCTCGCTGCACGTGCTGGCTTGCGAACAACGCCCTGAGACGCCTGCTGCAAGCATGCAGTGCCTTGCGCACGCCAGCTGAAAAATAGCCTTGGTCCTTCCGCCAGTAGCAACTGCTAACGCACATGCACTGCACCAAGTACCGCCTCCTACCACTGTGGGGCCCGCCTGCTGAAGGAGAAAGCGCAGCCGGCTGCTGCTGCTGCTGCAGCAAGAGCTACGCCCACGCATGCTAGCACGTCGCTGCTGCCAGGATACTGCTGGCTGCTACACTACAGCTTTGCTACATCAAAAAGCGCGCACGGAGATGGCTACGGTGTGGAAGCTGTCGTGGGTCCCACGCACGTGGAGCAAGATTTTGGCCACCGTGCGCCTGTGGTACAGACTGCCGGCTAGCCGCTGTCTGTTGTGATTTCGGCGAAGAAAGAAAACGACGATGACGGCGACTGTAATATCAGATCAATACCGGCAGCGAAATAATTTTGGAGGATGACGAAAACCGAACAGAAAAAAATTGGACTATAGATTGATCTCGGGGAAAAAACAGTCACCCTATCCCTAGGGGTAGGGGCCTATTTATAGGCGACTCCTAATACATGAAAAAGACTAATTTACCCCTAGGGTAAATTACACTGACTCTAAAATAAAATCTGAAATTACTAAAATACCCTTCGAAAAATCAACTGACACAAATAAAAATATTCTGGACTTAAAAACTAAATATTAATATCCTAAAAACAAAATAATCATCGGTTGTCAGTTTTGCGCTGAAACTGACAAAGCGTCCACCGTCTTCGCACCGGGTACCTAGATTGGGCCGACCCGACCCCACAGCTTCCTCAGCCCAGCAATCGCTCGCGCGCTCGTGTACCTGAGTCAAACCCGGTCAACATACCAGTGGATCCTCTAACGCTCCTAGCCCATGTACTCAAATTGGGCCAACCCGATTCCGCGGCTCCTCTGTCCAGCTGTCGCTCGCTGCCCATGTACCTGAGTCACACGCGCCTCAGACACGGCAGGTCTTCATGTCTCCTTCTTTGACTTCCGTTGACAATCACTCATCACACCTGGAGCATGAGACCCATGTTCTTCAACATGGTTTCTCAATCTCCCCCTTGATGAGTGCATTGTCAACACCCTCTTCAGCATTTCTTTAGAACCTGCAAAAACATGTGGAAACACAAAAACAAAAACAAAAGAAAATAGAAGAAAGAAAATAAAAGTTTAACCCTAATGACCAAAAGCCAAACAGAAGCAAGAAAATGGTCATTATGGTTAACCAAAAATAAAAACTCAAAAACAAGTGCAATCTCAGAACTATCAACAAGGATAAAAGAGTAAAGGCAAAAGCAAAAATGTCCCCTAAACTTCAAAATTTCTCCCCCTTGTTGACAATTAGACTCATCAAGTGAGACTAAATGCATTCTAAAGAGACATAGACACAAACTCCCCCCTGAAATGAAACTCCCCCTCAAAATATGTCATGAATGCAAATGGGGTACAGGTGGAGTATAAAAAGCATGCTTCTTAGATATGATTAACTGCAATTACAACATATAACAGGTATATCAAGAGATATACTGTCTAAGATACATGACATGATCAGTGCAACAGATGATATCTAAAGAGAGTCATTAGCAATCATTTTTCGATTTTTGCAAACAAAAGCATCACCACATTTTCTAGTTGACAAGCAAAGTAAAGCATGAGATGCAAAAGCTAGCTGATATCTACCAAGATAAGCATTGTCCAGAGCAAAGTGCTTTAGCAAACTTGTCATCTTTTTAAATTTTTCAGACTTTTTCTTTTTTCTTTTTTTATTTTTCATTTCTGCCAGGGGTTATTTGCATGTCAAATCTTATGCTAATCGACCAAGTCAAGCCTAAGCCAGAGCTGGACCATCAGAAGCTTAAGACATTGGTCTTGGCATACATTACACCGTCCTAGTTCATACCAAAGTGCTATGGTAAGCAGTCTAGAACAATGCAATGCGACAAAGCAAACCCACCTGGATCTTTTCAAATAATCATAAAAATACATGAATTTTTCATTTTTCTGAATTTTTATCATGTTTATAACACAATTTTCATGTTTAAAGCATATAGATGTCCAAGTTGCATATCTGCATCTAAGTAAGGATCTAGCTACCAGGCATGTAAAAGATAGCGAAAGCATTCAACCTACACATGCTAGTTACCAAAAGCAATGGTGATCATTTTTCAATTTTAAAGCATAAAAGCCATACATATGATAAATATCAGATATATCATGTGAACTGAAGCAGAACATGATCATCGACAAGTAATCAAAAGCATATACTAGCTAGAGTATGTAAAGTAGATTGATCATATAACAGAAGCAAGCTCAAAATATGATTGATGATTATGCATGATATGAACGCACACAAAAAAACTCAATAAAAAAATAAAAAAGAAAGAAAAACTGACTCAAAGTATCCTAGAAAGGATACACAACTCCCAAATCCCCTCGCAAACGTTCAAAAGTAGAATGATCTAGGGGTTTGGTAAAAATGTTAGCCAACTGCTGATGGGTATAAACATGAATAAGATCTATGACCCCTTTCTCATATTGATCCCTCAGAAAGTGAAAACACACATCAATATGTTTGGTTTTAGAATGAAGACATTGGTTTTTCCCTACACTAATTGCACTGGTGCTATCACAAAACAAAGGAACTCTGGAAGGGAAGAATAACCCAAAATCCCGCAAAGTAGAAATCATCCAAACCAACTATGAGCAGCAGCTAGCAGCAGCTACATACTCAGCCTTAGTAGTAGAAAGCGCAACTCCAGATTGTTTTCGAGAAGACCAAGATACCAACGAAGAACCAAGAAGCTGGCAAGTACCGGAAGTCGACTTGCGATCCAGCCAGCATCCACCGAAATCAGCGTCGGAAAAACTAGCTAAATCAAGAGACGATGATGCAGAACAGTAAAGACCTAAATCAAGAGCGTAAGTAAGATACCTGAAATACGCTTCATGGCCTGCTAGTGAGATGCGCGTGGTGAAGACTGAAAACGCGCGCACACACCCACGGCAAACTGAATGTCCGGTCTCGTCGCAGTCAAGTATAGCAGCGATCCGATCATCCCTCGATACTCTCTCTCGTTTACCTTGACCCCGTTCTCGTCCTTGTCCAGACCTCCAGATGTACCCATTGGGGTCATCTGTGGCTTCAGCTCTCCACCAAAGTCAAACTTCTTCAACAGATCCTGTGTGTACTTACCCTGGTGGATGAAAATGTCGTCCTTGGTCTGCTTGATCTGGAGCCCTAAAAAATACTTGAGTTCTCCCATGAGACTCATCTCAAACTCGCTATGCATATGCTCAGAAAACTTGGACACAAGCTCATTAGTAGAACCATCAAAAATAATATCATCCACGTAAATCTGAGCAACCAATAAGTTTGAGCCATCTCTAAGCAAGAAAAGAGTCTTGTCCACATAACCCATCACAAAACCTTTCTGCAACAAGAACTGCTTCAGGCGATCATACCAAGCCCTAGGGGCTTGCTTCAGACCGTATAAAACCTTCTGCAACTTGAAAACATGTCTAGGAAACTTAGGGTTCTCAAAACCGGGGGGTTGCTTAACATAGATCTCCTCCTCTATATACCCATTTAGAAAAGCACTCATGACATCCATTTGATAAAGCTTAAAACCTTTAGAAACAGCAAAGGCCAAAAGAATACAAATGGACTCAAGACGGGCAATAAGGGCGAAGGTCTCTTCAAAATCAATACCTTCTTTTTGGCAGAAACCATGTGCCACTAATCGAGCTTTGTTCCGCACCACAACACCATCTTCTCCTTGTTTGTTCTTAAACACCCACTTGGTGCCTATGGTGTTGCATCCAGGTGGCAGCTCAACTAGTGTCCAAACCCGATTGCGAACAAAATTTTTAAGCTCTTCTTGCATGGCGTTTATCTAATTTGAATCAGACAGAGCATGAGAAACGTCTCTGGGCTCAAAAGTAGCAACAAAAGCAGACTCAGCAAACATAGCAAGAGAACCAACTGAAGACCGTAAAGATCTCTCCGTAAGATCACCGATGATGAGCTCTGAGGGGTGATCACGCTAAACTACTCGGGATCCTAGGTGATCTGAAGTCACCTCACCAGAGTCAGCAACTGGCTCCTCTGGACTCGGCTGAGAAGTCATCTCACCGGAGTCAACACCTAGCACCTCTTGACTCGGCTGAGGAGGCTCGATCGAAGTAGAAGGAGTGATCCGAGGTCCATCCTCATCCTTAGTCGAAGTGTCAAAAGGTGTGGGATCTGCAGGCGGTGCAGAGGGCCCACCCTCATCATCAGTAGGAGTGTCATCATCTTCCTCGAAGATGGACTCTCCAAGGTCATCATCTCTAGAAAGATCAAAAGGAGTCAGCGAAGGCATGGACTCATCAAAAGAAACCTCACAAGTCTCGACAAGCTGCTGGAAGTCAAGGTTCCAAACACAGAAGCCTTGAGAATGCAAAGCATAACCAAGAAAGACTCCATCCCAGCAACGAGACTCAAACTTGTCCAAATGCCCTCCCTTCTTCAGCACAAAGCACTTGCATCCAAATGCTCGCAAGTGACTTACCTTGGGCTGTCTACCAAACCGCAACTCATATGACGTCTTACCTAAGTAAGCTCTAAGAAAAATGCGGTTGGCTAGATAGCAAGTTGTGTTCATAGCTTCAGCCCAAAAATTCCTAGGAGTCCTATGCTCATCAAGCATCATCCTGGCCATCTCAACAAGCGTGCGGTTTTTTCGCTCCACAACGCCGTTCTGTGAGGGAGTGTAAGGAGTAGAGAACTGATCATCAAGACCCTGATCACTACAGAAGCTGATGAACTAAGAGTTCTTAAACTCAGAGTCATTGTCCGAATGAATTGCTTGCATCAGACCATTGTTCTCGTTCTTCAGCTTCAAAATCAGGTCATGAACATACTGAAAAGTCTCATCCTTAGACTCTAGAAAGTAAACCCACGAGAATCGAGAAAAGTCGTCAACTATCACAAGGGCGTACCACTTCCCACCAACTGAGCGTACTCGAGCTGGACCTACTGTATCCATATGCAACAGCTCTCCCGGGTACGAAGTCATTACCTAAGTCACAAGTGTGTGAGAAGCGGCAACCATTTTCCCATGACGACAGGGATGGCAAACTAGATACTTCTCCATCTTAAGCTTAGGAAATCCTCGGATAAGGTCCATAGAACTCAATCTGACAAGCAGATCAAAGCTCAAATGACCTAACCTTCTATGCCACTTCCAGAGCTCAGAGGAGGATCTAGCCATCAGACAGCGAGAAGGGCCAGAAGAACCTGAGAAATCAATACGAAAAACCTTACCGAAAGGTAATATCCGGCAAACTAAGGATCCTCTAGAATCAACAAAGACAACATGCCTTTCTTAAAGCGAACCTCTAAACCATCCTCAAGAAGTTGCAAAACATAAATTAGATGAAAATTCAGATTTCCAACTAAAGCAACATTCTTTAAAGAGAAATAATCACAGATGCGAATCGACCCAATACCTTGTACCTTCCCTTGACCACTGTTCCCGAAAGTGTTGTATTCCTTGGAGCTCGGGGGAGTGAGACTGGAGAACCATCTGTGGTGTCCTGTCATGTGGCGAGAACATCCTAAATCCATCATCCACATGTCCTCCAGTCCTTGATCCTGCAAGATCAATGGTCATGAGTGGGAGCAAACGGTCGAACACCAGGTTTAGCAAAGGTGCTAAACCAGTGTCGAGCCATATGCTCGTAAGTAGGAAAGCAGAAGGAATCATATGAGTCTAGAACAAAACATGGCTCAAAGCGCGGTCCTCTGTTCTGCCTAAAATCATGGCCACGAGGTCCAAAACCGTATCCAAAATGATCTGGAACTCTGCCAGAACGGAAACCACCTTCCGGAGCACGGTCATAAAAACCGTCTCCTCTACCACCACCTACACGATGTGGCCTGGCCTCTAGCCTCTCTCTACGTCGAGGAACTCTATGTCTACCACCCTGCTAGTAGAACTGCTCCTACCCACCTCGAGCTCTCTCTGCTCGCTCAACCCGCTTCCTCGTAAAGCAAAACTCTTCAAGATGCCCGTCTCTTTAACAAAACTCACAGTGATAGGTAGGCTTCTTGGGATGTGGATGAGGCTTAGGATTCTTAGGCTTGGTGGTGTTGGGTGTAGCATCTTTGGTGTGAGAGGGTCCAGGTAAAGAATCAAGAGAAGTGTGGAGAGGTTTAGGCTTTGGGACCCAAATTTGCTTTTTAGGTGGAGCTTTAGGTTGTTCTTGAAACACTCCATCCTTGGGCTGACTATCCTTAAAGGACTCAGTGGAGTGAGTCTTGGGATATCTCTGTTCAGGAGTCATCTTACTCCACTCCACTGCTCGGCTAATGGCACTCTCAAAATCAGCTTTGGTATAGGTGTAACCTACCCCAAACCCATCTTGTCTCTTAAACTATTGGATCATCATGCCGAGCTGTAGCTCTCTGGCACTAATCCAACTCAGGATCTGACGAAGGTAAAAGTTCTCATTCTGAACATCAGCTAGCTCCTCTCTCAAGGAAGCTAACACCTCCACCTGAGACAGGCAGATCTCACACTCTCTATCAACTTCGACAGACTTCTTAGCTTTTGGCTTGATCAACTCCATTCTCATGGACAAGCAGTTCTCACAAACAGTGGGTAGAACTGACAAGGTCTCAAGCTCTAGCTTAGTCTGCTCCAGCTCAGCTCTCACTCCAGCTAACTCGCCCAACTTCTCATCACTCTTGGCTCTCAGCTCAGCTATACTAGCTAAATGGGATGGGCAGTCTACACAAGATACGACGACAGTGGCATGAGCATTTTTCAGCTCCAGCTGAGCGCTTTCAAGCTCAGTGGCCATAGCGTCTCTCTCATCTACTCTCTCTGTGTACCTATACTTAAGAGTCGTCAGGTCACACAACAACACCTCACAGTTAGGGCACTCACTACTATCACCCAAGCAAGGGGAAGACGATAGACTCTCAATCTTGCCATTCGCCATGGCAAGCTCACTCTCAATCTCATCTATCCTCTTCTTAGCCCCTCTAAGAAGTTTTTTCCCGATACTTCAAATCCTAACGGTTCTGTTCTAGTAAATTAACAACTTCTTGTTCATAGGAAGATACATTCTCATAGTCGTCGTCGTTGGAGTTGTCGGAGGAGCTCTTTTCTTCCTTATCACCAAGAGCCATTGAACAGAAGCTCTTACGGGGTCTTCGGCTATGACGCGAGCAACTCTTCGGCTTGTCCCCGAAGGCCATGAAGTAGAGGCCCGCCAGATCGTCCCTGTCCTTCCCCTTCCTGATCACGATCTCTTCATCACTTGAACTAGAAGATGAGGAGGAAGACGAGGATCTCTTGGAGTAGCTTTTCTCCATCTCGGCGAAGAAGGCTTTGTCTCTCTTCTTGTTCTCACGCCTGTAGTCCTTCAAAGCCTTTCAAAAGAATCTTGTCTTGGGCTTGCCCTTTGTGGAAGTAGAGTTGTCGTACTTGCTGGAGTCGTAGGAGTTGCCGCCGGTTCCCTTCTTGTAGCTCTTCCGCTTGGGGCAATCGGTGATAAAATGACCTAGATCACCACACTCAAAGCATCTAGACTTTGTGCCGTGTCTTTTATCCATTCATTTATCATAGACACGTCACACCCGGTTGTTAAACAAACACAGATCATCATTTCCTAGCGAATCAAGTTGTTCCTCGGAGATAGACATCAAGGAAAAAGCAGTAGAACTCAAGACAGTAGGATCAGTAGACGATGTCGCAAGGGCCAGAGTTTTTGAGCCAGAACCAGTGAGATTTGATCTCAACTAGATATCAACCTCTGAGGCCTTGAGCTTACTAAAAAGCTCTGCGACAGTCAAGGTATCATAGGAAGAGCTCTCAACAATAGAAGAAACCTTGATCTCCCAGATCTTAGTGTCCAAGGTATGGAGAACCTTAAGCGCCTTTTCATGATCTGAGACTAGCTGATCACGCTCGGCCTTGTTGACGCGAAGCTTGTTAATGATCGATTGAAAACGACCAAACAAAGCCTCAACAGTCTCACCCGGCTTCTGTGAGAAATTTTCATACTCACGCCGGTAGGTCTGATAGAGCTTAGCCTTGACCTGAGTCGTCCCCTCATGATGTGTCTGGAGGGTAGCCCAGATCTCTCGAGCAGTGGTGAGATGGCTAACACGCTCAAACTCACTAGGACCTAGACCAGAGAATAAAATGTTCACCACTTTACTATTGTTTTGATGTTGGGCAATTACATCAGTAGAAGTACCCTCAGCAATAGGCACTATGGTGAAAGTAGGATGAACACAAATCTCCCAAATGTCCAAGCTCTAGCTCATAAGATAGGCTCGCATGCGAGTCTTTCAATAAGTGTATCCAAAAGCTTCAAGGGACGGGATTTTACTAGAAGACGTCATGGTCACTACCTGGGTTTAGAACCGGTTAAGATATGGGAAAACCCTAACCTCGCTCGGATACCACTTGTAGGACCAAAAGTAGCGACCAGAGGGGGGGTGAATAGGCGCCTAAAAATTGCTTGCTAAACTCTGACTTAATCCCAACACCCAAATGAACTTAACCAGACAAATAATATTAGCAAAGCAAATTACATGAACTAAAATTGTCTAGCCTAAAAATGAACGGTGTCCTAATTAAAATGATATTTAAAAATAAACTGAACTAAATAAAAATGACTGCAGTAAATACTTATAGATGCACTCTAAGGGACAAACATTATAAGAAAAAGTAAAGACTTACCGACGGCTGAGGAGTCGAAGATAATGGGCTCGTCCGGCTGGCTCGGGCCCTAGTGGATTGATGCACGGTCCGAGACAATGCATGGAATTGGCACACCAAGACCTTAGACCATTTTCCACTTACCCAGGCCGTGGGAGTGGGGGCACCGGTAGCCAAGTTGGTAGTGGAAGATACAGGACCATAGCGTATCGGTCGGCCGCTGGAACTCACCAAAGGGGCGTCAAGGTCATTCTCCTTTAAAAGTAGAGGTAATCAAATGAAAGGAAGGTGATTGAAACAAAGCAAAAGTACATTCAAGTGCCTACCTCGGGCCCCGCGTCATCTTCGTTTGGATGAAGCCGCTGCCGGTAAAGCATTGAAGGGCAGTTAAAAACATACTCCTTCAGCTCACTCCACCATTAGCAGAAGATAGTAAAAGTCATCCAGTAGGCCTTACAAGAAGCAAAGTCACCAGTGGGGATCCCATCGGTCATATGGAGAAGGCTATCCCACTCCACGACGTCCTTTATTTCCCCGCGAGTTTAGATTTGGCTGACAAAGAATAAGTGAGGTGGTAGTTGCTGAAGCTTAATTGTCTCGCAAAGACCGATGGGTGGTAGAAATCATAAGAGCCCTACCAAGAACGCTCATCGATGAATTTGATTGGGAGCAGACAAGGGGAAATAGCGGTCATAAAAATGCGAAGGGATTCTTCGTCCTGGAACACATCAGGCAGGATTATCTGATGAGGGCATTTATAATCCGAGTAAAACTCGAAGGGATACCAGTTGGTCTGATCATATAATCCAAGGTAAAATCCTTTAAAGTAGGTGGCCAAGGATGCAGGAGACAAAGGAAAGGCAGAAAATCATGTCATCGCTTCGCCCAAGGAAGAGTAGCGGTGGTAAACAAGAGCAGCCAATTCTAGAAAATCAGTAGGAAAATGCATTTGGGGAAAGGGGGGCCCTCCAACAACATCGGTGTATAAACGTTAAGCCAAAGCTGAAGGAACCACCACAGGCCACTAGGATGGCCGATGGGATCGCCAACCGATAGTTTGGCCGATAAAAGGTGAAGAACATGGTAGGTGGCTCCAAGGAGGTATCGACCAAGGGGGAACCGCACATTGGCGCCAAGTTGTTCAGCTAAAGACTGAAATTGAAAGGTTGAGACTAAGGCCGATATACAAAAAGAAACCTCTCTAACTAGAGGTTGAGGAAAGCGATGTGTTCACGAATGTCTACGGGGGCGGTCTTCTTGTTGTGTCTCGCAATGTACCGGACCTAGCTATCCGTAAACTTGGTGCTGAGACGATGGGTCAGTTAGGAACAGAAAGAGAAGGGGTTGACCAATGAGTCAATGTCTAGGCAAGTTAAAAGGAAAACATCAAGCAAGGTGGGACTCATCGGCCCATGGCCAAAAATGAAGGCATTCAATGCATTGGACCAGAAGTAGCAGGAAGCGGCTAGCATCGTCTCATTTTGATATGGCTCAGCAAGAGATAGGCTGATGCAATGCCCGATGTCATTCTCATCCCAAAAGGTGCGGTAGGTGGATGATACCCTAAGGTACCAGTCACACCAGTCAGGGAGAGAAAGAGGGAAAGATTCAATGTTGGAGTTCTAGTCAGAAGAGAGCATAGGAGAATATTTGAAAGGAATTCGACAAGTTTTGACATTAACAAAATCTAGGGGATCAGGATTACCCAAAGGACCCAAGTAGTAACAGGATGGATCAGTAGATATGGGGATCAAAACTTGGTTCTGCAAGTTATACAGAGAATAAAGAGAAAAGAAATGATAATGAAAAGGGTAACAGAGTGAATAAAAATGGCGGACGAACCAAGAAGAGCTGAAGAACAATGAAAAGAGAGGAATGCTGAAGATTTACCTCGGGGATCATGTGGTGACCATCACTAGTGTCGCCATTGCATGAGGTTGGTGAAGGAGAAGTGTTGATAGCAAAAAATGGCACTAATGGTCAAGATTGTCAAAATATCAATTTTGGTAATTTGGGCCAAAAATACACAAGTCTTGGTATAGGCCGAAGCCTTATAGTGCCAAAGGCCCATTAGACATGTGTCCTCGGAGGCCTTTTAGCGGCCTGCTAGCTTCGGCCCAAGGAGCAGGCTTCGGCAGCCCTGCCGAAGGCTCACTTCGGGTTGGCTTCAGAGATAGAGTTTGAGTCTGATTCTGGTTGTTTTTATCCCTAAACTTGATTAGGCCGAATCCTACCAGATTATCTTTAGAGATAAGAAGACTAGCCCCTATAAATATAGGGGTGTGGCCGGTTCATTACCCCCAACACAATTTAACCACAAAGCCCTAGCTTTGAACTGTACTTTACTTTTATTTACCTTTCTGTACAACCTTCGTGGGTTTGCCTAGAAGACCTCCGCCGTCCACTTCAAAATGGTGGTAAGCCTTGATACTTTTCTTGTGAAGTACCCGTTAATATACGTAATAGATTGCTATCGCCTTGTTACTTCGCCTGTGAAGTATTCGTTAATCTATGTAACAGATTGCTACCTTCGTTTCCCTACTGCAACACTTAGTAAATTCGGTCTACAAGCCAAATTGGCACTTGATCTCTATTTTGTTGCAGGTTATCACGCTCAGAGCCCCTTCAACGAAGGTGTCCGGAGCCAGGAAACTAGTTTCGGAGGCTGCCAGAACACCCTTCGGCGGACCCCTGCTTCGACTAAGCGTATCGGACCCGTCATGTTTATGTCAGTCTAGTTGAGTTCTTACGCCAGAGCGCTCCACAACATGCTTCGTCGCACTTGCTTCGCCACACCAGTACTCCTCACCAGACGAAGTTGCGCCAGTGCATTCCGTTGGAGTATTTTTTTGTCGTGTCAGAGAATTCGCACCGAACTTTGTTGTTCGAAGGTGATTTTGCGTCAGAGATATGTTCGGAGTCTGTCTTCTGCCAGATCGATCTGAACGCCGAAGACTACCACTACGGGAACACTAACGTTTGCCGAGTGCCTAGGGCACTCGGCGAAGCCCACATTCCACTCGGCAACCCCTTCGCCGAGTGCCACACTCGGCGAACCCCTCTCGGCGATAGATGCGTCGGCGACGTGAGGGTTCGCCGAGTGCAATTTATCGGGCACTCGGCGAAGTCTTTGCCGAGTGCAATATAGACTTCGTTGAGTGCCACGTATAACACTCGGCGAAGTCCACGGTTGACGGCCGGGGTGGCCGTTAACGGGGCTTCGCCGAGTGCCCCACGTGGCACTCGGCGAAGAGGGTGTGCCGAGTGCCACGGGGGGCACTCGGCGAAGGTGGCTCGGGGGGGCACGTGGCGCGTGGGGGCTTCGCCGAGTGCCCCACGTGGCACTCGGCGAAGGGGGTGTGCCGAGTGCCACGTGGGGCACTCGGCGAAGGGGGCTCGGGGGAGGGGGGCACGTGGCACTGGAAGGCTTTGCCGAGTGCCCCCGTGGCACTCGGCATACCCCCTTCGCCGAGTGCCACGTGGAGGCACTCGGCAAAGCTTCCCCAGAGTGCACAGAAACGTGCCACATGGCATGTTTCTGTGCACTGCAGGTGGCTTTGCCGAGTGTAACACTCGGCAAAAGTTTTTTAATTTTTTTTTCATTTATTTCCTGCATATTTCATCCAAAAAACACATTCAATCACAAAATTCATCACAAATTCACATTTATTCACAAAATTTGCCCCAAAATTCACATTGAATCACAGATATTCATAGAAATCACATAGACATCACAAAAATCACATTTACATCACAAATTTCACGATCACATCACAAATTCACGTTCACGTCACAAATACAAGTTCAAATTGATACACAAGTTCAAGTTCGCGTTAACGGTGACAAGTTTAAGTTAATTAACAATTTCATCACGGCAACTCACACCACGCCTCACAAATTATCATTACCGCTATGACTAGTGTGTGGAGATGGCTGCGTGTTTGATCCTGCTGCTGATGGATGAAACTGAAAAAAAAAATAAAAATAGTTAGAACACTTGTATATAACAAAACCGACAATAACAATATTAGAAACTCACATTGCCGCTCTGTGGAGTCCGTGGAGATTGTTGAGGTTGAGGAGGAAGTACAGGCAGACCCATATGACCTGAGAAAGATCCACCCATCTGCGCAAACCACTGCTGCATCTGGGTCTGCATCTCGGCTTGCATCTGAGCTTGCATCTGAGCCTGCAGCCGAGCCTCCATCTGGTCTGCCACTCGGTCCTTTGTGATCTTTCTTCATTTAGTTGGGCCTACAAAACATTATTTCAGAGTTAATGTTCTCAAACAAACAATGTGAAGTGTTCGATGATTGATGAAAATGAACTAACCTGTAGATCAGCAATGAGACCCATAGATGTGTCTCGGCGAGGACGTATACCCGGACCGGAGGTCGAGCTCCGAGCTCTCACCTCAGATAGAGAGGGGGTACTACGGGTATCAATGGCGTCGTCGCCCATCAAATATCGCCCATGTCTCTTGCCTCCTCCAGCCCTCATGACCACCTCGCCATCGATGTCATGTGCGATTGGGTCATAATCGGCGCCATGCACTTCCCTTGCCATCTCTGAATAGTCTTGGAGGCGTTGATATGCATTTCGATTAGTGTACGACTCAGCGGGGTCATTTGGATTGTAAGTATTTCCTTCAACCGCCCTCCCTTTGTGAGCCAGAGCATATGCCATGACTTGGGAGCATTCCTGACCCGCATTGGCCGTTGACTAAAACAAAAAGATAGTTAGAGTTATATTGTGCAATTAAGCAAAAAAAAGAAAATGTAACTACATACCCATCTCGCCCTGAACTGGTCGAGGTTCAGCGAGCCTTGATGGTGTGCTGCCCCCGGCATGAGTAGGTGTCTCTGGCGGCATGCATCGTGACTGCTCTGCCACTTGGCAGAACACCACCTATCAACAATTTGGCCCCAACACTCAAGATGAGCGGCACACCACTGTGGAGGGACCTATTTGATGCAAGTGAAGTTGTTAATGACATAATATTAAGTATTAGAAGATACACGAGAATACACTTACCATCATGTATTCCTCTCGTGTCAGAAATGTGGTCCGGGCATCCTTTTTGTTTTTCCTCTCTCGGCGATGCTGAGCGCAGAAGTCAATAACAGCTTGAATGCGCGCCTCATAATGCATGTCGGTGACAAGCTTCTTGGCGACTCTATTAATAACTGCGGCAGCCTGATCTGCATACCCCTCATCACATCTATAAAAATCCTGCATATAGATGTAAAGAGAATGTTATGTAATCCACATGTTAATAGTATTGACACATATATTAAGAAAATAAACTTACCCAGAGCTCAGCCCTGACTCGATCGGCTAGGTGGGCAAATTGTCTCCCTTCTCGGTCAGGGGCGTCTGGCGCACTTTCATAGTGCCTCCATGAGTACGCCGGCTCCGTCCTCCCATCCAAAGATATCAAACCAGGGAACTTTTCCTTGATAAGAAGCCCGAGGATACCGTTTACATGGCGTGAGCACTCACGACCTCCTCGTTCAACCATAATCCAGTTCCTATCCCGATACCATTAAAAAGTATTAGTATATATTAAAAATTAAAGTAACGAAAAGAATATATTATAGACTTTCTACACAAACTTACCTATTTCCATCTGGTCGAATGAGCGGACGATCAGCTACTGCCACTGGTCGCCTCGGGAGTGACGAAGCACCATGCAACCACACTGCAGGCGCTTCTGTAGCCTGCTCCTCTCCCTCTGCCCCAACCTCCCCACACTCTGCCACCACCTCCTCCTCCTCCTCCACCTAGCCTGCTCCTCCTCCACCTCATCCAGCACGTAATCATCATCGCGACGGGATGCCGGTATATGGCTAGTAGTTTCACTCGAGGGCGCAGGTGCCTTTCCTCTCACTGCTGACTTCTTCGTTCTCCTACCTCGAGGTCTAGATGAGGACCCGACCTCATCTTGAGAGGGAGTGGATCTACCGCCTTTTCCTACTACTGCACTTATTAATTTCTTTAAACCTCCCACCATATTTCAATCACCTGCTACGAAAAAAAGTAAATCACTTTAGATAAACCGTGAAATGTGTTATAAACGCATTTATTCTAAAATTAAACATAATTCTCATACAGCTGCTAGAAATAGTCATCGCCGTCCGGATTTGCTGGATCATATGTATCGTCATCACTATCACGTGATATGATGTAATCGTCCAGCTGTTCAGGAGGTGGAATGTTGTCATCACTTTGAGTGCTTGAGTGCAATCTCTCTAGCAGTTCATAGTCTCTTCCATTATGAATCTCGTCTCCTTCGGCGGCATCGGCACCACTTTCGTTATCTACTTCCATCGTCTCCGTTAAGTCAATAACAAACATGCCTGGTAGCCATGACTTTTGAGTCCGTTTATTTGCAGAGTAGCTAGATTAAGTCCCCTCTTCAGATTAGCTGCATAGCCATAAGGAAACATCAATGTTTGAAACCACTCAAGTACTTCCCTCCTTTGTCCCCTTGTTAGAACAAAATCAGACTTTGGCTTCGTCCAGGATTTCCCGCTTCTAGGAGGTATCATGTCGAGCTTAGGTCTGTTGCACATAGCCGCTTGATCTAGTCGGGCCTTGACATTGTCTTTCGTCTTCTCAGGAATATCCATGATTGTGCCGAAAATGGCCTCGGCAACATTTTTCTCAGTGTGCATCACATCAATGTTGTGCGGAAGGAGAAGATCATCGAAATAAGGAAGATTCCATAAACATGGCTTGTGAGTCCATGCATGGTGCTCACCATATCCGATAAAACCAGCTCCTTGTGTATTAATTTGCAAAGACTCTAATTGAGCACGAACATCGGCTCCGGTCATTTTAATTGGTGCTGAGCATTTAACAGACACATCTTTTGTAAAATTCTTCTTATCCTTCCTGAATGGATGGTTCCGAGGAAGGAATTGTCGGTGCTTGTCAAACGAGGAATATTTTCCACCCTTAGCCAGCCAAATGAACTTTAGAGTCGATCGACAAATCGGGCATGCGAACTTCCCATGCACGCACCAGCCGCAAAATATCGAATATTGTTGGACCGGAAACGGCGACCAGAGGGGGGGTGAATGGGAGCTTTTAAAAATTTGGGCTAAAAACTTAGCCTTCGGTTCTGTTCTGTCTTCTGCGGAACAGGCTTCGAACACTACCTTCGAAGGTCTGGTTCGGAGGTACTTCGACAGCTCCGAAAACAGGCTTCGCAGGAGCAAAAGTTCGAAGCCAAGAAGACTTCGCTCCACTAACACCCTTCGAAAATCTACTCTGCTTAGTCAGTGCGGGCTCCGCACACGAGGTGCTACGAGCAGGCTTCGCACTTCACCCTTCGCAAGAGTGGACAGCCCTCTGAGGACTTCGACCAAGTACTTAGCAACAGCAACTGGTGCTGGGCTTCGTACGCGAAGGTCTACACGCACACAAAACGGACTACGCTAAGGGCTTCGACACTGGAAGCAAAACGGGATACGACCAGGGCTTCGCTAGTAAGCAGCGAGGTCTTGCCTCGTGTTACACAGAGCGACAGCACACTGAAAAACACACTTCGCGAGAAAAACACCCTTCGCCAAGACAGGCTTCGGTGAACTAAAAACTATTGAGGTATGCAACGCGAGCTCAAGCAAAAGCACAAGGAAGCAGGGCTTCGCCGCTTGAACAAGGAACACAAAATATATTGAACTCTGGATGAAAACCAGCGAGGTATGTGTACAGGAGCTCAACAGTAAATGCTCAAAGTGTTAAATGTTACCTACCGAGCCCCCATATTTATAGCCCACGGCTTCATCCTAAGGAAGTGACTACTTTACCCCTAGGATTTACAACAGATTTGTCTCTACAGAACTAAGGGGTACAAAAGGTAGTCCACCTTTATTTTGGAGGCTTCTCTGTCAGCTGCAGAGGGGACAGTGTCAGCCTTTTTCAGAACAGACAGTGTCAGCCTTTACAGTGTTGACTTCTGGAACCTCCCTTCGCACCGGAGGGTGCGGTAGCTTCGGCGAGAAGCCTGCAGCCTGTTGGCCTTCGCTCCGCCGAAGAAGTCCTTCGATACAGTGACGGTTTTAAGCCGAAGCCGTCAAAGCCCTTGGGCCTTCGCACCACCACCTCCGGAGTGGATCACCACGGCTTCGCAGCTCGAACACCGTCCGTCCGTGTACCGAAGCCATGCATGGCCGAAGCACCACAAGACATCCTCACTCCGAAGCCCCACCTTCGGAGTACCACCCTTCGAAGTCCCTCCTTCGTCCAAGGCCTTCGCATGAAGCATTCCATGAGCACTTCGTCGCAGTGTCTCACTCCGAGCACACACCTCGACGAGCCTCACCCGGACCATGCCTTCGATGCGCCTCGACTTCTGAGACCTTCGTCGGGTACCTTCGAGTGTCTCCCTCCGGAGCACACTTCGAACACCTTGCCTCCGCAGAGGACTTGCTCCACCAACTCCGAAGTCACTCCATCCGGAGTACCTTCGAAGTGCCTCGCCTCCGAGGACTTGTCTCGGAGTACCTTCAGCCGGAGCCACGCTCCGCACTCTCTGCCTTCACCTGGCACGCCTCGACCCGAGGACCGACCCGGCCCACCTTCGCAGCCACCGTGACGGAGCTCCCCGCTCCCCTGGCATCAAGCCTCCCGCTTGACCCAGGTTCACCTGGCTCGAACCTTGTCCGTCGCCTCCGAAGTCCCTGCGCACCACCGACAAGCAAACAAGTGTATCCAGTACTCCGGAGACCTCTCCGGGTTATCAACCTCCGGCACACACTCCGGTGTACCGCCCAAAGTACCGAACCCTTCGGTACGAACCCAGTCATCGCGTACTGTCGGACCCCTCCGACGAGCACACTCCGCTGCAACAGCTGCAGCAAGCAAACACCGAACCCCCTTCGGTGAAACCTCCTCCGAACACCCTTCGGAGGTACCCTTCGAACAGAGGGTAAAATCCAGTCAATCACTCATCACAAAACACCGAAACCAACCCTTGGTTTCTCAAATATGCTGGTAGGTCATGTAGAGAGTACATATACCAGACATGCATTCTAAAGTTTGTCTTTGTACATCGATCATATGTCAACACACCTTCTTCCCACGCATGGACCAAATCATCCATCAAAGGCTCCATATACACACTCATATTTTTCCCCGGGTATTCAGGCCCTGGAATTATCAAGGACAAGAAATATTCTGTCGTTGAAAGATGACACCGGGAGGAAGGTTGAGGGGAATAACAAACATTGGCCAACAACTGTATGCGGCAGCCGTCATACCATATGGATTGAACCCATCTGTTGCTATAGCAATTCGTACATTACGTGGCTCTACAGCTTTCTCGGGATGGAGTTGATCAAATTTTCTCCACGCTTCTCCATCTGATGGATGACCTAGCTTGTCTGGGTTGTAACGAATCCCATTTTTATGCCATGTCATCTGTTTAGCAGATTCCTCGGTCATGTACAGTCGTTGGATCCTCGGTACAAAGGGAAGGTACCGAAGGATTTTCACGGGAATTGAGAGTTGTTTCTTCGCACCATCATCGGAGTCTACCTCAAGATACCTAGAGGATTTGCATTTCACACAGCAGGTTGCGTCTGCGTATTGTTTTCTGAATAAAATGCATCCGTTGGGACAAGCATGTATTTGCTCATAAGGCATCTTAAGTGCACGGAGGACTTTCTTAGACTCATACATGCTCTTCGGAAGATTGTGACCTTCTGGAAGAAGGCTACCAACAACCGTCAGCATAACATCGAAGCATTCTCGACTCAAGCTAAACTGCGACTTGATGGCCAATAGCCGTGCGATGGCATCCAGTTGAGAAACCTTAGTGTGACCGTGAAGAGGTTGCTTTGACGCGGACAACATGTCATAAAACGCTTTTGCCGTTGGCTCCGGCACTTCCTCTTCACGTGCTTCGTCGAAGTGCGCATCTTCAAAGTCATCTAGCATAAATCCAACCCCTCCCTCATCATCATCCATGCGATGTCGCAACACCTCCTCTCTAGGATGTTGGGACTCACCATGATACGTCCATCGGGTATAATTTGGCATGAACCCATATTTGCATAGGTGTTTACCCATAGCATCCTTTGTTTGTCGACGCTTATTCTCGCACCAACTACATGGACACCAGGTCTTGTCACGTACATTCCGTCTACCAAACGCCGTCTCTAAGAATACTTCAGTGTTCTTGATCTAATCCATGGTCACCTCGGCCTGACTAGGGCGACCCATGTACATCCACTCACGTTGATCCATCTTGAACTTAACTAGGAAACAACACTCTTGTTTAGGGGTTAGATAGGTAAGATAGGTCCTAATCCCACCAGAAAATGCGTAGATTGAGCTCGTTTTCACACTCCGTTCCGATCCAACCCAAAATTTCGGCAGCACCTCCCCGCTGCTCTCCAAACGCACGTCTGGGCAACATGCCAAGAGGATGTGCGTTCGGAGAACAACGAGGAGGTGCTGCCAAAACCATGAGTCGAATCGGAATGGGGCATGAAAACGAGCTCAATCTACGCATCTTCCGGCTGTCCAAACGTGGACAATTCGAAACAGTTACGGCCACAAATATGCAAAGACATGCATATTCCAAACTGTAACTCTTCCGAACGGGAGACGCCTAGGTTACGCGACAATAACAAGAAAAATTAAAATAGGACGACATAATGGTCGTCACCCACATACACATATCACGACGCGATGGCCGACATCCACATACACATATATACATATATATATCACGGCACGATGACCGGCATCCACATACAAAAGATTTTAATCAACATAATCATTAAAACATAAAAACTATTACAACGATTATATTAAAATTTCTAAAACATGTATATTAGAACAACATGGTATATTCATGGCATTAAACATGTGATTACATATGTGATTAAACATTACATTAAATATATCACTAATTTCAACTAACATGTATAAACTAACATGTATATATATAGGCACACACACACACACACACATATATATATATATGAAATTTCAACAAATGAATAAACTAGCATTTGACGTACTATATCATCACCACAAAATTTAAACTAATTTCAAACAAAAAATTTAAACCCTAAATTTTATGTGTCAAAAATACCGGAGGAGCTAGGGGTTGTTGGGGGCGGAGGAGACGGCGGGACCGGCGGCCGGAGTGAGGGGGCCGGCGGCCGGAGGCGGAGGAGCCGGTGGTGCCGGGGGCGCCGGGGGGAGGACGAGGCCGGGGGAGGTGGAGGCGCCAGGGGAGGAGGTGGCGCCGGCCGGCGTGGGGGGGCCGGCTTGCCGGCGGCGGGGTGGGGGGAGGCCGGCGACGGGGGCTGAGGGGAGGGCGGCCGGCGGCGGGGGCGCCGGCGTGGCCGGCGGCGGGGCGCGGGGGAGTGGAGACAGGGGGCTGGGCGGCCGGCGGCGGGGGCGCAAGGGTGCCGGCGGCGGGGGAGCAGGGGCGTGGGAGAGCAGGCGCGGGGGAGCAGGGGCTGCTGGCGGCGGGGGAGCGGGGCTCCAGCGGCGGCGGCGGGGGGCAGCTGCGCGCGGGGGAGCAGATCTGGGCGCTGCGCCCAGATCTGCGGGCGGGCCTGTTTTAGGCAGGTAAAAATGTTTGCCAAGTGCCCAAATTGGGAGGCACTCGACAAACAAGTTTTTTTTTTAAAAAAAACCTTTGCTGAGTGCCATTAGTGAGGCACTCGGCAAATATTATTTAAAAAAAACCTTTTCTTTGCCGAGTGCCAGGGATAATTTCACTCGGCAAAGATTTTTTTATTTTTTTTAAAAAAAAACTAAAATAGAAATAAGACAGTAAAAAATCCCATAATTTGGCATTATGTAATACACAGTTATTTTTACTCCTAAAAAATTTCTTAGTTCAAATAAACAAATTTAATGCACTTGTAGTTCAAATTTGTGATCTTTTAATTAAATTCTATAAGGAAGTTCAATTAACTAAAAATACCAAGCTAGTACTAAAAAATCACAAATTTGGACATGATATAAGATACAATGGGATTTATTAGTATAAAACGTTTTAACGGCAAACAAAGATTTGAATATCGATTTGCTTCTAAACCTAGCTCATTCCATCCATAAACACATTTACCTTCTCCTCGATTCTCTAGTTTGCAAACGTCGTACATGAAAACTTTGTCGAAACATTATGAAATTTTTATCACAGTATATATGTATGATACTGTGACACCATGTCAACTTTCATATTTTTTAGGCATTAATTTAATTTTATAGAATTAAAAAACATTAAGCTCCATGTTGCCGCTCGAGCATCGTAAATTATATTTTCAATATTTAGATATATTTAGTTGTAAAAGATTAAAAATAGAATCATGAACATAAATATGATTTTTCTACAATTTTTGAGTCATTATTTCATGTACATGCAGTTGTAATTTGATCCACTTGGTAGTAAATCCTACAAATAGGATTAATTTATTAAAAATATCAATCCCACTCATAAAAGTATGAAAATTTTCCATGGATTAACAGATGTTTAATTATGACTGTAAAAAAAATTCAAGTTCAAAACATATTTTAAATGTGATATAGAGTGAAAATATGTTTTCACATGAAATAATGGGATCATCACACTTTGCCGAGTGCATTTAGCTATGGCACTCGGCAAAAATGATTTTTTTTGTCTTTGCCGAGTGCCATTCCCATTTGCACTCGGCAAAGATTTTTTATACTGTTTTTTTTAAAAAAAACTAAAATAGAATAAAGACAGTAAAAAATCCCATAATTTGTAATTATATAATATACACTAATATTTCATCCTAGAAAATTTCTAGGTTCAAATAATCAAATATAAGGCACAGAGAGTTTAAATTTGGGATCTTTTACTTAAAATATTACAAACAACTTTTTTAACCAAAAATAGCAAACTACCTCTAAAAAATGCCAATTTTTGACATGGTATAAGATAAATTGAGTTTTAGTAGTACAAAAAGTTTTAAGCTCAAACAAATATTTGAATATCGATTTGCTTCTAAACCTAACTCATTTCATCCCTAAACTCCTAAACCTTCTCGAAGGTTGTCCAATTTCTAAAGGTCATACTTGAAAACTATGTTGAAACATTATGAATTTTTTACCATATCATATATGTATGATATAATGACACCCTGTCAAGTATCATATTTTTTAGGCATCAATTACATTTTCTATAATTAAAAAACCATTAACCTGCATATTGCAAGTCGAGTGTCATAAATTAGATTTTAAATATTTAGTTATATTTATTTGTAAAAGAGTACAAATGTAATCATGAATAGAAATATGTTTTTTCCATAATTTTTGAGTCATTATTTCATGTACATTTAGTTGAAATTTGACCCACTTGGAAGTAAATCCTAGAAATACAAATATTTTATTAAAAATAGCAAACCCACTCATAAAAGTATGAAAATTTACCAAGGATTAAAAGATGTTGAATTATGACTGTAAAAAAAATTCAGGTTCAAAACATTTTAAAATGTGATATGGACTCAAAATGTGTTTTCACATGAAATAATGGGTATTTCATCTTTGCCGAGTGTTTTTCTGGTGGCACTCGGCAAAGGCTAGGGTTTGCCGAGTGTCCGTTAGTGGCACTCGGCAAACCCAAAATTTCACCCCTGGCGCCGTCACGGTGCCAGCAAAAAAATTTGGCGGGGTTTTTTCAGGATGTTTGCCGAGTGCCTACGGAGTGGCACTCGGCAAACCCTGCCTTTGCCGAGTGTCACCGACTTTGCCGAGTGCATTCCATAGGGCACTCGGCGAACGTGTCTTTGCCGAGTGCCCGATGAAATGCACTCGGCAAAGTCGGTGACACTCGGCGAATTTTAGTTTTCCGGTAGTGTACCTTCGGCGCACTCTTCGCACCAGATGCCGAAGGCCCCCTTCGGTGGCACCTTCGCACGGTAAACTTTGTACCAATCAGGCTCCGTTCGGCCGATTGGAATATTTTATCTATTTAGGAAGTGTGCCGGCTTCGTGCCAAAGGGACGGGTTAGGGTTTACCGTAAGCCATACCCCGACCATCTTGATACAATACCCTACCCCCGCGGCTATAGAATCCCTGAATTCACTAAGTACGATGGCGAGGGTAGCAAAACTACACTAGAGCACTTTAGTCAGTTTTTGGCACAATGTGGAGAGGTTAGTGGGATAGATGCCCTAAAAGTTAGGCTATTTTCTCTCTCGCTATCCGGCACCGCTTTCACTTGATTTTCGGCGCTCCCGCCGAACTCCATTCAGACGTGGGACGATTTAGAGTGGAAATTCCATGATTACTTCTATACGGGTGAGACAGAACTTAGGCTTTCACATTTGACATCGGTTAAGCAGAAATATAACGAGAACACCTCTGAGTACATAAAGCATTTTAGGGATACTAAAAACCGATGTTTTAGCCTTAATATTTCAGAAAGGGACTTGGCGGAACTAGCTTTTAGTGGGTTGCGTTCCAAAATTAAAGAGAGGTTAGATAACCAAAGCTTTTTAGAAGTTAGCCAAGTTTTACAGCAGGCTCTGGTCCAGGAAGGCTGAACCAAAGATAAGAAGTTTATTAAGACATTTAACAAGCCTAGGGCTGAAATCCACATCATGGAACGCTCTGACGAGGAGGAGTCAGAAGAACGGGATTCGGCTGACATGTACGCGACCGAATGGGTTTGGAACGCTAAGAACAAACATGTCACTTGCTCCGAGCTACGACCATCTCCCACAAAGAATTGACCTAGTGAGGTCAAGTACTCATTTTATATAACTAAGTGTGATAAAATATTTGACTTTCTCTTAAAAAGTCAGCTTCTCAAGTTACCTAAGGGTCAAGTCATTCCACTTGCCGATGAGTTAAAGAAGCATCCATACTATAAGTGGCATGATTCACATTCACATAATACTAACGACTGCAATGTTTTTGATGGCAGATCCAATATGCCATAGAAGAAGGACGATTGAAGATAGACCATAATCCAAAGATGAAGCTGGATAAAGATCCTTTTCCCGTCAACCTCGGCGAAAAGGTGTTGATTTGGCCAGAACAGGCCGAGTCGACTAAGGGGAAGGATGTAATTGTTGGAGAGCCACGTACTCGCACGCTCATACCAAAGAACCCCAAGGTAGGAGTGTGGAAACAGAATATTAATACCCCTTCGGCTAAAGCCCGCAAGAGGACGAAGGTAACGTACAATATGTTGTTAAACAAGCATCAAAGAAAAGCCAAGGAAGCAGGTCCACACGCTAAGAAGCTAAAGCAGCCAAAGGATCCAAGACTCTCGAAGGGTAGCTTCGGACCGAAGCAGCCGAACCCTCCGCACGGCGGCTTCGGGCCATGGTGGCCTGACACTCCGCATTGTGGCTTCGAGGCACAATGGCCAAACCCCCCGTACAGTAACTTCGGCCCCCAATGGCCGAACCCCGCACCATTTTGGACTTCTCCGATAGGAGGCTTCGGCCCGCACTAGCCGAACGTACCTCCGGTCTGGCAGGACCCTTCGCTGGTGTGGTCCGAGACATCATCAACTTTGCTGAACCGCCTTTTGGGTAACGGGTTCGGCTCTTAGTGGGCAAGGCCACTAGAGCCACCTATGCCTCCGCCGTATGACTAGGGAGGAACCCCGTGGGCTCCTTACATATCTGGGTCGGAGTACCCTCCGCAATTTAACACTATGTCTTATTTTCCTTCGGAGTATTATGGATGGCAGGGACAAACAGACGCAGCGGAGGGGGGCATCGTCCACAAACTGTCTGTGGTGCCTCCGAATCGGACCATGCAGAGCGAAGCCGAAAGGTGCGGGCACACGGAGGCCGAAGTCAGGGAGTCTGAAGCCATCACCATCAGAGTTGGGTCTCAGGAAGTCCCAATCCCGAAGACTTTGTCACCGAAGTCTGACGGAGGTAAGTCCCATGCTTCGGTCGGGCTCTGTGCCAAAGCCTGGTTCGATCGGCTGAACAAGGCATGTCCATCCATCAGGGTTCGCAGCGAAGATCCCTTCGATCACACGGTGCACAAGGCCGAAGGGCGCAGTACCACTTCGGCCAGAGTTGATAGATGCCGAACAGTAGCAGCCAGCACCAAGTCGCGGCCATCTTGGGCCCCTCTAGGCATGTCCAAATCACAGAAGAGACGCCTACAATGACTACGGGCACAGGAGATGCGCGAGAAGGAAGCTGAGGACGAGCGCGACGCCATCTTTGAAGAAATCTGCCCTCGGCCAGCTACAAGAAAGGTATGGAGGGAGAAGCCGGTTGAGATAACCAACCCGACTCCTAGTCCAAGCGACGACGACGACATGCTCGACAATGATTACTCGCCCGTCTCTAAAGGGCCCGCACCCAAGGTGATGGACATCAACATCGTCACGCTGCCCACTGAGTTCGCCCTACCATAGGACGAGGCCGAGGTCGCTCAATTGAACCTCGGTCCGCGTAACACCATCTTCGAGAAGCCTGAGGACTCGGCTCACCATCTGAAGCCTCTCTACGTCAGAGGTCACATCGATGGAAATCCGATTTCTCGAATGCTCATCGACGGCGGCGCCACTGTTAACTTAATGCCTTTCTCATTGTTGAAGAAACTTGGCAGGGACGAGGATGACCTGAAGAAGACCAACTTGATGCTCAACGGCTTCAACGGTGAGAGCTTCGAGGCCAAGGGCGTACTCTCCATGGAGTTGATGGTGGGCAACAAGACATTGCCAACAACATTTTTCATCATCGACGTACAAGGTAACTATAGCGTACTACTCGGGCGCGACTAGATTCACGCGAACTGTTGCATTCCTTCTACTCTACACTAGTGCCTGATACAGTGGGACGACGACGAGGTAGAAGTCATTCCCGCAGATACTTCGGCCCAAGTAGCATTGGCCGATGTATCGATTGATGCCATCCATAACAAAGTAGAATGTCTGTCAGGTAGGGATCTTTCGGATTACAATTTTGTTAGCGTATCCGAGGGACGTTTTGTAACAGTATCTATAAAGCTGGCTGGAGTAGCGTGGTTGTTTTTATATTGATAGCCATGTCTAGAAAAAGTAATCTAGATTGGCTAAAGTCTCGTGTGGAGCAATATCGGTCTAGTAAAGGCGGTATTGCCGAGGCCATCGAGGACTTTAGCGAAGTAGAGAAATTAGGACAAGGTTTTGCGTCGGCCGATCCCTTGGAGGAGGTTGACATAGGTGATGGTAGCATCCCGAGGCCGACTTTTGTAAACCAACATTTACAACCTAATGAAAAGGCTGAAGTAATAAAGTTACTTCGGTTGTATGTCGATTGTTTCGCATGGGAGTATAGCGAGATGTTGGGACTAAGCCACGAGCTCATGGAGCATCGGCTGCCTATCAAGTCCAGATTTAGGCCTTATAAGCAGCCTCCTCGTCGCTTTAACTCGGCCGTCTATGACCGAGTTAAAGAAGAAGTAGAGCGGCTACTCCGGGCTGAATTTATTAGGCCATGCAGGTACGCGGAATAGGTAGCTAACATCGTGCGTGTAGAGAAGAAAGGGAGTGTCAAGATATAGGTATGTATTGATTTCAGGGATCTGAACAGAGCCACTCCAAAGGACGAGTATCCAATGTCGATAGCCGACATGCTAATCAACGATGCTTCGGGACATAAGGTACTGAGTTTTCTTGATGGCAATGCTGGTTATAATCAAATCTTTATGGCCGAAGAGGACGTCTACAAGACTGCCTTTCGATGCCCTAGTTTTGTCGGTTTGTTCAAGTGGGTCGTCATGACTTTTGGTTTGAAGAATGCTGGCGCCACATACCAGCGCGCTATGAACTTAATCTTTCATGACTCTTTGGGGGTTATGTTAGAAGTTTACATCGATGATGTCGTAGTCAAATCAGAAACTATGGGAAACCATTTAGCTGATTTGAAGGTTGCTTTTGATAGAATGCGACAGTATGGGTTGAAAATGAACCCACTCAAGTGTGATTTTGGTGTGTCGGCGGGTAAGTTCTTAGGTTTCATGATTCACGAGAGAGGCATAGAAATTGATCCTAAGAGACTTGAGAAGATTATAAACATTGCAGCGCCGACGTGCAAAAGGGACGTACAAAAATTGTTGGGCAAGATGAACTATTTGCGTCGCTTTATATCCAACTTGTCCGGCAAGATTGATGCCTTTGTCTCCATACTACGGCTAAAAAATGAAGCCGAGTTCACTTGGGGGGCAAGACAGCAAAGTGCTTTTAAGAAGATCAAGGAGTACTTGTCATCACTACCTGTGGTGAGAGCACCCAAAGCCGGGATTCCGTTTCGGCTATACATCGCTGCTGAAGATAGCGTGATTGGGGCCGCGCTAACCCAGGAGGTAGAAGGAAAAGAGTACATCATCACATTCTTGATCCTCCGCCTTTTGGATGCCAAAACCAGGTACGCGTTTGTAGAACGATTGTGTTTATCACTTTACTACGCGTGCACCAAATTACGCCATTATATTATCCCCACTACATGTGTTGTCATTTGCCAAACCGATGTTATAAATCACATGTTACAGAAGCCGATTCTAAGTGGAAGAATCGGAAAATGGGCTTACGCGTTGATTGAGTACGATTTGGCCTACGAACCCCTGAGGTCGATGAAAGGCCAAATCGTAGCCAACTTTGTAGTTGATCACCATGTAGATGTCAGCTGGAGTGGCAATATTGCTCTAGTTGAGGTAGTGCCATGGAAACTTTATTTTGATGGTTCGGCTTGCAAGAGTGTCCAAGGTATTGGAGTGGTTCTCATATCACCTAATGGAATGCACTTTGAAACTTCGGCCCGTCTAGAATTTTCTTCCACTAATAACCAAGCCGAATACGAAGCTTTATTGCTAGGTCTTGAATTACTAGAATCTGTAGGTGCTAGACATGTCCATGCATATGGTGATTCTTTGTTAGTAGTGCAACAAGTAGCTAAAAGTGCTCAATGCTTTAATGGCTTGCTCAATAGTAACTTGGATAAATGTTTAGACATAGTTGCTGCTTTGGATGACTTCAAAATCTCTCACGTGTCAAGATAAGCCAATTCAGTCGCAAATGATTTGGCTCAGCAAGCATCTGGTTACCAAGTCAGGAGAGGAAAATTTTCTATATTGGAGAAGCCGATGCTTGGTCTCACTGCCGGAGCCAGTAACGGTGGGCAGGCGCACCCTCCGGGTCGAACCCCTCTGGCCGCCGAAGGTCACTACACGCCAAGATCGCTGGACCGGAGTACTCTGCCAACCGAGAGACCTGGCACGCCGGAGGCCGGAGGCCGAAGCCTCCCGCACGGAGAAGGCTCCCTGGAGTCTGAAACCTCCGGAGGGCTTCGGCCCAGCACACTCCGAACGACCACCTCGGCCAAGCTTCGGCAGAAGCTAGAACAGCTCAGGGGCACCCCGAAGTCAGTAATTTAGAAATTTTTTAGAAGGTGAACCAGTGAGACCCTCTGAAACCTATAAGGGCGATTGGAGAATCTCAATCGTCCAGTATTTGATAGACCCTAGCCGAAGGGTTGACCAGAAGGTTCGGCGACAAGCATTCAAATTCATGTTGATAGACGACACATTGTACCGCTGAACCATCGATGGAGTACTATTGAAGTGTTTAGACCACGAACAATCCCAGGTGGCTACGGGAGAAGTCCATGAAGGACTTTGCGGCACTCATTAGTCGGCCCAGAAAATGAGTTGGATGCTCAAAAGAGCGGGTTTTTATTGGCCGACTATGACTGAAGATTGTTTCAAGTACTATAGAGGGTGTGAAGCATGTCAGAAGTTTGGTAATATTCAGTTAGATCCTACATCATTGCTCAATGCTATTATCAAGCCATGGTCATTTCGAGGTTAGGGTTTAGACTTCATCGGCCAGATTCACCCTCCTTTCTCAAAAGGGCAACGGTTCATGTTGATGGCGACGGATTACTTCACTAAATGGACTGAGGCCGTGCCTCTCAAGAACATGACTCACAATGAGGTACGAGATTTTATCTTGAAGCCCATCATACATAGGTTTGGCATTCCTCAAACTCTTACTATGGATCAAGGTAGTTTATTTGTTTCTGGAGAAGTGAGGGACTTCACCAAATATTATGGTATTAAGTTGATAAACTCTTCACCTTACTATGCTCAGGCCAATGGTCAGGCCGAGTCTATTAATAAAACCCTTATTAAGCTCATTAAGAAGAAAATTGAGGAGTTTCCTAAAAGGTGGTATGAAGTGCTTTCCGAGGCGCTATGGGCTTGTAGAATTGCAAAGCATGGTGCTACCAAAGTCAGTCCATATGAATTGGTATATGGACAAGAAGCCATTCTGCCTGTAGAGGTAGATCTTGGCTCCTTAAGAGTGTTAAAGCAAGGTGGCTTATCGGTCAACGAGTATGAAACTCTTCTGAAGGATAATCTAGAGGAAGTGACCGATAAGAGACTAAGGGCTTTAGAAGCCATAGAAGTAGACAAGAAGAGAGTACCTAAAGCCTACAATAAAAAGGTTAAACCAAAATAGTTTCAAGTAGGAGATTTGGTGTGGAAGACGATTTTACCCTTAGGCACGAAGAGTCCTAAATTTGGTAAATGGTCACCTAGTTGGGAAGGTCCTTTTAAGATAGCCGAAATCGCTCCCAGCAACGCATACGTGTTGGAATATCTGCAGGGAGATAGGTTTCGAAGAGCTTTGAATGGTAGGTACTTGAAAGGGTATTTCCCAAGTGTGTGGCAAATAGCATAAAGGGTGTCGAAATGCCGATATGGACGGTATCGTCTTCAGCTCGTTGTGCTTCTAGTTCACTCAGTTCACTAAAAGGCAGGGGGGCATGTGTTGATAGCAAAAAATGACGTTAATGGCCGAGATTGTCAAAATATCAATTTTGGTAGGTTGGGCCAAAAATACACATGTCCAAGGTCAGGTCGAAGCCCTATAGGGCCGAAGAGCCATTGGGCTATGGGCTCCGAAAGCCTCTAGCCGGCCAACGGCCTTCGGCCAGGAAGCCTTCGGAGGCCCACGCCACCGAAGCTTCGGCCCAAGGAGCAGGCCTCGACAAGCCTGGTCGAAGCCCACTTCGGCAGAGATAGAGTTGTATACAATTCCGGCTAAGTTTTTATCTCCATCCGGCCGAATTAATAGCATATTAGATCAGAGATTAAGCCCCTATAAATAGAGAGGCGATGCTAGTGTAGAGGCCCCCCCAACACAAATCAAACTCAAAGCCCTAGCTTTGATCGCATTTACTTTACCTTTATTTTCCTGTACCTCTTCGTGGGTTTGCCTGGAAGCCCTCCGATGGCCACTTTGGAACAGTGGTAACCCTTGTTACTTCTCTTGTGAAGTATCTGTTAATCTACGTAATAGATTGCTATCGCCTTGTTACTTCCCCTGTGAAGTATCCGCTAATCTGCGTAACCGATTGATACCTTCGCTACTAGTGCAACACTTAGCAGAATTCGGTCCTCAGGCCGAATTGGTAATTCGAACCCTCTTTGTTGTAGGTCCCCATGTTCGGAGCTAATTTATCGGAGGTGTCCGGAGCTGAGAGATCGGTTTCGGAGGTCGTTAGGACACCCTTCGGTGAGACTACAGGCTTTGACGACAGGCTTCGCCAGCATACTTCGTCACAACAGGCTTCGCCACGATCGCACTCCGATCTGGACGAAGTCACGCCCACGCATGGCCCTCGCGTTATTATTCTGTAATTTGCCGTATCGGAGACCTCATGCTGAACCCCGCTATTCGGAGGTGATCGTCGCGTCTAGATCCATTCGGGGTTTACCTTCGGCCGGATCAGTCCGAACGCCGAAGTCACCCTTCGGCGGGATACTTCGCACCAGACACCAAAGGTATATTTCGGCGACCCCTTCACATCAGACTTCAAAGCAGACAGGCTCCGACCGGTTTGCTGATTTTATTCTATTTAATATATTTCTTTTGGCTAATTGGATTATTTTGTGTGATCTGATTGTCTGGTGACTCCACCCCCCTTATCACGACAAAGGGTAGTCGGAACGCGACGTCGGTGTCGCGTCACGCTTAGGCTTGTTCCTAAGTATCCGCGCACTTTTGGATCATCGAACTGACCCAAGTATGGGGGCACGTTTTCGTGTCAACAAGGTGTTGATAGCAAAAAATGGCATTGATGGCTAGATTGTCAAAATATCAATTTTCGGTGATTTGGGCCGAAAGTACACATGTCTAGGGTCTATCTGAAGCCCTACAGGGCCGAAGTCCATTGAGCTATGGGCTCCGAAAGCCTCTAGCCAGCCCATGGGCTTCGGCTAGGAAACCTTTGGAGGCCCACGCTGCCAAAGCTTTGGCCCGAGGAGCAGGCCTCGACGGGCCTGGCTGAAGCCCACCTCGGCAGAGATAGAGTTGTTTGCATTACCGGCTCAATCTCTATCTCTATATGGTCGGATTAATAGCAAATTAGATTAGGAGTTAACCCCCTATAAATAGAGAGGCATGGCCGGCATGGAGAACCCCCCCCCCCCCAACTCAAACCAAACCAAAGTCCATGCTTTGATCGTATTTACTTTACCTTTATTTTCCTGTACCTCTTCGTGGGTTTGCCTGGAAGCCCTCCGCCGGCCACTACGGAACATTGGTAACCCTTGTTACTTCGCTTGTGAAGTATCCGTTAATCTACGTAATAGATTGCTATCGCCTTGTTACTTCGCCTGTGAAGTATCCTCTAATCTGCGTAATAGATTGCTACCTTCGCTACTAGTGCAACACTTAGCAAAATTCGGTCCTCAGGCCGAATTGGTACTTCGAATCATCTTTGTTTCAGGTTCGCACGTTCGGATCCACTTCGTCGGAGGTGTCCGGAGCTGAGAGATCGGTTTCGGAGGTCCCCAGGACACCCTTCGGCGGGACCCCAGGCTCCGGCAACAGGCTTTTCCAGCATACTTTGTCGCAACAGGCTTCGCCATGACCGTACTCTGCACCGGACAAAGTTGCACGCGTGCGTAGCCCTCGCGTCACTATTCTGTAATTTGCTGTATCGAAGATCGCATGCCGAACCCCGCTGTTCGGAGGTGATCATTGCGTTCAGATCTGTTCGAAGTCCATCTTCAACCAGATCAGTCCGAACGCCGAAGCACCCTTCGGGGGAGCACTTCGCACCAGACGTCGAAGGTACACTTCGATGACCCCTTCGGTCTAGACTTTGAACCAAACGGGGCTCTGACTGGTTTGTTGATTTTATTCTGTTTAATCTATCTTTTTCGGCTAATTGGATTATTTTGTGTGATCTGGTTGCCTGGCGACTCCACCCCCCTTATCACTATTAAGGGTTGTTGGAACGCGGCGTCGGTGCTACGTCACGCTTAGGCATGTCCCTAAGTATCCGTGCACTTTTGGATCGCCGAACTGACCCAAGTGCGGGGGCACGTTTCCGTGTCAACACAAGGATTAGTGTGCATCTTGCTTGTAGATTCGTGTTTTGCTTGTATCATGTTGTGCAGGGTAGAGATGAGAGTCAACTATCAACGGTGGATGATCGGGGTCAAACGAGGAGCTCAATGCCAGAAAGTCAAGGATGTCGGGTGAAGTTGACGAAGATCTCAGGCGTACACGTGGAGATAGAGCAAGACATAGATGGACGGATGATCAGTACAGTGTGTTGACCAAGTCAGTGAAAGGGAGGCCAGTGCAAGTGACAAGGCAACTCGAGGGATTGAGTGGGAGATAGACTTGTTGGCGGTCGAGTTCGCGGATTGGTGACACATGTCGGCGATCTGGAGCGCTTTGTCGGTTTCGGCTCAAACCCGTCGGATCGAGATCCAAACGTCCTAAAGTAGAGCCGTAGTTGCTACGAAAGCTTCGAATCGGGACAAACTACCTTTAGATATGATTTTTCATTTTTAGCCCTGCGGGCCTTCGAGTCTGTAAAAAAACCCTAGGGGTATCTGCGTATTTTCCTGTTTTTGAGATGTCTATAAAGGCCCCCTAGATTCTAGGGTTTCATCAACTCATTCCAATGAAAAATTAGAGTTCACTTTACCCATCTTTCTCTAGAAATTTCCTTCCCAATTTTTCCAATGCTTAATTAAGATTTTTCTGGATTTCTACGCGGTTTCAAAGCGCTGGTTCTTTTCGTGCAGTGTTCCTCTCAAAAACTAGGATTCGTTTTCTCGAGGAGTCACTATTCATTAGCCGGTTTTTTCTTGAGTTTGGTTTTCTGCTATCGTGTGCCTTAGCTCGTGGCACTGCTGCATAGCGGTGATGCTGGAGAAACCACTCGGCTAGAGGCTCTTTGCGCGCTGCGCATCAGTGCGGGGAGCAGACTGAGCGGTGGCCAATTTGTGGTTGGTGCGGTTTGGCAACCAGGCGGCACTAAGCGGAGTCGAGCGACGCGTGCACAGTGTCTGCCTAGAAGGTGTTCGGTTCAAGGCGTAGCCGGCTTCATGAGTAGGTGCACAGTGCAGTGCAGGAAAACAATAATATTTTCTTGAACTTCGTGCACACAGTTTTTATTCCCAAATATTTTGTAATCAATTCTTTTTCTCATTACTTTACTTCATATTGCACTGAATATTCACTTCACTATTATAATTTGAAGTACATTTCATTTCATGCATTTAATTTATTTAAATTAAATGTGTTAAATATTGTGCTATCTCTTACTTGATGAACTGTTTGTCATCTGTGAATGGTCTTCATGTGCTTGATGAAGTATATGTCATTTTGTGGAATATTTGTTAATCAGTCATTTGATCTGTAAGTAGTTGTTAATATGCCTTGTGTGCTTTATTCGAGTGTCTTTTCATTCAGGACATCAGTCAGTTTTTGAAGGTTAGATTAGTTCAGTGCTTGTGATCTCTCATATTGTCACATCATATCATATTTGACAAAAGAGTGATAGTACTTGTTTTATCTGGGTTTTTACTGTGTTAATTCATTTGCTTTCGGTTGTTCATTGAGAGGAGTATTGGGTGTATAGAAAAGGTCATCTATTTGAAAGACTTGTTGAGGCGCCTATTCACCTCCCTCTAGTCGCCCATTTCGGTCCTACAGGAGACTCCTCGGTAGCCTAGTCAAACCGATCCCATTGGATTTGGTGGGGAACACCTGCAACGTTCGGCAAAAAGTAATCATGAGTACGGTTTTCAAAGCATCGAGATCTTTGCAGGCCCGAGATTAGAGGAACTAAATCTTTTGCTTAAAGAGCACTAGTACAAAACTGTGTGGGATGAAGCCTAGTCCGATGCCGCCATGAAGAAATGTAGATATGTCAGACCAAGCAAAACCCATCGCAGTTGTGAATGGCTGAGGAAGATGAAACGAAAAGCAAGAAGAAAATTGTATGGAGTTGGGACCCTAGGCAAAATCTTATAAAAGCACCTAAGGTGAAGGGTTTCGGCTATAGTTAATGAGTGTAAAAGACGTCATGGCTATACATTTGAAATACATGATGGCAGGGGTGACGATGGTCGGTAATTTCGAAGCATTAGAAGCCATTTAATGCTCCAAAACTAGGGGGCGTGTGTTGACGCCAAGATGTAGTACAGTCTAGGCCCACCAGGGATGCCGCACAGTCAATAGAAGTAAAAAAGGGACCGGTCAAAGGTGGTCAAAGAAGCTTGTCCATATTGTTACAATATGACCGGACATGCATGAGTCAATGAAAGAGAGAGAAGATAAGGATGATCCAAAATCGATTACAAGATAGATTACTTGGACGGCAAGTCTTCGGACTATAAATATGTATCTAGTTAGCTAGGTTTGCACACACAATCAACCTCTACAAACTACAACTTTCGGCGCATCACCACCCTTAGATTCCCAAGGTTAATCCCAGCGGGCATGGCACTTGGAACCGGGCTACATCGTCTCAATATCCGGCGAAGAGGTGAGTCCCGCCACTCTGACGGTCACATCAATTAAGGTTTGTGTTCTTAGAGGCTGCATCATATCGATCTCTTGAGGTATCGACCTAATTGGTGTGTCTGGCGAGTTTATCTTGGTATATTTTACTAGTTCTAAGGCTACATCAGTTTTGATCCCTTAGATTGATGTGAATTCGGTGTCATAGTTTAAGGCTTCATCGGTTAAGTCTGACATCTTGATCTATTGTATCTTGTTCATGTTATGTACCATTCATCTAAATAAAGTATGCTTGATGCGTTGAATTGTTGTTGATTTATCGTGATTGGTGATTGTCTCGGTTAGGTCCGACCTTGCGATTACAGTGACTTGATGATATAAATATGTTATTTGGTATGCTTTCTTTAGTTTCTATCGAAGTACAAGTGGATAGGTTATATATGTTACCACACTTTGTCCCATCTTCGTATGGGAGGCACTCATTGGACATGATCCGCAATGATGCTATCCTATTGGCTGGTAGAGTGTTTAGCCTGATAGTGTGGGCATGGTCATCGGCCCCATGGCTGATAGGCTCGTTCATTCTTGTTTATTATATTCTTGCCACAATCATCGGCTTGATAGATGATCAGTGTTGCTACTAACATCGTTCTTTATTATCCCTTATCAGTTGCATGGTCAAACTGATTGGCACGCTTAGAACCTTATTTTGTCTAAGAATATAGGACCTGCACTGGAGTTAAGCAGATCTCCCAGGCCACGCGTGTGACCAAAAACTACAACATCATCCCACTGAATCAGACACTAATGCAACGTAGAAGGAATACAACAATTCGCGTGAATCTAATCACGTCCATGTAGCATGTTGTAGTTACCTTGCATGTCTACCTTGAATAATGTCGTCGGCAGTGTCTTGTGGCCCATTGTCAACTCTAGTGATAGGACACCCTTCGCCTTAGAGCTCTTGCCACTGTCACCCTCGTTCTTTCCTAGCTTCTTCATAAGTGAGTACGGCATCAGGTTCACAATGGCGCCTCCATCCACCAGCATTCTCGAGATTGGCTTGCCGTCAATATGCCCTCGAACATAGAGGGTCTTCAAATGACGAGTCGATAATCGGGCTTATCGAACATGGCTTCACGTGGGCTGAGGTTTAGTTGAGTGATCTTGGCCTCATCCTCCAGCAAACCAAACTCAACTGGAAGCATCACCACATTCACATCCATCGCTTGATGAAGAGGTCCCTCCAAGATGAGTGTGTAGTCATCGTCTAGCATGTCATCATCGTCGTCACTCGAAGTGGGGACCGGGTTGTCTACTGTAACTGGCTTGGGCTTCCATACCTGCTTGGGTAATGGTCAGGAGCGAGAACCCCGCCCCCACTCCGCATGAGCTCCTCGCTGCTAGAACTCCATCGCCGATGAGGACCCGAACATCTTCGCCGCCCCCGCTCGTCGTCGGCCTCGTCCCATCGACCCCCGGCCGCCGCACCGGTACCATCATGATCCCCTCACAACCTTCATTTCATTTATGTGCTTAGGTAGGGCTTTAGGCCATCGCCACCGCCTCTAGGGTCTCCGCCACTCTCGGTCATCACCAGAGAGGATGACCGGCATAGGGTAAAACATTGTGTCGTGCCAGATCTCGTTACGGTTGCACGATCTCGATTGGACGGTTGTGGTTATATTGCTTCGGGATTTAATCTTGGCGTCAATCTAATCGAAAGGGTATCGGGTGATCACAACCATCTGTTTTCATTTAAAACCTGCCGGCTCATAGCATAGTGTCGTGTACCCGGTTCACCGTGGACCAGAGGCTGAATTAGGATTTAAAATAAATTCCATAAATGGTTTTAAACTTTCAAAATTCATAACTTCCTCAAATTAACTCCAAATTTGACCATTCAAATTTCAGAGAGTTTATCTTTTTATTATCTTCATGTTTATCTAGTAAAATTTATATGTTTACATTGAATGTTTTATATTGTCTTAATTGGAATTAAAAAAATTGGAGAAATCATTTTAAACTTCAAAATTCATAACTCCTTGGGATTAACTCTAAAAATTACCATTCCGATTTCAGAAAACTTGTATTTTTATTATCTTCATGTTTATCCAATAAAATCCATATGTTTATACTTAAATTTTATATGGTTTTAATTGGAATTAAAATAAAGTCCCAGAAATTGTTTTAAACTTCCAAAATTCACACCTTCTTTGAATTAACTCTATTTTTTTGAATGCAAGCGAGAGATTCGCCGCCTGATATATTAAGAAGGGTAAAAACCCAAGGGGGAGTTTACAACAGTAATAAAATTGAGGGTCATAACTCTAGAAAATGAAATTACAGAGAAGATTTAGAGGTATGAACGTTGAGCATGTAGGAAACTATTGACATCCGCAATGACTAGATCCCTAACATGGTCAAACGATTCAAAGGTGGAGCAGAAAATTCGCCTATTACGCTCCTTCCAAACGTTCCACCACATATAGATGATCAACCCATTGAAGACCTTTTAATGATATCGCGCAACCGCTTTTGAAGCCTTGTGCCACCACCCCTACACGGACTCGCAGCTCGGCAACGATGGTGCACCAACTATGTGGAAGTGTACAACCAGCGCGTTCCAGACCTGCACTGTGAAAGGGCAAGCACAAGCAATATGTTGAGTTGTTTCCGGTTCCGTCATGCATAGCGGGCAAAAGACGGAGCATGGCCATCCGCGCTTGATGATATTATCAGCTATTAGGATTTTATACTTGATGAGTGTCCATGCAAAAAATTTGCATTTCGGCTCAGCACTTCCCTTCCACAATTGGGAGTTGATCAATGATCTACACATACCAACAAATTGACAGTTATATGCTGACTTTACCGAAAATTCGCCATTTGTAGTCCAACGCCATCGTATGTCATCCCTTTCTCGTACGTTAATGTCAACATCAGCAATGGCCGTCGCTATAGTAATCAATTCTTGTAGTTCCTGGAGGGAAGAGATTCTATGAAGACTTATGACCCAGGTGTTCTAGTTGAGAGCTTTGCTTACATTGATCAATTTCCTAGTACAAATGTTGTATACATTTGGCGTCAAGATGTGGAAGGGCACCGAGGTTAACCAATTATCATGCTAGAAGCTACATCTTGTTCCGTCACCTAGCAATATTTCCGTGGAAGCTTGAAAGAGGTCTCTGTCTTTTGTTGAGCATGGTGGAAGTAAGTTTACCCATGGTCGGTTTGGGTCCTTCCAGTGCAGCCACTATCAGCGCAATCTCAATGAACGACTCATACAATTAACGTTAACAACACCAGCTCCGCCAACTTCTTTAGGGAGGCAAGTTTGTTTCCAGTTTATAAGGCATATTGGTTTAGTACCATGTTGAGCATCTGGGTTCTGATTAGACCATAGAAAATTGCGACTGATTTTGTTCAATTGATTGTGTAGCCACTTATTTTCAGGAAAGACCGACAAATGGAAAATTGGTATTGCCGACAGAGTTGATTTAATTAGGGCTAATCTCCCCCCTTGCTTAGCATCTTCCCTTTCCAGGATGCCATCCTACTGGTTGTTTTATCAATCAGTGGCTGAAGATGATGTCTTCGCACTCTACCCAGATGTAGGGGGAGCCCTGGATATGTGCAAGGGAAAGTCGACATGTTGGCAGGAAAAATGTTTGCAATTTCTCCAAGATCGAAATCACTGCAGCGGATAGGGTAGCAACAAGTTTTATCAAAGTTGATCTTGAGGCCAGACACATCACCGAAAATGAGAAACCAAGGGTGGTTTCGGAGTCTGTGATGAGTGATTGACAGATTTTATCCTCTGATTCGAAGGGGTCCCTCCGAAGGGGTCCGGAGGTTGGTTCTCCGAAGGGGACTTCGGAGGCTGTTTCACCGAAGGGTTCGGTGGGCTCTGGTTGCTGCAGCTGTTGCAGCGGAGTGTGCCTGTCGGAGGGGTCCGCCAGTACACGATGATTGGTTGTACCGAAGGTCTCGGTACTTTGGGCGGTACACCGGAGTGTGTGCCGAAGGCTGCTTACCCGGAGAGGTCTCCGGGGTACTAGATACACTTGTCTACTTGTCTGTGGTGCGCAGGGGACTTCGGAGGCGACGGACGGTTCGTAGCAAGTGAACCTGGGTCAAGCGGGAGGCTTGATGCCAGGGGAGCGGGGAGCTCCATCACGAAGGCTACGAAGGGGTCGAGGTCGGACCTCGGGTCGAGGTGCGCCAGGAGAAGGCAGTAAGTGCGGAGCGTGGCTCTGGGTGAAGGTACTCCGAGATGAAGTCCTCGGAGGCGAGGCTCTTCGAAGGGTACTCCGGAAGGAGTGACTTCGGAGTATGGTGGATCAAGTCCTCAGCAGAGGCAAGGTGTTCGAAGTGTGCTCCGGAGGGAGACACTCGAAGGTAAACCCGACGAAGGTCTCAGAAGTCGAGGTGCATTGAAGGCATGGTCTGGGTGAGGCTCGTCGAGGAGTGTGCTCGGGGAGAGACACTGCGACGAAGTGCTCATGGAATGCTTCATGCGGAGGCCTTGGACGAAGGAGGGACTTCGAAGGGTGGTACTCCGAAGGTGGGGCCTCGGAGTGAAGCAGGCTTCGGAGCAAGACAGGCTTCGGAGCGAGGTTGACTTGAGGTACTTCGGCCATGCATGGCTTCGGTACACGGACTGATGGAGTTTGAGCTGGGGAAGCTGCGAAGCTGTGGTGGTCCATTTCGAAGGTGTTGGTGCGAAGGGCCCAAGGGCTTTGACGGCTTCGGCTCAAAACCGTCAATGTATCGAAGGCAGACTTCGGTGAAGCGAAGGCCATCTAGCTCAAGACTTCTCACCGAAGCTACTGCACTCCTCGCGTGCGAAGGGGGGCTTCAGAAGGGTCAAAGACTGTAAAGGCTGACAGTGTCTGCTCTGCAAAAAGCTGACATTGTCCCCTCTGCAAAGCTGACAGAGAAGCCTCCAAATAAAGTTGACTACCTTTTGTATGCCTCAGTTCTGATGAGACAAAACCAATGTAAACCCTAGGGGTAAAGTAGTCAATTCACATGGGTGAATAGTGGCTATAAATAGTGGAGGCTGGGTAGGTCGCATTTAACACTTTGAGCATTCATTGTAGAACTCCTGTGCTAGCCACCACACTTTGTATTCATCCTGTGAGTTCATTTATTGTGTTCCTTGTTCAAGCAGTGAAGCCCTGTTTCTGTGTTCAATTTCTACTTGAGCTTGTTTGCATACCTCGCTGCATACTTCGATCCTTAGTGTGTCACTTCGAGTGATTTGAGGTAGTGCACCGAAGCCTGTTTGGGCGAAGTGTGTTTGTGCGAAGTGTGTTTTTCAGTGTACGTTTGCTCTGTGTAACTGGAGGCTAGACCTCGCTGTTTACTAGCAAAGCACTGATCGAAGCCCGTTTTTCTTCTCGTGTCAAAGTGCTTAGCGAAGTCTGTAAAGTGTGCGTTTAGACCTTCGTAGTACGAAGCCCAGCACCAGTTGTTGTCGCGCAGTATTTGGTCGAAGTCCTCAGAGGGTAGTTCACTCTTGTGAAGGGTGAAGTGCGAAGCCTGCTCGAAGCACCCTGTGTGTGGAGCCTGCACTGACTTAGCAGAGTTGATTTTTCGGGGTTGTGGGTGGAGCGAAGTCTTCTTGGCCTCGAACTTTTGCTCCTTGCGAAGCCTGTTTTTGGAGCTGTAAAATACCTCTGAACCAGAACTTCGAAGGTTGTGTTCGAAGCCTGTTCCGCAGAAGACAGAATTAAAATAGAAGGTTGTTTTTGCCTGAAAATTTTAAAAGCTCCCATTCACCCCCCCCCCTCTGGTCACCGTTTCCGGTCCAACAATTGGTATCAGAGTAGGTTAAGATCACCAGTTGACCTTAACCGGTTTTGTGATCTCTTGGCGACATGGACAGAGTTAGTAAAATTCCTCTGTTCGATGGGACTGATTTTGCATACTGGAAGGTGTGCATGGAGGCTTACTTGCTAAGCCAAGGAAATGCAATTTGGGAGATTGTGGACTCACAATACTCCATCCCTGAGACTCGCACCTCTCAAACAGAGAAGGATCAGTATAATGCCAACTCCAAGGCTATAAATATAATGTTCGTTGGTTTGAGCCGGAGTGAGTTTGATAGGGTGCAGCACCTTAGGACAGCTAGGGAAATTTGGACCACTCTCACTATTTTTCATGAGGGCTCTACTCAGATTAAGGCCAAGCGCCAAAGCACATACAATCAACAGTATCAGCTGTTTGTGCAGGCACCTGGTGAATCTATAGATGCCATGTTTTCTCGCTTTGATGCAATAGTGAGTAACTTGCGGTCCAACGGGATGCTTGCTTACAATGATCATGATAGGGCTATCAAGCTTCTCTATGCTCTTGATCGTAGCATATGGGAAGTGAAGATATCCAGCATTGAGGAGTCCGCAGGTTATGACACATTGACCTGTGATGAGCTCTTCAACAAGCTGAAATCCACAGAGATTGCCAAGGCATCTCTTGCAGTGCACAGAAACTCTTTGCCACAGCCATTGGCATTGGTTTCTAGCACTAGCCGTGGCACCACTGCAGAACCAAACACATCGGGTACTTGTGTTCTTGCAGATGGTTTTGCTTTGTCCTCCCTGGTCTCCGTCACTAAGGAGCAGGTGGACACTCTGGATGATGATGAGCTTGCTCTCATTGCCAGAAGGTTCACTCGTTTTCACCATGAGAGACGGGATCAGAGGAGAAGTGGTTTTAGTGGTTGCTTTGAGTGTGGCGACACTTCTCATATCAAGGCCAATTGCCTGAAACTCAAGAAGAGAGATGAGAGTGAGCGCCCCAAATACCACAAGAAGGAGAGGAAACCCTTTGTGAAGGGCAAGCGCGGCAAGGTGGCTAAGAAAGTAGCCAAAGCCGCTTCCAGAGCATTTGTTGCTGCTCTCAGCGACATCGACACTTCCTCAACTGAGGAGTCGAGCTCTGAGGAGGAGGAGTCCCCAAGGAAGGAGGACAAGAAGGGACGAGACTTCATCGGCCTTTGCTTCATGGCCGACAGCGATCACAGCGGCGATGAGCTTGACTTATCTGAGGTACCACTATCCTCTGACCAGCTTTTAATTAAACTAGATGAACTGAATGAAGTAGTTCTTGGTCAGGATAGATTACTTGTGCAAGCCGCTAGAGAAAGAAAAGACCTTAGACTTAGGCTAGAATCTATGTCTACTGATTATGCCATGCTTAAGTCTAGGGTTAATGATGCTGAATGTGAATCTTGTACTGTTGTCATGGGTGAGCTTGCTCAGTTGCATTCTGTACATGCTCAAACTCTATCTGAGCTTGAGACTGCACAGAAGTAGCTTTTGGTGGTTGATTCTAGACCTCATGATATAATTGAATGCATGAACTGTTCTTTATTACGCGAGAGCATTAATTTACATGATAAGCATGTTCATGACTTAGAGGCTAGATTGGAGAGGGCCGGTAGTTCTAAGGATGTGCAACCTGTTTGTGACACTTGCATAACCCTTAAGGACCAGCTAGGCACTGTTAGAGAGAGAGCTGGGAACCTCATGACTAAAAATGAATACCTTCTTTCTGTGGTTAACAAATGCACTGAGGGAAATGGTAGAATGGATTTGCTCTTGGCCAAGACCAAGATGTGTTATGACAGAGCAGGGTTAGCTCTAGGTTTGGGTTTTGAGAGGACTCTCTCAGATAGTGAGAACAAAATTGTTTTTACCTCACCCACTACCTTGGAGAAAGAGAGAGCTCTGTTAGACACTCCATCAGCCAAAAAGCCTACCCGAACCCAAAAGAAAACCACTCCTCCTGCCAAGAAAATCCCTCCCAAGAAAACCACTCAGCGGAAGCCCAAGGAGCCTGTGAGAGTTGCTCCTAAGACCCATGAGAGTGCCCCTAGGAGAGTCTTTCATTGTTCCTACTGTCAGCGGGCGGGTCATTTGGTTGGGTTCTGTTTTCGTCGCATCAAGGATGAGCGACGCTCTCAGGCGATGAGCTACCAGGACATGCATTACCCATCTTTATGTATGCATGAGTCTGAGTCTTACTATCATCCTGTTTTCGAGGCTCCTCGCGCTTCTCGGAGAGGTTTTGCTCCTCGAGGTGTTCACCATGTTCCATATGGTGGTAGACCCCAGGCGAGTATCTTAGTACCTCATCAGAGTAGGAGACCTCGTCATGCTGTTAGATCACAGCATGTAGGTAGACCTCGCACTTTGCATCATTCTGATTATCCTGTGCGTAGACAGTCTACTTTTACTGTGCCTACTACTCGTGTCACTCAGTGCTGGATGCCTCGTCATTTTTTCACTCACCCTAGCACTGAGCGATCGAGATATTCTTATCATGTGTAGGCGACAGACCGAGGCTTGGAGGACACGTGGATCATGGACTCCGGTTGTTCGCGCCATATGACCGGAGATGCAGCATGGTTCTCCAGCCTCACCACAACCAAGCAAAGGGAACATATCACCTTCGGAAACAATCGAAGGAGTAGAGTGAAAGGTAAAGGTGTCGTAAGAATTAACTCGAATTTCACTCTCAAAGATGTTGCTTTGGTTGAAAACCTGGGATACAATTTGCTTTCTGTATCTCAGTTGCTTGATGAGGGCTTCGAAGTGCGATTCCATCGCGATACTTCGCAAGTACTCAATTCTGATGGCGTTGTGGTCTGTAAGATTTTTAGAGTTGGGAGAGTTTTTGGAGCTGATTTTTCAGAGTCATCTGGTTCTTCTCATTGTCTTGTTGCACATTCTACCTCTGAGCTTTGGAAGTGGCATAGGAGACTAGGGCATATGAGCTTTGAGTTGCTCGCTCGTCTGAGTGCCCTAGGTCTGATCCGAGGATTGCCCAAGCTCAAGTTTGAGAAGAATTTAGTTTGCGCTCCCTGTTGACATGGAAAAATGATTGCCGCTTCGCACTCGCCAGACACCACAGTGATGACTGAACAACTCGGAGAACTTCTCCACATGGACACTGTAGGTCCTTCTCGGGTTAGTTCTTTAGGTGGCAAGTGGTATGTGCTAGTTATTGTCGACGATTTCTCTCGCTACTCTTGGGTCTTCTTTCTTGCCAGCAAGGATGAAGTGTTCTCACACTTTCGGAGCTTGGCTTTGAGACTTTTCACTGAACTCCCTAGTGCATTGAAATTCATTCGAAGTGACAATGGCACTGAGTTCAAGAACAGTCTCTTTGTTGACTTTTGCATGGAGCATGGCATAGAACATCAATTCTCTGCTCTGCGGGTTCCTCAACAGAACAGTGTTGTTGAGAGGAAGAACCGCACTTTGGTTGAGATGGCTAGGACGATGCTCGATGAGCATAGAACTCCTAGAAAATTCTGGGCTGAGGCCATGAACACTGCTTGTTACATCTCAAACCGAATCTTCTTGCGCTCAATTTTGAACTTGTCATCTTATGAGCTACGTTTTGGGAGACAGCCCAAGGTTACTCATCTTCGAGTTTTTGGATGTCGTTGCTTTATCCTAAAACGTGGTAATTTGGATAAATTTGAGTCGCGTTCTTCTGACGGGATCTTTTTGGGTTACACTACACATGGACATTCTTATCGTGTTTATAATTTGGAGACTAACACTGTCATCGAGTCATGTGATGTGACTTTTGATGAATCAACCCCCTCTGTTAGTTCTGCCCTTGAACAGGCAAATGAACATGATATGGAACAGACCATCTTCGAAGAAGAAGATCCCGGAGATTTCGAGGATGAACCACTACTACCCTCGACATCAACCCCCGAAGCCAACCCCGCTTCGACCACTTCGACACAAGGTCCCGAAGCAACTACCTCGACATCGGTCATCTTGGACCACTCCAACGCACAAGTTGAGGGGGAGACTGCATCCCGCCGCGAGGCTCCACATCATGTTCAAAGGATGCACCCTCCCGAGCAAATCATTGGTGAGCTTGATCAAAGGGTAACACGTTCTCATGCTCATTTCATTGATTCAGCTTTTGTTGCTTCTTTCGAGCCCTTAGATGTTAGTCATGACTTTCTGATTCTAGTTGGATCAATGCCATGCATGAAGAACTTGAAAATTTTGAGAGAAACCAAGTCTGGACTTAAGTTGACCCTCCACCAAATGTTCATTTCATTGGAACAAAATGGATTTTCAAAAACAAACAAGGGGAGGATGGGACAATAGTTAGAAACAAGGCTAGACTTGTAGCTCAGGGTTATTCTCAATTAGAAGGGATTGATTTTACTGAAACTTTTGCACCTGTTGCTCGTCTTGAGGCCATTAGGATTTTTCTTGCCTTTGCGACATCCCGGGGATTCAAACTCTATCAAATGGATGTCAAAAGTGCTTTTCTTAATGGATTCATAGGCGAAGATGTTTATGTAAAACAACCCCCTAGTTTTGAAAACCCCAAATACCCACATAAAGTCCTTAAACTTCATAAGGCTCTTTATGGACTCAAGCAGGCCCCTCGGGCATGGTATGACAGACTTAAGTCTTTTCTGCTTGAGCGGGGGTATTTGATGGGCTCTGTTGATAAAACCCTGTTCACTCTCAAGCATGGCAAAGATTTCCTCCTAGTTCAGATTTATGTGGATGATATCATCTTTAGTGTATCTTCTCATGCTTTGGTTGTCGAGTTTGCAGATGCCATGAGCTGGGAATTCGAGATGTCCATGATGGGCGAGCTTACATTTTTCCTTGGTTTGCAAATCAAGCAAAGCAAACAAGGTACTTTCGTCCACCAGACGAAGTACACCAAGGACCTGCTCAAGAAGTTCGACATGACTGATGCGAAGCCACTCGCCACTCCAATGGCTACATCTGTAGCATTGGATCCTGATGAAGATGGAGAAGCCGTAGATCAGAAGGAGTTCCAAAGCATGATCGGCTCCCTCCTCTACTTGACTGCTACGAGGCCGGACATACACTTCGCAGTGTGTCTGTGCGCTCGTTTTCAGGCTTCACCACGAGCTTCGCACCACCAAGCGGTAAAGCGCATTCTCAGGTATCTCAAACATACCCTTGAATTCGGCATTTGGTATTCAGTGTCTTCCTCTTTGTGTCTTCGAGGTTATTCCGATGCGGATTTTGCTGGTTGTAGGATTGATAGGAAGAGTACCTCAGGTACTTGTCATTTTCTGGGTACATCACTGGTTTGCTGGTCTTCCCGCAAACAGTCTAGTGTTGCACAATCGATGGCTGAGGCCGAATATGTTGCTGCAGCTAGCTGTTGCTCTCAGATTTTGTGGATGGTTTCCACTTTGCGGGATTTCGGGTTAGATTATAAGTGTGTTCCACTTTTCTGTGATAACACTAGTGCTATTTGTATTGCAAACAACCCGGTTCAGTACTCCAGAACCAAACACATTGATGTGTGATATCATTTTCTCAGAGATCATAATGAGAAAGGTGATATTGAACTTCAATATGTTGATACCCAACACCAGCTAGCCGATATTTTCACAAAACCCCTCGATGCTTCTCGTTTTACCTACTTGCGTGGCGAACTTGGTATTTGTCACCCTTACGGCATTTTGTGAGGGGAAGCAGATTTTAATTGTCTTGCATATGCTAATTGTGTGTGAAATTGCATTTACATCTTTTGCACTTATATGCCTGATTGTAATTCATGAATCATGTCAGCTCAGCTCTATTTAATATAGCTCAAACATTATGTGCATAATATTTCTTTCCAAAATCAAATCATGCTCACTGCTTAGTCTTGGATCTAGCATGTTTAGGCAGGACTGCTTTAGCTATCTTTTATCTGCTTGACAGCAAGACACCTTTTCTTTGGATACTAAACAATGCAACTTGGAAAAATTGTATTCATGGATATTCATTTAGTGCTAAAACAATTTGTTCACTCAATCAAAATTCCAAAAATCCATGATTAGCATGCTTCAAAGCAAAAAGATCTAGGTGGGTTTGTTTGTCGCACTACTCTATTCTAGACTACTTACCATTGCACTTTGGTCTGAACTGGGATAGTGTAGTGTATGCCAAAATCATTGCTTTAAGCTTCCGATGGCTTTCTTGACTAGGCTTGGCCTGATTGGAAAGTATAAGGTGGACAAACAAATAACCCCTGGCATTGTGAAAAGAACAACAAAATTCATTGATCATCAAGTTTGCTTTCATTGCTCCATTTGAACTGGACTTGTCTGTCTAGAGTAGAAATTGACTAGCTTTGCGCAGTCCCTATTTTTTACTTGTCTAGTTGCCTTGATTATGTGGTGATGCTTTTATTTCAAAATGATAAAATCACATGATGTCATCATGTTTTTAGAGCATGTTAAGTTGAGCTGAGCACATGATAATTGGTATTAATATTGGCATATTTTTGCTTTATATGTCCTTGCAATTATTCCCATTTCGAAGCTATGCATCTTTTACATGCTCCTTGATGCTTGCATTGCCAAAGGGGGAGAAATTTTTGACTTCTCTGCAGCAAGGGGGTAAAATATCTCAGGGGGAGTTTTTATCTTGCAAAGGGGAGATTTGCCGAAGGGGATTTTACTCGTTTGAAAAGGGGGAGGAAAATTCTTTTGTCAAGTGACATGATTTGGCTCGTTTCTGAGTTTTTATGGTCACTTGTGAGCTGAAATTTTTCAAATTTTCTTAAAATTGAATTTGGTTGTCAATGCACTCATCAAGGGGGAGATTGAGAAACCAAGGGCTGGTTTCGGAGTCTGTGATGAGTGATTGACAGATTTTATCCTCTGATTCGAAGGGGTCCCTCCGAAGGGGTTCAGAGGTTGGTTCTCCGAAGGGGACTTCGGAGGCTATTTCACCGAAGGGTTCGGTGGGCTCTGGTTGCTGCAGCTATTGCAGCGGAGTGTGCCTGTCGGAGGGGTCCGACAGTACACGATGATTGGTTGTACCGAAGGTCTCGGTACTTTGGGCGGTACATCGAAGTGTGTGCCGAAGGCTGCTTACCCGGAGAGGTCTCCGGGGTACTAGATACACTTGTCTGCTTGTCTGTGGTGTGCAGGGGACTTCGGAGGCGACGGACGGTTTGTAGCAAGTGAACCTGGGTCAAGCGGGAGGCTTGATGCCAGGGGAGCGGGGAGGTCCGTCACGAAGGCTGCGAAGGGGTCGAGGTCGGACCTCGGGTCGAGGTGCGCTAGGAGAAGGCAGTAAGTGTGGAGCGTGGCTCCGGGTGAAGGTACTCCGAGACGAAGTCCTCGGAGGCGAGGTTCTTCGAAGGGTACTCCGGAAGGAGTGACTTCGGAGTATGGTGGATCAAGTCCTGAGCAGAGGCAAGGTATTCGAAGTGTGCTCCGGAGGGAGACACTCAAAGGTAACCCCGACGAAGGTCTCAGAAGTCGTGGTGCATTGAAGGCATGGTCCGGGTGAGGCTCGTCGAGGAGTGTGCTCGGGGAGAGACACTGCGACGAAGTGCTCATGGAATGCTTCATGTGGAGGCCTTGGACGAAGGAGGGACTTCTAAGGGTGGTACTCCGAAGGTGGGGCTTCGGAGTGAAGCAGGCTTCGGAGCAAGACAGGCTCCAGAGCGAGGTTGACTTGAGGTACTTCGGCCATGCATGGCTTCGGTACACGGACTGATGGAGTTTGAGCTGGGGAAGCTGCGAAGCCGTGGTGGTCCATTCCGAAGGTGTTGGTGCGAAGGGCCCAAGGGCTTTGACGGCTTCGGCTCAAAACCGTCAATGTATTGAAGGCAGACTTCGGTGAAGCGAAGGCCATCTGGCTCAAGACTTCTCACCGAAGCTACCGCACTCCTCGCGTGCGAAGGGGGGCTTCAGAAGGGTCAAAGACTGTAAAGGCTGATAGTGTCTGCTCTTCAAAAAGCTGACACTGTCCCCTCTGCAAAGCTGACAGAGAAGCCTCCAAATAAAGTTGACTACCTTTTGTACCCCTCAGTTCTGATGAGACAAAACCAATGTAAACCCTAGGGGTAAAGTAGTTAATTCACATGGGTGAATAGTGGCTATAAATAGTGGAGGCTGGGTAGGTCGCATTTAACACTTTGAGCATTCATTGTAGAACTTCTGTGCTAGCCACCACACTTTGTATTCATCCTGTGAGTTCATTTATTGTGTTCCTTGTTCAAGCAGCGAAGCCCTGTTTCTGTGTTCAATTTCTGCTTGAGCTTGTTTGCATACCTCGCTGCATACTTCGATCCTTAGTGTGTCACTTCGAGTGATTTGAGGTAGTGCACCGAAGCCTGTTTGGGCGAAGTGTGTTTGTGTGAAGTGTGTTTTTCAGTGTACGTTCGCTTTGTGTAACTGGAGGCTTGACCTCGCTGTTTGTGCGAAGCCCATTTTTCTTCTCATGTCGAAGTCCTTAGCGAAGTCTATAAAGTGTGCGTTTAGACCTTCGTAGTACGAAGCCCAGCACCAGTTGTTGTCGCTTAGTATTTGGTCGAAGTTCTCAGAGGGTAGTTCACTCTTGCGAAGGGTGAAGTGCGAAGCCTGCTCAAAGCACCCTGTGTGCGGAGCTTGCACTGACTTAGCAGAGTTGATTTTTCGGGGTTGTGGGTGGAGCGAAGTTTTCTTGGCCTCGAACTTTTGCTCCTTGCGAAGCCTGTTTTCGGAGCTGTAAAATACCTCCGAACTAGAACTTCGAAGGTTGTGTTCGAAGCCTGTTCCGCAGAAGACGGAATTAAAACAGAAGGTTGTTTTTAGCCTGAAAATTTTAAAAGCTCCCATTCACCCCCCCCCCCCTCTGGTCGCTGTTTCCAGTCCAACAGAAAATGTCCAAGAGTTTACGCATGCAAAGATCTTCCATGGGACAGGCTTTCAGAAGGATACCCACGTCGTCTGCGTAGAAGGATGCTCTCGTTTGAAGGTCATTGCCGACGAGCGGCTTAAGCAGCCCGTTTGATTCGGCACGGGCAATCAAGCGCTGCAAAGGGTCGATGGCCAGTAGGAACAACATTGGCGAGGGCGGGTCTCCTTGCCTAACACCGCTGCCATGAAGGAAAGGCCTTCCAGGGATACCATTAAGCACTATCGATGACGAAGAGGTGGAGAGTAAGCTGCAAATTCAATTGATCCATCTAGGCCCGAAACCTCGGTGTCTCAAGACTTCGATCAAGTACGGCCAGCTGATAGAGTCAAAAGCTTTGGAAATATCTAGCTTTATAAATAATGATGGGATCTTTAATTTGTGCAGCTTACGGAAGCTGCCTCTGACCAGGAGGAAATTGTCCTGAATACCTCTTTTCTTAATGAAGGCTGATTGGTTACGCTCGATAAGTTGGTCAAGGAATGGTGCTAACCTTAGTGCAAGCAACTTGGTTACTATTTTTGTGAAAATGTGTGTTAGACTAATTGGTCTATAGTCCTTTGGAGTGCAAGCCCTAGCCGATTTTGGTATCAAGACGATGTGCGTTGTGTTCAAAAGATGTATCGAGGGCGAACCGTTCTCCAAGAAGTGGTTAACTGCTCTCCAAAGGTCAAACTTAATCAAGTTCCAGCATTTTTTGAAGAAGGTTGTAATAAAACCATCTAGGCCTGGGGCCTTATTTGTAGGCAGTGCAGTGATGGCGCTTTGAAGCTCTTGAAGTGTGGCCGACCGCTCTAGGGGACGGAGGTCAATGACCGGCTGATAGAGGGCATCCAGTGCTAGAGCACGGCAGCGATTAGTCGTAGTCCCTATTCTAGAAACAAAATGGTTGTACAGAGCTTCAGCCTTGCTCTCATGGTCAATAGCAACTGAGTTGCCAACTTGTAGGAGCGAAATGTAATTTTTTGAGCGTCTGCTATTCATTTTAATGTGAAAGAATTTTGAGTTTGCATCTCCATGCTTGATCCAACAAATTCTGGATCTTTGTTTCCACATGATTTTTTGTACCGTAGCTAGGCCCAAAATTTTGAGTTTGATCTCTGCCCTCAAATCAATTTCATCCTATGGCAAAAGTCGGGATTCCTGGGCATTGTCTAGCAACAGAATAACCTCATTACCTATGTCAAAGCGAAGTTTAATGTCCTCAATTTGCCCGGAACTCCAAGACCGGAGGGATTTTGCGAGGCGGTGTAGCTTTAGAAAGAATGTGCGGATGGGGTCTGTCTCATTCTGGACCGGGGGGCTCCAAGAGGCAGCTACCTGTTGGGCAAAATCCTCTCTTCCAAGCCAGAAGGATTCAAAGCGGAAATAGGGGGATCTACCCGGGCTGGGGACATGGGAGATTAGTAGGGGAGCGTGGTCAGAGCACGAAGTGGACAGTTGAGGAGCCATGCTGAATAGCGTGGGCCTCATGGCTCCAGAAGTGATGAGTCATTGTCAACGATAGTCAACAAGGACTGAAGAAGAGAAGAGATTTGCTGTTCCATGGGCCGCATGTGACTCAGGTACACGGGCAGCGAGCGACTGTCGGGCAGAGGAGGCTGCGAAGTCGGGCTGGCCCAATCCGGGTGCATGGGCCAGAAGCAGCAGAAGACCCACTGGGCTGTTGACCAGGACTGACTCAGGTACACGGGCGGTGAGCGATTGCCGGGCTGAGAGAGCTGCGGAGTCGGGCCGGCCCAATCCGGGTACCTGGTGCAAAGCTGGTGGAGGCTTTGTCAGTTTCCGCGTAAAACTGACAACCGTCGATTCTGTATCCGACTATCCAGAAGAGTAGCTTCCGGATATGTCATCTGTTACTCTAGGCCCACAGTCAGTCAGTTGTGTCTGTAAAAATACCTAAGGGCAGTAGAGTCTTTTTCTGTATCTTTTGAGTCTGTAAAACCCTAAGGGGCTGGTAGAATATTCCTAGTGTTGGGCTGCCTATAAATAGCACCCCAATCCCTAGGGTTTGGACTACCCTTTTGTGCTGAAATCAAATCCACTCTTTGGGTCATTTTGTCTCTCGTTTTCTCTCTCCTGTGTGCGCCGCCAGGCTCTGCTCCTTCCTATTTTTCCATGGTATTTGCTCTAATCTCTTGGATGCATTAAAGCCTTGGTCCCTGCTAATTTTATCTGTTGCACTTATTTGTTTTGGGGAGTTATTGCTTCATCTACGGGCTGCTGAATTTATTTCGTGAGGAGAAGCTTCTTCTGTTGCTTCTGTTCTTCACAAACCGAGTACTAGTTCTTGCTGTTGCAAGTAGTACTACTTTCCTGTAGCTATAGTAGTCTGTGCAGCTTTTCACCTTCTACTGCATAGCCTTTTCGATCGAGGCTGACAGGGTCTGTCACCTTTTTGGCTGTGTTTCGAGCGAAGCTACTCTCTGTTCGAAGCCCCTCAGTTTCGCGGGGTAGGCTTCGATTTATCTCTTTCGAAGGCTTCGTCCGATCTTCGGTATTTGGTTTGCGTTCTGTGTTGCTAAGCTTCGAAGCATCTTTCTGATTGTCAGCATCGCATACTTCGAACAATAGTGCGAAGGGGCTTCGGCCCTATCTGTTCGAAGTCCATACTTCGACAAGTTTTGAATTTGGGTTCGAAGCTTGTAGCTCCGCTAGGCCTCGCACTGACTTCTGTGTAGCGTGTCACCCTTCGCCTCTCTTTTCGGAGCTTGCTCTTTTCGAAGGTAGAGCATTGGCTTCAGACTTGTTTTTCTGTCGCGTGACAGGCTTCGCTTCTTTGTTCGAAGGTTGTCCGTTTGTGTGTTGTGTTCGAAGCTTTCTGTTCGAAGGTTTTGTTTCGAAGCTTTTGGTTCAAAGTTGTGTTCGAAGTTCTGTCTTCGAAGTGCACACTTCGAAGCAGGCTCCGACTCTGTCACTTTGCTCCGAAGCTCTTAGTTCGAAGCTGTGTTCGAAGCTTTGACTTCGAAGTACATACTTCGAACCAGGCTCCGGCACTGTCATACTTCGCTTCGAAGTACACTTCGCATCTTGCCACTTCGAACTAGGCTAGACCGTGACACCTTCGGCATCTCGGACAGACTCCGTCACCAATCTCCGAAGCAGACCTCGACGTGCGAAGGGGGCTTCGCCAAGTTCCGAACAGGAGACAAATTTGGACAGTAACTTCTCTTTTCATTTTATACATACTTAGATCATTTCATTGAGAAGTTTAGGCCTGTTACAAATTGTTCATCTGCCTAGTTGCACCACCTTAGTTTTTACACTGTTTATCATCAGTTGCTTCTAGGTTAGAAACCTTTAGACTTAGGCCTTCTGTTTATTTTCTGAGACCTTTAGAGTTAGTCTCAGATCACGAGCAGGCGCTCAAGGTTCTTCATACCTTGGACCCAAAGATCTGGGAGATCAAGGTATCATCTATCGTTGAGAGTACTTCTTACGATACCTTGACCATTTCTGAGCTGTTTAGCAAGCTGAAGGCCACTGAGGTAGATATCCAGTTGAGATCAAATCTCACTGGCTCTGGATCAAAATCCCTGGCCCTTGCTACACCTTCAGTGGATCCCTCTGCTGTGAGCTGTGCTGGGTTCTCTTTGATGTCTATCACTGAGGACCAGCTTGAGTTGTTGGGAGATGATGATTTGTGTCTCTTTAACAACCGGGTGCGTCGTGTCTATGATAAAAGAATGTTCAAAAGACACGGCACAAAATCCGGATGCTTTGAATGTGGTGATCCAGGACACTTCATCGCCGACTGCCCCAAGCGCAGTGGATACAAGAAGGGCACCGGCAGCAGCTTCCACGACTCCGGCAAGCATGAGAGCCCCTCCTTCAACAAGGGCAAGCCGAAGACTCGGTTCTTCAAGAAGGCCCTGAAGGACTACCGGCGAGAGAACAAGAAGCGCGACAAGGCCTTCTTCGCCGAGATGGAGAAGAGCTACTCCAAGCAGTCCACGACTTCTTCCTCTTCATCGAGCTCAAGCGATGAGGAGATCTCCATCAGGAAGGGGAAGGACAAGGACGATCCGGCGGGTCTCTGCTTCATGGCTTTCGGAGACAAGCCGAAGAGCCGCTCTCACCAGCGCCGAAGATCCCGCAAGAGCTTCTGCTCCATGGCTCTTGGGGATAGAGAAGAAAAGAGCTCCTCCGACGACTCTGACGACGACGATAGCAAGGTATCATCTTATGAGCGCGAAATTGTCGATTTACTTGAGAGCAATCGTCAGGAGTTAAAATATCGGGAGAAACTGCTTAGGGGGGCTAAGAAGAGGATAGATGAGTTAGAGAGTGAGCTTGCCGTGGCCAACGGCAGAATTGAGAGTCTATCTTCTTCCCCTTGCTTGGGTGATAGCAGTGAGTGCCCAAAGTGTGAGGTGCTTCTGTGTGACCTGTCGACTCTGAAGTCCAGGTACACAGAAAGGGTTGATGAGAGGGACGCTTTGGCCACTGAGCTTGAAAGCGCTCAGCTGGAGCTGAAAGATGCTCAAGCCACTGTCGTCGTACCCTGTGCTGATTGCCCATCTCATCTTGCTAGTTTAGCTGAGCTGAAAGCCAAGGGCGATGAGCATCTAGGTGATTTGGAGAGGATGAGAGCTGAGCTAGCGCAGACTAGGCTAGAGCTTGAGACATTGTCAGTTCCACCCACTGTCTGTGAGAACTGTCTGTCTCTTAGAATGGAGTTGATTAAGCTGAAAGCCGAGAAGTCTGTCCAGATAAATAGCGAGTGTGAGACCTGCTTGTCTCAGGTGGAGGTTCTAGCTGCCTTGAGAGAGGAGCTAGCTGATTCTCAGAATGAGAACTTTTACCTCCGTTCTATCCTGAGTTGGATCAGTGCCAGAGAGCCTCAGCTCGGCATGATGATCCAGCAGTTCAAGAGGCAGGATGGGTTTGGGGTAGGTTACACCTATACCAAGGCTGACTTTGAGAGTGCCATTAGCCGGGCAGTGGAGTGGAGTAAAATGACTCCAGAGCAGAGGTATCCCAAGACTCACTCCACTGAGACCTCCCAGGCTTGTCAGCCCAAGGATGGAGTGATCCATGAACCACCCAAAGCTCCACCCAAGAAGCCTATCTGGGTTCCTAAGCCCAAACACCTCCACTCTTCTCTAGACTCTCTTCCTGGACCCTCTCAGCCCAAGAAGACCACACCAAACACTACCAAGCCCAAGAATCCCAAGCCTCAACCACATCCCAAGAAGCCTACCTATCATTGTGAGTTTTGTCAGAGAGACGGGCATCTTGCGGAGTTTTACTTCAGGAGGAAGCGGGTTGAGAGAGCGGAGAGGGCTCGTAGTGATCAGGTGCAGTTCTACCAGCAGGGTGGTAGACTGCGTGTTCCTCGGCGCGGGGAGAGGCTAGAGGCCAGGCCGCGTCGTGTAGGTGGTGGTAGAGGAGACGGTTTTCCTACCCGTGCTCCAGTGGGTGGTGTTCGTTCCGGCAGAGTTCCAGACCGAGTTGGCTACGGTTCTGTACCTCGTGGCCGTAGGGTTAGGAAGAACCATGGACCGCGCTTTGAGCCGCGTTTTGGTCCAAACTCTTTTGATGGTTTTCGCTTTCCATCTTTTGAGCAGATGGCTCGACACTGGTTTAGCTCTTTTGCTAAACCTAGTGTCGGACCATTTGCTCCCACTTACAGACATTGATTGTGCAGGACCGGGGACTGGAGGATGTTTGGATCATGGACTCAGGATGCTCTCGCCACATGACGGGACATCGCAGATGGTTCTCCAGTCTCACTCCCCCGAGCTCCAAAGAGTACATTACATTCGGGAACAGCGGTCAAGGGAAAGTAAGTGGCATAGGCTCAATCAGCATCTCAGACCATTTCTCTTTAAAGAATGTTGCTTTGGTTAAAAATCTGAACTTTAATTTAATCTCTGTGTCGCAACTTCTTGAGGATGGTTTGGAAGTGCGTTTTAAGAAGGGAAATTCTTCTGTGATTGATTCTAGAGGTTCTTTGGTTTGTCAGATTTTACCCTTCGGTAAAGTTTTTCGAATTGACTTCTCTAGTTCTTTTGGCCCTTCTCGCTGTTTGATTGCTGGATCTTCTTCTGAGCTCTGGAAGTGGCATAGGAGGTTAGGTCACTTGAGTTTTGATCTGCTAGTCAGGTTAAGCTCTATGGACCTTATCCGAGGATTGCCCAAGCTTAAGATGGAGAAGGATCTAGTTTGTCATCCCTGTCGTCATGGGAAAATGGTTGCCGCTTCTCACTCACCTGTGACTCAGGTGATGACTTCGTATCCAGGCGAGCTTTTACATTTGGACACTGTAGGTCTAGCTCGGGTACGCTCAGTCGGTGGGAAGTGGTATGCACTTGTGATTGTTGACGACTTTTCTCGTTTCTCGTGGGTTTTCTTTTTGGAGTCTAAGGATGAAACTTTTCATTTTGTCCATGACCTGATTTTGAAGCTGAAGAATGAGAACAATGGCCGGATGCGAGCAATTCGCTCCGACAACGGCTCTGAGTTCAAAAACTCTCAGTTCGTCAGTTTCTGTGGTGATCAGGGTCTGGACCATCAGTTTTCTTCTCCTTACACTCCCCCACAGAATGGCGTTGTGGAACGAAAGAACCGCACGCTAGTTGAGATGGCCAGGATGATGCTCGATGAGCACAGGACTCCTAGGCGTTTTTGGGCTGAAGCCATGAACACGGCTTGCTATCTGGCCAACCGCATTTTTCTTCGAGCTTACATTGGTAAGACATCATATGAGTTGCGGTTTGGCAGACAGCCCAAGGTGAGCCACTTGCGAGCGTTTGGCTGCAAGTGCTTTGTGCTCAAGAAGGGAGGGCATTTGGACAAGTTTGAGTCTCATTGCTGGGATGGTATTTTTCTTGGATATGCATTGCATTCTCGAGGCTTCCGTGTTTGGAACCTCGAATCCCAGCTGCTTGTCGAGACATGTGAGGTTTCTTTTGACGAGTCCTTGCCTTCTTTGACTCCTTCTTTTGAGCTTTCTGGTAATGATGAGCTCGGAGAGTCCATCTTCGAGGAAGATGAGGATACTCCAGCTGCTGTTGAGGGTGGGCCTTCTGCATTCCCCGCAGAGCCCACACCTTCTGTGACTTCGACTGATGATGAGGGCGGACCTCTGATCACTTCTTCCACTTCGATCGAGCCCCCTCAGTCGAGTCCAGAGGTGCCAGCTGCTGACTCCGGTGAGGTGACTTCAGATCACCAGGGAATCCGAGCAGTTCAGCGTGACCACCCCTCAGAGCTCATCATTGGTGATTTGACTGAGAGGACTTTGTGTTCTTCTGCTTCTCTCGCTGTATTTGTTGAATCTGCGTTTGTTGCATCTTTTGAGCCCAGAGACATTTCTCATGCTCTTTCTGATTCTAATTGGATTAATGCTATGCAAGAAGAGCTTGAGAATTTTGTCCGCAATCGGGTTTGGACATTGGTTGAGCCGCCACCAGGATGCAACCCCATAGGCACCAAGTGGGTATTCAAGAACAAACAAGGTGAAGATGGGGTTGTGGTGCGCAACAAGGCTCGACTAGTCGCCCAGGGTTATTGCCAGAAGGAAGGTATTGACTTTGAAGAAACCTTCGCTCCTGTGGCCCGTCTTGAGTCCATTCGTATTCTTCTAGCTTTTGCCGTTTCGAAAGGTTTTAAGCTTTTTCAAATGGACGTTAAGAGTGCGTTTCTGAACGGGTTCATAGAGGAGGAGGTTTATGTTAGGCAACCCCCCGGTTTTGAGAACCCTAAGTTTCCTCGACATGTTTTTAAATTGCAGAAAGCTTTATACGGGTTGAAGCAAGCCCCCAGGGCTTGGTATGACCGGTTAAAGCAATTTTTGTTGGGGAAGGGCTTTGTGATGGGTTCTGTGGACAAAACTCTTTTCTTGCTCAGAGATGCTTCAGATTTCTTAGTCGCTCAGATTTATGTGGACGATATTATCTTTGGCGGTACTACTGATTCTCTTGTGTCCAAGTTTTCTGAGCAGATGCACAATGAGTTTGAGATGAGCCTCATGGGTGAGCTTAAGTACTTTTTAGGACTCCAGATCAAGCAGACCAAGGACGGCACCTTCATCCACCAAGGTAAGTATACTCGTGACATGCTTAAGAAATTTGACTTTGGTGGTGAATTGAAGCCGCAGATGACCCCGATGGGTACTTCTGGGGGTTTGGACAAGGACGAGAGCGGTGTCAAGGTCAATGAGAGAGAATTTCGAGGGATGATCGGTTCGCTGTTGTACTTGACGGCAACAAGACCGGACATACAGTTCGCCGTGGGACTTTGCGCGCGTTTTCAGTCTTCACCACGCGCGTCTCACCGGCAGGCTGTCAAGCGCATTTTCAGGTATCTCACCTATGCGCCTGATCTTGGTCTTTATTATTCAGCATCATCATCACTTGATTTATCTGGTTTTTCGGACGCCGACTTTGGTGGGTGCCGGTTGGATCGCAAGTCGACTTCCGGTACTTGCCAGTTTCTTGGTTCTTCCCTTGTATCTTGGTCTTCTCGAAAGCAATCTGGAGTTGCTCTTTCGACCACAGAGGCTGAGTACGTAGCTGCTGCTAGCTGCTGCTCACAGATGGTTTGGATGATTTCCACTCTTCGAGACTTTGGGTTGCTCTTTCCTACCAGGGTTCCATTGTTTTGCGACAGCACTAGTGCTATTAGTGTAGGGAAAAACCCGTGTCTCCATTCAAAAACCAAACATATTGATGTGCGCTTTCACTTCTTACGGGATCAATATGAGAAAGGTGTCATTGACCTTATTCATGTTGATACCCATCATCAGTTGGCTGACATTTTCACCAAACCCCTAGATCAGTCTACTTTTGAGCGTTTAAGAGGGGATTTGGGTGTTGTGTATCCTTTCTAGGATATTTTGCGTCAGTTTTCTTTCTTCTTCTTTACTCTTCTCTTGAGTCTTTTTGTGTGTGTTCATTTCTTGCATATCACACTTTTAAGCCTGCTTCTGTTATATGATTGAACTGCTTTACTTATTCTAGCGGGTACATGCTTTCGAATACTTGTCGATGATCATGCTTTGCTTCAGTTCAAATGATATGCAGATATCTGTCATATGCATGGCTTTTACGTTTTCAACTTGAAAAATGATCACCATTGCTTCTGGTAACTAGCATGTGTAGGCTGAGTGCTTTTGCTATCTGTTGCATGCCTTGTAGCCAGTTCATCACATAGATGCAGATATGCAACTTGGACATCTTTATGCTTTAACATGGAAATTGTGCTATAAAAATCAAAAATGAATGAAAATTCCATGCCTTTTTATGCTTAAGTTGAAAAGATCCAAGTGGGTTTGCTTTGTCGCATTATATTGTTCTGGACTGCTTACCATAGCACTTTGGTATGAACTAGGACAGTGTAGTGTATGCCGAGACCAATGTCTTAAGCTTCTGATGGCTCAGTTATGGCCTAGGCTTGACTTGGTCGGTTAGCATAAGGTTTGACATGCAAATAACCCTTGGCACAAATGACAAAGGAAAATGAAAAAGCCTGAACTTTCAAAGGATAACAAGTTTGCTGACGCACTTTGTTTTGAACAATGCTTATCTTGGTAGCTATCAGTTAGCTTCTGCATCTCATGCTTTACCTTGCTTGTTTACTAGACAATGTGGTGATGCTTTTATTTACAAAAACTGAAAAATGCATGCTAAATGACTTTCTTTAGATATCATCTGTTGCACTGATCTTGCCATGTGTCTTAGACAGTATCTCTTTTGCTATACTTGTTAGAGACTGTATTTGCAGTCAATCATATCTGAGAAGCATGCTTTCTACACTCCACCTGCACCCCAATTGCATTCACTGCATATTTTGAGGGGGAGTTGCATTTCAGGGGGAGTCTGTGTCTCTTTTGAGTGCTTGATGAGTTCACTTGTCAACAAGGGGGAGAAAATTTGGGATCAGAGTTTAAGGGGGAGTTCTTACTCTGTTGATATCCTTGTTGTTCTGTAATCGCACTCATTTTGAGCTTTTGTGTTTTGGTTAACCATAATGACCGTTTCTTGCTTTTTGTTGGCTTTTGGTCATTAGGGTTAAACTTTTACCTTATTTTTCTTCTTCTTTGTTTTCTTGTGTTTTGTTTTCGTGTTTCCACATTTGTTCGCAGATGCTGAAGAGCTGAGGATTGAGGAGTGTTGACAATGCACTCATCAAGGGGGAGATTGAGGAGCCATGCTGAATAGCGTGGGCCTCATGGCTCCAGAAGTGATGAGTCATTGTCAACGATAGTCAACAAGGACTGAAGAAGAGAAGAGATCTGCTGTTCCATGGGCCGCGTGTGACTCAGGTACATGGGCAGCGAGCGACTGTCGGGCAGAGGAGGCTGCGAAGTCGGGCTGGCCCAATCCGGGTGCATGGGCCAGAAGCAGCAGAAGACCCACTGGGCTGTTGACCAGGACTGACTCAGGTACACGGGCGGTGAGCGATTGCCGGGCTGAGAGAGCTTCGGAGTCGGGCCGGCCCAATCCGGGTACCTGGTGCAAAGCTGGTGGAGGCTTTGTCAGTTTCCGCGTAAAACTGACAACCGTCGATTCTGTATCCGACTATCCAGAAGAGTAGCTTCCGGATATGTCATCTGTTACTCTAGGCCCACAGTCAGTCAGTTGTGTCTGTAAAAATACCTAAGGGCAGTAGAGTCTTTTTCTGTATCTTTTGAGTCTGTAAAAACCCTAAGGGGCTGGTAGAATATTCCTAGTGTTGGGCTGCCTATAAATAGCACCCCAATCCCTAGGGTTTGGACTACCCTTTTGTGCTGAAATCAAATCCACTCTTTGGGTCATTTTGTCTCTCGTTTTCTCTCTCCTGTGTGCGCCGCCAGGCTCTGCTCCTTCCTATTTTTCCATGGTATTTGCTCTAATCTCTTGGATGCATTAAAGCCTTGGTCCCTGCTAATTTTATGTGTTGCACTTATTTGTTTTGGGGAGTTATTGCTTCATCTACGGGCTGCTGAATTTATTTCGTGAGGAGAAGCTTCTTCTGTTGCTTCTGTTCTTCACAAACCGAGTACTAGTTCTTGCTGTTGCAAGTAGTACTACTTTCCTGTAGCTACAGTAGTCTGTGCAGCTTTTCACCTTCTACTGCATAGCCTTTTCGATCGAGGCTGACAGGGTCTGTCACCTTTTTGGCTGTGTTTCGAGCGAAGCTACTCTCTGTTCGAAGCCCCTCAGTTTCGCGGGGTAGGCTTCGATTTATCTCTTTCGAAGGCTTCGTCCGATCTTCGGTATTTGGTTTGCGTTCTGTGTTGCTAAGCTTCGAAGCATCTTTCTGATTGTCAGCATCGCATACTTCGAACAATAGTGCGAAGGGGCTTCGGCCATATCTGTTCGAAGTCCATACTTCGACAAGTTTTGAATTTGGGTTCGAAGCTTGTAGCTCCGCTAGGCCTCGCACTGACTTCTGTGTAGCGTGTCACCCTTCGCCTCTCTTTTCGGAGCTTGCTCTTTTCGAAGGTAGAGCATTGGCTTCAGACTTGTTTTTCTGTCGCGTGACAGGCTTCGCTTCTTTGTTCGAAGGTTGTCCGTTTGTGTGTTGTGTTCGAAGCTTTCTGTTCGAAGGTTTTGTTTCGAAGCTTTTGGTTCAAAGTTGTGTTCGAAGTTCTGTCTTCGAAGTGCACACTTCGAAGCAGGCTCCGACTCTGTCACTTTGCTCCGAAGCTCTTAGTTCGAAGCTGTGTTCGAAGCTTTGACTTCGAAGTACATACTTCAAACTAGGCTCCGGCACTGTCATACTTCGCTTCGAAGTACACTTCGCATCTTACCACTTCGAACTAGGCTAGACCGTGACACCTTCGGCATCTCGGACAGACTCCGTCACCAATCTCCGAAGCAGACCTCGACGTGCGAAGGGGGCTTCGCCAAGTTCCGAACAGGAGACAAATTTGGACAGTAACTTCTCTTTTCATTTTATACATACTTAGATCATTTCATTGAGAAGTTTAGGCCTGTTACAAATTGTTCATCTGCCTAGTTGCACCACCTTAGTTTTTACACTGTTTATCATCAGTTGCTTCTAGGTTAGAAACCTTTAGACTTAGGCCTTCTGTTTATTTTCTGCTGCTTAGTATTTTGAGGTGCGTTGGGTATTGGGAACAGGCCATTGATTCGAAAGAATTTTTAAGGCGCCCATTCACCCCCCCCCCTCTGGTCGCTACTTTCGGTCCTACAACAGTGCCAAGAGTCTATTCCTTGGGTTATCAGAGAGCCATCTCCTAGAGGCAAAGGCATGATCAATTTTGGAAAGTGTTGGTGATTTTGTATTGCTACACCACGTGAAGCGTCTTCCCTGCATCCGAAGAATCTTGAGAGAGAGCAGATTTATGGTCGATCGGAATTTATGAAGCAACACTCTGTTGAACTGTCCTGAGCTTTTGTCCTCCGCCCGGTAGATTAGGTTGAAATCCCCCAACACCAACCAAGAGTCCAACACCAAGGGCTGTAGGTTTGTGAGCTCATTAAGGAAGGCAATTTTATCAACAACCCGTTGAGGGCCGTACTGTGACACCCCTTTAAGAAAGTTTATCTTTTTATTCTCTACATGTTCAGCCAATAAAAATTATATGATTGTACTGTTTGTTCTATTGTTTTTAATTGTTTGTTCTTCTCGTTTTACGTACCTAGAAGAATACGACCTCGTTCAGGAGCCCGAGTATTTTCCCCAGGTTCCACCGTCATCATTTGCAGAACAAGGCAAGTCACCAACCCCATTTTTGAGCATATTGAACCCAGTTTTAAATTAAATATCGCTAAAACCCATAGATTATAATTGCATTAGTCAAATTAACAGCCTTATAGTATAATTATTTAGATCCCCGACCTTGATGTGTAAACCCAAGCCATGCTATCGAGCATAAACTCCTTGTCACCATACCAATGATATTATTAGATAGTGTCCAATGTATCGACACAACTGCTATTGGTTTAAAAATGAGTCGTAGAAACTTTGGTTCTATTATATGATCCCCCGTGATTATCTCTCCCCCTGGAATTCTATTAGTGATGGAGTTTTGATTGTTCAATTTAGCATGGTGGGTTCTGGGTGCAAGCGAGGACATTGGTTAGTCACACTCGGGGCACTATAAGGACCGGTCTGTGGGATCCGTTGCAATACACTTTGGTACCAACCACAAGTCTAGTGGGTAAGTCTTAACTGGAGGTATACGACGTTCCAACTCGAGACACTGTGGAGAGGGGAAAGTAGTACCTGCGGGTGACTTGTACCATGTGGCAAAAAAGGGAGCACGACGTTGGTCCAGTGCGCTAGCGCGCCGGTGAAACCTATAGTGTGTGTCATTGAGTTGGAGCACCTCATGCTAAAGGTTTTGGCATGAATTCATGTGACTTGGGTCATTTGGACACACAGTAGTGTGATGGATTGAGTGCCTTGTGGGTACAGTGGTACACCTCTGATCAGAGTCTAAATCTTTTCGAAAAGCTGAGCCCACGGTCAAGGGTGGGTTGCATGACATCCCACATTTAGTGTATGTTTGAGAAGTGTTGCATGTTGATTGCTCATGTAAGGACTGTTGAGCGAGGAGGGCTAACTGTACTCCTCGAGTTGTAAGATGTTGCATCATCCATGATTTAATTAATTTGTATGATTAAACCTGACTCACATTAAAGGCTGCAAAATAAAAATGTACTTTTTCGCACTTTAACCCATTATCCCTCCTTGTTATTACCTTGCATTATCATTTCATTTATTTGTGGCTTGTTGAGTACTCTTGTACTCATACCAGTTGGAAAACCCACATCAGAGACGACGTACTATGATGAGGACGGTCTGAAGTAGCGACCTAGTCAAGGACGCGATCCTAGAGAAGATGTTCATCTTGTTGATTATTTTCTTAGTTTATTTTATATTAACACTTGTGTAATAATGTGGTCTGCGAACCACGAATGCTTGTCGTATGCGCATTGTGGTGCGATGAACATATCATGATTATTGATTTTCCTTGGAATTTCAATAAAGTCTGGAATTGTTAAATTCTAGGCGCTACATGCCTAGAGGTGCCCACGATGGTAGTGGCTTTGTACCAAGGGCCACAAACTTGCTCCTAAAATTTTTGCTGAATGGGAATTGCCCAAGTCGGACTCGGCACCTTTTCACTTGTTGTGGGAGTCTTTTTGTACATTGTCGGTTAGACCGGTCTTATTGGGCAGGTTAGATCGGGCCTTGTCAACCGGACTAGCCATAGTTGTCCAGTCTGACAGACTATTGCTAAGCATCTGAAACATGACGGTCGGACTAGCCTTAGTAGGTTGGTCAGACCAAAGTGTGGTCAGTCTAACCGAAGGTGAGGGGCCAATCAGACCGATGCTACCCTCAGTCACCTTCTCTGATTCACCTCCATCTTGTTCCAAAAGGGTTCCCTTCGGGATTGGGACATCCCGGGAGCCCACCTTGATGACGATGTCCTCGTAGACCCTTTTTGATGTGTCTTCATGTCCATCTCCTCCATCTTCACGTTGAGGTGACCGCTCCCCGCTCTGTGGTGTGACGGACAATCGATTGAAGACGTCTCCTATCACCATGCCCATCTGCTCCTGTATGTGGGGTGTCTCCTGTGGCACACAAGGGACACTCATGAAAAATTAGGGGAACGAGAACCCAGCGAGCGTAAAGTAGTATGGAGCCTATTGCGCCATCGGGAGCAGGTACGGAGGTGGAGGCATCGATGGCTCCAGTGGTCTTGTGTATTGGGGACCGAACCAATTCCCTTGTGGATGGTTTCCCCTTGTTGGAGGCCTTGGCCGAGTACTCGCTTTCTCGGCCCTCTTCTGCTGCTTCTGAAGCAGCTTCTCATACATCACCTTTGTCTTCTTATGGGATCTATCTGAAGACGTCGCATTAGTGTTCACTTTCTAGACCCCTACTTCGGGATTTTTTGGTATAAGCATCTGCGGGCGAGGCTCTTCAACTATGACTACTTTCCTCTTAGATGACTCGGTCTACTCGGGCCGAATCAGCACCTTCTTCCTATCATGGTCAATGGTGTTCACAGGAAAGGGGTCTTGGTACAGCTTCATCTTGGTACTAGTGTACAACTTCAATCGTCCTTCATCTATGGACGATTGAACCTATTGACGGAAGACATTGCAATCATTAGTAGAATGAGAATGAGAATCATGCCACTTACAGTTAGCGTGTTCCTTCAAATCATCGGCGGTAGGAATGATGTGACCCTTCGACAACTTGAGGAGTTTGTTCTACAACAAAAAATCAAATATCTTATTGCATTTGGTCACATATAAAGTGTACTTGACCTCTCTGGGTCAACTGTTAGTGGGAGACAGCTGTAGCTCAGAGCAAGTGACTGGCTTAGACTTATTGGTCCAAGTCCACTCGGTTGTGTAAATGCCAGTCGAGTCATCCTCGCTTTCCAATGACTCCTCATCGGAATGCTCCATGATGTGCAACTCGGCTTTAGGCTTGCTAAATGTTTTGGTGAATTTTTTAGACTTGACTCATCCTTCCTGGGCTAGAGCCTTCTGTAGCACTTGGTTCAACTCTAAGAAGTCCTGGACATCTAGCTTCTCCTTAAGTTCAGAATACAAGTCGTTGAAAGCTAACTCAGCTAGTTCTCTCTAAGAAATGTTCAAGTTAAAACATTGGTTTCTAGTGTCTCTAAATCTCCTAATGCACTCAACGATACTCTCATTAAATTTTTGTTTAACCGATGTCAAGTGCGAGAGTCTGAGTTTAGTTTCTCTAGTATAAAAATAATCATGGAAATCTTCCTTAACTGTGCCCAATTCTGGAAGGAGTTCGGCGGTAGCGCCAAAAAACAAGTGAAAGCGGTGTCGGACAGCAACAAAGAAAACAATCTAAGTTTGAATGCATCCGACCCACTAGCTTCTCCACACTATGCTAGAAACTGACCTATATGCTCCAAAGTTTTTTATTATCCTCTCCATTAAATTTAGTAAATCCGGGAAGCCTAAAACCGTGAGGATATGGGATAGTATCAAAATAGTCTAGGTATGGCATATGGTAAACTATAATCTGATCTCGGGGTACGTAGCCTACACACTCTCAAAACAGCGTGCAGATACGCTCATCTATGTTGTCTACACCTCTATCCTATGGGCGCCTAGCGTGCGAGGGTGCGACACATGGTAGTATCACGGCATGTCGACCATATAGCTCCTCTCGGTTATCCTCCTCTTGTGTCGGCTCGTGGTATGCCATGTTCTCGGGCCTATGAGGGTATGTGGGATTAGGAGGTGCAGGAAGCGCGAGCAAAGGCGGTATGGGCACTAGCAGTGGCGCGTAGACTACGATGGTGGTGGTTTTACCGGCCATCGGGCCGGTCTGACCAGGGGTGTAGTAGCCGGTTGAGGAGCCATGCTGAATAGCGTGGGCCTCATGGCTCCAGATGTGATGAGTCATTGTCAACGATAGTCAAAGAAAACAGAGAAAGAAAGGACATCTACTATTTCATGGGCCGCGTGTGACTCAGGTACACGGGCAGCGAGCGACTATCGGGCAGAGGAGGCTGCGAAGTCGGGTTGGCCCAATCCGGGTATATGGCCCAGGAGCAGCAGAAGACCCACTGGGCTGTTGACCAGGGTTGACTCAGGTACACGGGCGGTGAGTGATTGCCGAGCTGAGAGAGCTGCGGAATCGGGTCGGCCCAATCCGGGTACCTAGTGCAAAGTCGGTGGAGGCTTTGTCAGTTTTGGCGCAAAACTGACAACCGTCGATCTTGTATCCGACTGTCCAGAAGAGAAGCCGTAGTCGCTACGAAAGTTTAGCTTCCGGATAAGTCATCTGTATCTCTAGGCCCACTGTCAGTCAGTTGTGTCTGTATAAATACCTAAGGGCAGTTGAGTCATTTCCTTTTATTCCTGCGTCTGTAAAAAACCCTAAGGGGCTGGTGGAATATTCTAGGCCATTGGGCAGCCTATAAATAGGGCCCCAATCCCTAGGGTTGGACTACCCTTTTGGCTGAAATCAATACTACTCCTTTGGGTCATTTTGTCTCTTGCACTTTCTCTCTCTCTTTCTTCTGTTTTTGTGCACCGCCAGGAACTGGTTTGGTTTTTGATTCCATCGGTTTCTACTTGTTCCAAGAGATTCAATCTCCTGTTTGTGTTGAGGTGTGTGCATTAATTTCTCTGAATCAGAAGCTTTGTTTTTGCTGTGCGCATCCATGTTTTCTCTGTGTTAAATGCCTCACGGTTGCTTCTGTTCTTCACGTGAGGAGTACTAGTTCATACTGGTTGCAAGTAGTACTACTACACTATAGCAACAGTACACTAGTACTCTAGCCTTGCTTTTACTGCACAGCTTTTTGATCGAGTTGATAGGATTAAAGTCTCTTTTATGGTTGTTCTCTGGCAAAGCCCCTTCTCTGTTCGAAGCCCCATAGCTCCATGAGGCAAGCTTCGATCTGACATCCTCGAGGGCTTCGCTTGAACTTCGAACTTCATTTTGTATACTGAGTTGCTAGTTTCGAAGTACTTCTTGAACTGTCAGCGTATCATACTTCGAACGTCTGTGCGAAGGTACTCCGACTTGAGCTCTTCGAAGTCCATACTTCGACAGGTTTCGGAGTTGGCTTCAAAGCTTGTCTTTCTGTTAGACTTCGCTCAGTGTTTGCATCCGTCCTCTTCGAAGGTCCTTGATGTGTTTTGTTCGAAGGTAGAGTGTAGGGTTTGTTTTGGTTTCTCTGTCGCGTGTCAGCCTTCGCTTCTCTTTTCGAAGGTTGTTTGTCGGTGCGTTGCGTTCGAAGTATTCTGTTCGAAGGATAGGCTTCGAAGCACTCGGTTCGAAGCTAACTTCGATACTTCCGTACTTAACGATGAAGCATCTCCGGTCTTTTCCCACCTCGAACTAGGTTAGACCATACCTCCGAACCAGACTTCAACCAGCGAAGCAGGCCTCGACCTCCGAAGCAGGCTTCGACACTGCGAAGCAGGCTTCGATACTGCGAAGCAGTCTTCGACCAGCGAAGCAGGCTTCGCCAAGTTTCGAACAGGAGACAGATTTTGAACGGTAACTTCTCATTTCACTCTTTGTGCATTTATACTGAGAAGTTTATCTTGCCTTGTCTTTTGTACACTGTTTATCTGTCTATTAGCACTGTATTGGTATTTCTCTGTTTTTAAACATCAGTTGCTTCTAGATTGATACATTTAGACTTAGGCAATCTGTTCGTTCTTTGCTGCTTAGTCTTTGAGGTGCGTTGGGTATTGGGAGCAGGCCATTGATTCGAAAGAATTTTTAAGGCGCCCATTCACCCCCCCTCTGGTCGCTACTTTCGGTCCTACACCGGTTTGACTGGCCTAGTAGCCAGTCTGACTAACTATTGTCAGCAGTGTGAGCTGGCACGCGTCGGTCTAACCGGCCTAACAGCTGGTCTGACCGACGGGGTTAAATGAGGTCTCGGTTATAGATGCCTATGTCGTGCTTGCCATATGTTTCTTGTACTCCCATCGGTTATACTGTACACGTGATGAACAAGGGGTACGCTAGCAATTGGGGTTGGAGACACAGCCTTAGAAAAGCCGAATCTCCTAAACATTGCCTCCATCCTAGAGTCTACCTCAGGCCCTAGACAATTTACGAATGTGGCGCTAACTGCTTGATCTACAGTTGTAGCTATTTTTTTCTCGATGTCTAGGCTAGAGAGAGGGGGAGGGGATGTTACCTTGCTCATGGAGATGTTGGGGAGATTGGTGCTGCGCTTGATGAAGCCTACATGAGTCTTGGTGTAGCACCCAAGCATGATGGCTTGTAGCTTCCTCGTCTTGGGCTCGATCTCATCCCTGTCATCCCTGGAAATGTATTTTAGGATGGGGAGGATGGTGTTTTCGTTGTTGATCTCTACGCTCCCCACCATGTTTGTCAGCGTAGCGGGTGTAGTTGATGTAGTCATAGTAGACGTACCCATCGTCGACATGGTTGTGCTTGGTGTGTGCATCCCCAGGGGAGCCGCCAAAAAGTGTGTTGATGCTAAAATCGTCCGACAAAGCGCCAAACATCACTGACATCAATCCAACGATCCAAAAGCATGCAGACACTTGAAGTAGTCCTCCAAACGCCACACAACGTCGATGTCACGTTCCGACGACCCTCGACCATTACAAGGGGATTTAGGGTGGAGTCTCTAGGCAATTGGATCACCACCGCGAAGGGGTAACCCAATCGACCGAGTGTAGATGGGGCGGTCATACCGGTGAAGGAAGGCTTGTCAGACCGGGTATAAACTAGCAGTCATATCGTCAAGTCGAAAGGGGTCATAGACGGGTCGACTGTGCACCGGCGGTCATACCGACCATGTGTTGTCGGATAGACCGGAACGTGCCGGCATAGCCTAGTCAGACCAGCTATGCGCTGCCGATTAGACCGATAGCTAGAGCAAAGATGACCTTGGGCCTCCGGTGACCATCTTGTCGGTGATAACTCGATGTAGGGCCTCTTGGTGATGAAGTTGAACGCCTTGGCCCCTGCAAAACACTAAAGATCAGTAGCAATTCGGCCTATAGACCGAATTACTGATAAAACCGATAAAAACATGTTGTGGGGTGTTAAACGGATGATTCACGAGCAAATCGACAAGGATTACCGCGATTACGACGCGATGGATGGAGGGTTTTCAGTGCAAACCCACAGTGATGGACGAGTTATGGCTAAACCTAGGGAAAAAGGTAGTAAATTTAAAAAAGAATGATTCTACGGAGTAGTAGATTATATTGAATTTGAATTAGATCTCCCATTGAATCGGCTTTGCCCCTATATTTATAGGGGTGGTCTTGTCGTCCCTAGGCTTAATTTGTACCCTAGATGGATTAGGGTACGAGTCCAAGTTGTTACAAATTGTTTAGAGATCAAAACAACCTAATACTAATTAACTCAGCTCGGACTCAGACCGGCGGTCTCTGTTTTGTCAGACCGGCATGTTCTAATAATTGCATATTTTCGGTCAAACTTATATCAATTTTACCAATTTGGAAATTTTGACCATTAATGCCATTTTTTGCTATCAATATTTTTTCTTTTTTTCTCGAGGTACTGTAGCAAGTAGTAGGGACGGGCACTTGGTGAGGGGGAAGGCGTGGTGGCGTGCTGTGGAGAGCAGGGAGCAACGTGGGAGGCAGCGATATGATGAACCAACGATGGTGACGTGGTTTCTTGGCTTGGGGAAAAGAAGAGAGGAGGAACTATTTATAGAGGGGGAGGAGAAGATAGGGACGTCAGAAGAGAGTCCGGGGGCAGCACGAGGTGGGGGCACTAGAAATTTCGGACTACCGGCGGGGCACGCGCGAGCGAGGGGCAGGGCGCGGGCCGGGGGAGGAGAGGCGGCGCAGGCCATGGCACGAGCCGGTCAGGGCGACGCTGCGCTGCTAGGGAGAATAAGGGGAGGGCGCCCAGGGGGCAGGAGAGGAAGAAGAAGATGGAGGGAGGAAGAAGAGATGGGAGGAGGAGGGCACGTGCAGCCAGGGAGAAAAATTAGGAGAGAGAAGAGGAAAAGAAAAAGGAGGAAAGAGCAAAAAAGGAAAAAAGGAAAAGGAAAATAAAATATTGGGAAAAATGGAAAACAATAATTTGGTGAAAAATAAAATTTGGATTTTTTAGAAAAGTGAATTGTTTTGGAAAGTTTGGAATTTAAAATAAATTTATAAATTTTTGGATTTCAAAGAAATAACGCGCAAATATTTTAAAGAATAAACAGCAGTTTAGAAAATCAATAAATTTTATATTCGTGTAAAAATTAGAAATTCTTAACATTAACACAAAACTAATGTTTTGAATCTATTTTAGACAATTCAAAATATAAAAAGAATTTCAAACGGTATTTTTCACGGAATTTAAACCACGTAGTTAAAATGGGATTTTAACTTCGTGAACAAAAATAGAATATTGATTCCTCCGGATTTCCGACAGGAAAAGAAAGAGAGGTGGTTGAAGATGAATATTCAGATTCGATTGGAAATAAATAGGAATTTAATTTCTTTTCTATTTAAAGTTATTTATTGAAATATTATGGATTACTATTCTAGTTGTAAAATCCTTAATTAAAACAAACCTAAATTGATTTGAGGCGGGAGAAATCTAGTAGAAATTCCTCTAGCCAAATTTGATTTTGTTTTTACATGATTTTTAATGTAAATGATTTATCATATATTTTATTCACACAACATTATTGTTGAACATATTTTATTAATCAACGTTAAAGTTTTAATGAATATTGATTATATATTAATTAATTCCTTTTCTCTAAAAATTTCAGAAAATTCTTGGGACGCAATTTAGAGCAAGGAGAATTTTGGAAAAAATAATCCAGCTATGATTTATTTTAAATGAAGTTTTTAAGGTCATATTTTAGCTTCATTGTTTATCGCTTTACACGAAATTTTTTTCTTGAAATTTATTTATTAATTATTATTTTTATTTGTAACATCTGACGAAAATCAGGGCAACACCTTCCCATCAGGAGACCCGACAACTCCTATCCCTAAAGATTGTGTCCCCTCTAGCAGTGAGGGTATCGATTGTACTCCAATCGACCTTGCCGAAGTGGTTGGCTCGCCTTTATACTCTCACGGTTGTCTGCCTGGAGTTTGATAATCTAGCTCCATTGGTACTGAGTGTGGCTTATGTGTCTGGCCCCTCCATGCCGTCAGCATCTTCCTCCATAATGAACTTGGTCGATTCATCTATTGTTGTTGCGATGTCCTATTACCACATGACATTTTCTTCAAAAATGACATCGTGACTTACAATGATTTGGTTTCGTCGTGGATCATACAGGCGATGTGCTTTGCTCCCCTCTTCAATGTTGAGGTAGACGAATGGGGAACTTCAGTCATGCATCCAATTTCTTCAAGTTCGGTGTCATGTTCTTGGCATGTGTAGTGCACCCGAGCACACGCAAATGCACCAGCTATGGCTTCTTCCCCGTCCATGCCTCGAATGGGGTGTGATCTCCCATCATCTTTGTTGGTAGTCGATTGAGCAGGTACATGAAGTGTTATACTGCCTCCCCCTCATCATGTTAGACACGTTAATGCTCTCGAGGAGAGAGCATGCCATGGCCATCATCGTCTAGTTCTAGCGTTCCACCACACGGTTCTACTATGATGAGTAGGGCGCCATCAAGTGTCTCTAGATGCCAGCCTCACATAGGCGCTCGAACTCACCGTACAGGAACTCTCCATATCAATCTGATCGTAGTGTCTTGATGTGTCGCACAACCATGTTTTCGGCCAGGGGTTTGAATTTAGTCAAGTTTGCTATAGCCTGGTCCTTCGTATTGATAACAAACACCCACATCCAACGAGTGAAGTCATCAATAATGAGGAAGAAAATTTGTTGTCGGCCATAGTTGTCGAAATAATCGGGCCACACAGATCCATGTGGAGTAATTTGAGCGGATCCTATGCTCTGAATTGTGCCATCGCCAGAAACGACTGTCTGATCTTCTTGGCCACCAGACACGCCCGACACAATTGGTTGGGGTGTACAATTACCGGAATTCATGTCTCCATTTGCTTGTCCACCAGCTTCCTTATTGCTTGGAAATTTACATGGTTCGGTCGTTGTAGGACCGAAAGTAGCGACCAGAGGGGGGGTGAATGGGCGCCTTAAAAAATTCTTTCGAATCAATGGCCTGTTCCCAATACCCAACTCACCTCGAAAGACTACGCAGCAGAAAATAAACAGAAGGCCTAAGTCTAAAGGTTTCTAACCTAGAAGCAACTGATGATAAACAGAGTGAATCTAAAGAAGTGCAATCTAGGCAGATGTACAAGTTATAGCAGGCCTAAACTTCTCAATGAAATGATCTAAGTATGTATAAAGTGAAAAGAGAAGTTACTGTCCAAAGTTGTCTCCTGTTCGGAACTTGGCGAAGCCCCCTTCGCATGTCGAGGTCTGCTTCGGAGGTTGGTGACGGAGTCTGTCCGAAATGCCGAAGGTGTCTCTGTCTAGCCTAGTTCGAAGTGGTAAGAAGCGAAGTGTACTTCGGAGCGAAGTAAAACAGTGTCGGAGCTTGGTTCGAAGTATGTACTTCGAAGACAAGGCTTCGAACACAACTTCGAACCACGAGCTTCGGAGCGAAGTAAAACTGTGTCGGAGCCTGCTTCGAAGTATGCACTTCGAAGGCAAGACTTCGAACACCCTTAGAACAGAAAGCTTCGAAGCACAACCTTCGACCCAGAAAAGCTTCGAACACACAAAGCAGACGGACAACCGTCGAACAGAGAAGCGAAGTCTGTCACGCGACAGAAAAGCAAGTCCGAAGCCACTGCCCTACCTTCGAAAAGATCAAGCTCCGAAAAGAGAGGCGAAGGGTAACATGCTACCAAGAAATTAGAGCGAGGCCTAGCGGAGCCACAAGCTTCGAACCCAACCTCGAATCATATCAAAGAAAGGACTTCGAACAGATAGGGTCGAAGCCCCTTCGCGCTATTGTTCGAAGTATGTAATGCTGTCAATCAGACAAATGCTTCGAAGCTTAGCAACACAGAAAACAAAGCAAAGTCCGAAGACTGAGGCGAAGCCTTCAAGTATGGTTAGATCGAAGCCTACCTCACGGAGCTGAGGGACTTCGAACAGAGGAAAATGACTTCACTGAAACAGTCAAAAAGGCATTTACTCCATGCTGCTTCGATCAAAAAGCTGGGCAATAGAAGGTGAAAAGCTGGCAGCAAGTACTGTAGCTACAGAAGTAGTACTACTTGCAACAGCAAGAACTAGTACCCAGTTCGTGAAGAACACAAGCAACAGAAGAAGCTTCTCTTCAAGAAATAAATTCACCAGCCTGAATCCAAAGCAATAACTCCCCAAACCGAACAAAGTGCAACCAATAAATTCACCAGGGACCAAGGATTAAATGCATCCAAGAGATTTGAGCCAAAATACCTCACGAACAGAGGGGAGCAAGTCCTGGCGGCGCACAGGAGAGAGAAAACAGGGAACAAAATGACCCAATGGGTGGATTTGATTTCAGCACAAAAGGGTAGTCCAAACCCTAGGGATTGGGGTGCTATTTATAGGCAGCCCAACACTAGGAATATTCTACCAGCCCCTTAGGGTTTTTACAGACTCAAAAATACAGAAAAAGACTCTACTGCCCTTAGGTATTTTTACAGACACAACTGACTGACTGTGGGCCTAGAGTAACAGATGACACATCCGGAAGCTACTCTTCTGGACAGTCGGATACAGAATCAACGGTTGTCAGTTTTACGCCGAAACTGACAAAGCCTCCACCAGCTTTGCACCAGGTACCCGGATTGGGCCGGCCCGACTCCGCAACTCTCTCAGCCCGGCAATCGCTCACCGCCCGTGTACCTGAGTCAGTCCTGGTCAACAGCCCAGTGGGTCTTCTACTGCTTCTGGCCCATGCACCCGGATTGGGCCAGCCCGACTTCGCAGCCTCCTCTGCCCGACAGTCGCTCGCTGCCCGTGTACCTGAGTCACACGCGGCCCATGAAACAGCAGATCTCTTTTTCTCTTCAGTCCTCGTTGACTATCGTTGACAATGACTCATCACTTCTAGAGCCATGAGGCCCACGCTATTCAGCATGGCTCCTCAATCTCCCCCTTGATGAGTGCATTGTCAACACTCCTCTTCTTCAGCTCTTCAGCACCTGCGAACAAATGTGGAAACACGAAAACAAAACACAAGGAAACAAAGAAGAAGAAAAATAAGGTAAAAGTTTAACCCTAAGGACCAAAAGCCAACCAAAAGCAAGAAATGGTCATTATGGTTAACCAAAACGTAAAAGCAAAGATGAGTGTGATTTCAGAACAACAAGGATATCAACAGAGTAAGAACTCCCCCTTAAACTCTGATCCCAAATTTTCTCCCCCTTGTTGACAAGTGAACTCATCAAGCACTCAAAAGAGACACAGACTCCCCCTGAAAAGTAACTCCCCCTCAAAATATGCAGTAAATGCAACTGGGGTGCAGGCGGAGTGAGGAAAGCATGCTTCTCAGATATGATTGACTGCAAATACAGTATCTAACAGGTACAGCAAAAGAGACACTGTCTAAGACACATGGCATGATCAGTGCAAGAGATGATATCTAAAGAAAGTCATTTAGCACGCATTTGTCAATTTTTGCAAATAAAAGCATCACCACATTCTCTAGTAAACAAGCAAGGTAAAGCATGAGATGCAGAAGCTAACTGATATCTACCCAGATAAGCATTGTTCAAAACAAAGTGCTTCAGCAAACTTGTTATCCTTTTAAAGTTCAGGCTTTTTCATTTTCCTTTGTCATTTGTGCCAAGGGTTATTTGCATGTCAAACCTTACGCTAACCGACCAAGTCAAGCCTAGGCCAGAACTGAGCCATCAGAAGCTTAAGACATTGGTCTCGGCATACATTACACTGTCCTAGTTCATACCAAAGTGCTATGGTAAGCAATCCAGAACAATATAATGCGACAAAGCAAACCCACTTGGATCTTTTCAACTTAAGCATAAAAAGGAATGGAATTTTCATTCATTTTTGATTTTTATCATTTTATAGCACATTTTCCATGTTAAAGCATAAATATGTCCAAGTTGCATATCTGCATCTATGTGATGAACTGGCTACAAGGCATGTAACAGATAGCAAAAGCACTCAGCCTACACATGCTAGTTACCAGAAGCAATGGTGATCATTTTTCAAGTTGAAAGCGTAAAAGCCATGCATATGACAGATATCAGACATATCAAGCGAACTGAAACAAAGCATGATCATTGACAAGTAATCAAAAGCATGTACCCGCTAGAATAAGTAAAGCAGTTCAATCATATAACAGAAGCAAGCTCAAACGTGTGATATGTGAATATGTATGATATGAACACACACAAAAAGACTCAAGAAAAGAGTAAAAGAAAACTGACGCAAAATATCCTAGAAAGGATACACAACACCCAAATCCCCTCGTAAACGCTCAAAAGTAGATTGATCTAGGGGTTTGGTGAAAATGTCAGCCAACTGATGATGGGTATCAACATGAATAAGGTCAATGACACCTTTCTCATATTGATCCCGCAAGAAGTGAAAGCGCACATCAATATGTTTGGTTTTTGAATGAAGACACGGGTTTTCCCTACACTAATAGCACTAGTGCTGTCGCAAAACAATGGAACCCTGGTAGGAAAGAATAACCCAAAGTCTCGAAGAGTGGAAATCATCCAAACCATCTGTGAGCAGCAGCTGGCAGCAGCTACGTACTCAGCCTCTGTGGTCGAAAGAGCAACTCCAGATTGCTTTCGAGAAGACCAGGATACAAGGGAAGAACCAAGAAACTGGCAAGTACCGGAAGTCGACTTGCGATCCAACCGGCACCCACCAAAGTCGGCGTCCGAAAAGCCAGATAAATCAAGTGATGATGATGCTGAATAATAAAGACCAAGATCAGGCGCATAGGTGAGATACCTGAAAATGCGCTTGACAGCCTGCCGGTGAGACGCGCGTGGTGAAGACTGAAAACGCGCGCAAAGTCCCACGGCGAACTGTATGTCTGGTCTTGTTGCCGTCAAGTACAACAGCGAACCGATCATCCCTCGAAATTCTCTCTCATTGACCTTGACACCGCTCTCGTCCTTGTCCAAACCCCCAGAAGTGCCCATCGGGGTCATCTGCGGCTTCAATTCTCCACCAAAGTCAAATTTCTTAAGCATGTCACAAGTATACTTACCTTGGTGGATGAAGGTGCCGTCCTTGGTCTGCTTGATCTGGAGCCCTAAAAAGTACTTAAGCTCACCCATGAGGCTCATCTCAAACTCACTGTGCATCTGCTCAGAAAACTTGGACACAAGAGAATCAGTAGTACCGCCAAAGATAATATCGTCCACGTAAATCTGAGCAACTAAAAAATCTGAAGCATCTCTGAGCAAGAAAAGAGTTTTGTCCACAGAACCCATCACAAAGCCCTTCCCCAACAAAAATTGCTTCAACCGGTCATACCAAGCCCTGGGGGCTTGCTTCAACCCGTATAAAGCTTTATGCAACTTAAAAACATGTCGAGGAAACTTAGGGTTCTCAAAACCGGGGGGTTGCCTAACATATACCTCCTCCTCTATGAACCCGTTCAGAAAAGCACTCTTAACGTCCATTTGAAAAAGCTTAAAACCCTTTGAAACGGCAAAAGCTAGAAGAATACGAATGGACTCAAGACGGGCCACAGGAGCGAAGGTTTCTTCAAAGTCAATACCTTCCTTCTGGCAATAACCCTGGGCGACTAGTCGAGCCTTGTTGCGCACCACAACCCCATCTTCACCTTGTTTGTTCTTGAATACCCACTTGGTGCCTATGGGGTTGCATCCTGGTGGCGGCTCAACTAGTGTCCAAACCCGATTGCGGACAAAATTCTCAAGCTCTTCTTGCATAGCGTTAATCCAATTAGAATCAGAAAGAGCATGAGAAACATCTCTGGGCTCAAAAGATGCAACAAACGCAGATTCAGCAAACACAGCGAGAGAGGCAGAAGAACGCAAAGTCCTCTCAGTCAAATCACCTATGATGAGCTCTGAGGGGTGGTCACGCTGAACTGCTCGGGTTCCCTGGTGATCTGAAGTCACTTCACCGGAGTCAGCAGCTGGCACCTCTGGACTTGACTGAGGGGGCTCGACCGAAGTGGAAGAAGTGATCAGAGGTCCGCCCTCATCATCAGTCGAAGTCACAGAAGGTGTGGGCTCTGCGGGGGATGCAGAAGGCCCGCCCTCAATAGCAGCTGGAGTATCCTCATCTTCCTCGAAGATGGACTCTCCGAGCTCATCATCACCAGAAAGCTCAAAAGAAGGAGTCAAAGAAGGCAAGGACTCATCAAAAGAAACCTCACAGGTCTCGACAAGCAGCTGGGATTCGAGGTTCCAAACACGGAAGCCTCGAGAATGCAATGCATAACCAAGAAAAATACCATCCCAGCAACGAGACTCAAATTTGTCCAAATGCCCTCCCTTCTTGAGCACAAAGCACTTGCAGCCAAACGCTCGCAAGTGGCTCACCTTGGGCTGTCTGCCAAACCGCAACTCATAAGATGTCTTACCAATGTAAGCTCGAAGAAAAATGCGGTTGGCCAGATAGCAAGCCGTGTTCATGGCTTCAGCCCAAAAACGCCTAGGAGTCCTGTGCTCATCGAGCATCGTCCTAGCCATCTCAACTAGCGTGCGGTTCTTTCGTTCCACAACGCCGTTCTGTGGGGGAGTGTAAGGAGAAGAAAACTGATGATCCAGACCCTGATCACCACAGAAGCTGACGAACTGAGAGTTCTTGAACTCAGAGCCGTTGTCGGAGCGAATTGCTCGCATCCGGCCATTGTTCTCATTCTTCAACTTCAAAATCAGGTCATGGACAAATTGAAAAGTTTCATCCTTAGACTCCAAAAAGAAAACCCACGAGAAACGAGAAAAGTCGTCAACAATCACAAGTGCATACCACTTCCCACCGACTGAGCGTACCCGAGCTGGACCTACAGTGTCCAAATGTAAAAGCTCGCCTGGATACGAAGTCATCACCTGAGTCACAGGTGAGTGAGAAGCGGCAACCATTTTCCCATGACGACAGGGATGACAAACTAGATCCTTCTCCATCTTAAGCTTGGGCAATCCTCGGATGAGGTCCATAGAGCTTAACCTGACTAGCAGATCAAAACTCAAATGACCTAACCTCCTATGCCACTTCCAGAGCTCAGAAGAAGATCCAGCAATCAAACAGCGAGAAGGGCCAAAAGAACTAGAGAAGTCAATTCGAAAAACTTTACCGAAGGGTAAAATCTGACAAACCAAAGACCCTCTAGAATCAATCACAGAAGAATTGCCCTTCTTAAAACGCACTTCCAAACCATCCTCAAGAAGTTGCGAAACAGAGATTAAATTAAAGTTCAGATTTTTGACCAAAGCAACATTTTTTAAAGAGAAGTGGTCTGAAATGCTGATTGAGCCTATGCCACTTACTTTCCCTTGACCGCTGTTCCCGAACGTGATGTACTCTTTGGAGCTCGGGGGAATGAGACTGGAGAACCACCTGCGATGTCCCGTCATGTGGCGAGAGCATCCTGAGTCCATGATCCAAACATCCTCCAGTCCCCGGTCCTGCATAATCAATGTCTGTAAGTGGGAGCAAATGGTCCGGCACCAGGTTTAGCAAAAGAGCTAAACCAGTGTCGAGCCATCTGCTCAAAAGATGGAAAGCGAAAACCATCAAAAGAGTTTGGACCAAAACGCGGCTCAAAGCGCGGTTCATGGTTCTTCCTAACCCTACGGCCACGAGGTCCAGAACCGTAGCCAACTCGGTCTGGAACTCTGCCGGAACGAACACCACCTACTGGAGCACGGGTAGGAAAACCGTCTCCTCTACCACCACCTACGCGACGCGGCCTGGCCTCTAGCCTCTCTCCGCGCCGAGGAACACGCAGTCTACCACCCTGCTGGTAGAACTGCACCTGTTCACTACGAGCCCTCTCTGCTCTCTCAACCCGCTTCCTCCTGAAGCAAAACTCCGCAAGATGCCCGTCTCTCTGACAAAACTCACAATGATAGGTAGGCTTCTTGGGATGTGATTGAGGCTTGGGGTTTTTGGGCTTGGTAGTGTTTGGTGTGGTCTTCTTGGGCTGAGAGGGTCCAGGAAGAGAGTCTAGAGAAGAGTGGAGGTGTTTGGGCTTAGGAACCCAGATAGGCTTCTTGGGTGGAGCTTTGGGTGGTTCATGGATCACTCCATCCTTGGGCTGACAAGCCTGGGAAGACTTAGTGGAGTGAGTCTTGGGATACCTCTGCTCTGGAGTCATTTTACTCCACTCCACTGCCCGGCTGATGGCACTCTCAAAGTCAGCCTTGGTGTAGGTGTAACCTACCCCAAACCCATCCTGCCTCTTGAACTGCTGGATCATCATGCCAAGCTGTGGCTCTCTGGCACTGATCCAACTCAGGATAGACCGGAGGTAAAAGTTCTCATTCTGAGAATCTGCTAGCTCCTCTCTCAAGGAAGCTAGAACCTCCACCTGAGACAAGCAGGTCTCACACTCACTCTCTTTTTGGACAGACTTCCCGGCTTTTAGCTTAATCAGCTCCATTCTAAGAGACAGGCAGTTCTCACAGACAGTGGGTGGAACTGACAATGTCTCAAGCTCTAGCCTAGTCTGCGCAAGCTCAGCTCTCAACCTCTCTAAATCACCCAAATGTTCATCGCCCTTGGATTTCAGCTCAGCTAAGGTAGCTAGATGAGATGGGCAATCAACACAGGGTGCGACGACAGTGGCTTGAGCATTTTTCAGCTCCTGCTGAGCGCTTTCAAGCTCAGTGGCCAAAGCGTCCCTCTCATCAACCCTTTCTGTGTACCTGGACTTCAAAGTCGACAGGTCACACAGAAGCACCTCACACTTCGGGCACTCACTGCTATCACCCAAGCAAGGGGAAGAAGATAGACTCTCAATTCTGCCGTTGGCCACGGCAAGCTCACTCTCTAACTCATCTATCCTCTTCTTAGCCCCCCTAAGCAGTTTTTCCCGATACTTCAACTCCTGACGATTGCTTTCAAGTAAATCTACAATTTCGCGCTCATAAGATGATACCTTGCTATCGTCGTCGTCGGAGTCGTCGGAGGAGCTCTTTTCTTCTCTATCCCCAAGAGCCATGGAGCAGAAGCTCTTGCGGGATCTTCGGCGCTGGTGTGAGCGGCTCTTCGGCTTGTCTCCGAAGGCCATGAAGCAGAGGCCCGCTGGATCGTCCTTGTCCTTCCCCTTCCTGATGGCGATCTCCTCATCGCTTGAGCTCGATGAAGAGGAAGAAGTCGTGGACTGCTTGGAGTAGCTTTTCTCCATCTCGGCGAAGAAGGTCTTGTCGCGCTTCTTGTTCTCTCGCCGGTAGTCCTTCAGGGCCTTCTTGAAGAACCGGGTCTTCGGCTTGCCCTTGGTGAAGGAGGGGCTCTCATGCTTGCCGGAGTCGTGGAAGCTGCTACCGGTGCCCTTCTTGTATCCACTGCGCTTGGGGCAGTCGGCGATGAAGTGTCCTGGATCACCACATTCAAAGCATCCGGATTTTGTGCCGTGTCTTTTGAACATTCTTTTATCATAGACACGACGCACCCGGTTGTTAAAGAGACACAAATCATCATCTCCCAACAACTCAAGCTGGTCCTCAGTGATAGACATCAAAGAGAACCCTGCACAACTCACAGCAGAGGGATCAACAGAAGGTGTAGCAAGGGCCAGGGATTTTGATCCAGAGCCAGTGAGATTTGATCTCAACTGGATATCTACCTCAGTGGCCTTCAGCTTGCTAAATAACTCAGAAATGGTCAAGGTATCGTAAGAAGTGCTCTCAACGATAGATGATACCTTGATCTCCCAGATCTTTGGGTCCAAGGTATGAAGAACCTTGAGCGCCTGCTCATGATCTGAGACTAACTGAGCACCCTCAGCCTTGTTGTCCCGAAGCTTGTTAATGATCGACTGAAAGCGACCAAACAAGGCTTCAACAGATTCACCCGGCTTCTGTGTGAAGTTCTCATATTCACGCCGGTAGGTCTGATAGAGCCGAGCCTTGACCTGGGCTGTTCCCTCATGGTGTGCCTTGAGGGTAGCCCAGATCTCTCTCGCAGTGGAGAGATGACTCACACGCTCAAACTCAGTGGGACCTAATCCAGAAAACAAAATATTCACAGCCTTACTGTTGCTCAGATGCTGAGCAATGATACCAGCAGTACCGTGCTCAGCGACTGGCAGAATGACAAACGTGCTGTGAACGCAAATGTCCCATATGTCCGAACCCTGGCTCATGAGATAGGCTCGCATGCGAGTCTTCCAATAATTATAGCCATAGGCTTCCAAGGACGGGACCTTGCCAGGAGACGTCATAGTCACTACTGGGGTTTAGAACCGGTTAAGGTATGGAAAAACCCTAACCTTGCTCTGATACCACTTGTAGGACCGAAAGTAGCGACCAGAGGGGGGGTGAATGGGCGCCTTAAAAAATTCTTTCGAATCAATGGCCTGTTCCCAATACCCAACTCACCTCGAAAGACTACGCAGCAGAAAATAAACAGAAGGCCTAAGTCTAAAGGTTTCTAACCTAGAAGCAACTGATGATAAACAGAGTGAATCTAAAGAAGTGCAATCTAGGCAGATGTACAAGTTATAGCAGGCCTAAACTTCTCAATGAAATGATCTAAGTATGTATAAAGTGAAAAGAGAAGTTACTGTCCAAAGTTGTCTCCTGTTCGGAACTTGGCGAAGCCCCCTTCGCATGTCGAGGTCTGCTTCGGAGGTTGGTGACGGAGTCTGTCCGAAATGCCGAAGGTGTCTCTGTCTAGCCTAGTTCGAAGTGGTAAGAAGCGAAGTGTACTTCGGAGCGAAGTAAAACAGTGTCGGAGCTTGGTTCGAAGTATGTACTTCGAAGACAAGGCTTCGAACACAACTTCGAACCACGAGCTTCGGAGCGAAGTAAAACTGTGTCGGAGCCTGCTTCGAAGTATGCACTTCGAAGGCAAGACTTCGAACACCCTTAGAACAGAAAGCTTCGAAGCACAACCTTCGACCCAGAAAAGCTTCGAACACACAAAGCAGACGGACAACCGTCGAACAGAGAAGCGAAGTCTGTCACGCGACAGAAAAGCAAGTCCGAAGCCACTGCCCTACCTTCGAAAAGATCAAGCTCCGAAAAGAGAGGCGAAGGGTAACATGCTACCAAGAAATTAGAGCGAGGCCTAGCGGAGCCACAAGCTTCGAACCCAACCTCGAATCATATCAAAGAAAGGACTTCGAACAGATAGGGTCGAAGCCCCTTCGCGCTATTGTTCGAAGTATGTAATGCTGTCAATCAGACAAATGCTTCGAAGCTTAGCAACACAGAAAACAAAGAAAAGTCCGAAGACTGAGGCGAAGCCTTCAAGTATGGTTAGATCGAAGCCTACCTCACGGAGCTGAGGGACTTCGAACAGAGGAAAATGACTTCACTGAAACAGTCAAAAAGGCATTTACTCCATGCTGCTTCGATCAAAAAGCTGGGCAATAGAAGGTGAAAAGCTGGCAGCAAGTACTGTAGCTACAGAAGTAGTACTACTTGCAACAGCAAGAACTAGTACCCAGTTCGTGAAGAACACAAGCAACAGAAGAAGCTTCTCTTCAAGAAATAAATTCACCAGCCTGAATCCAAAGCAATAACTCCCCAAACCGAACAAAGTGCAACCAATAAATTCACCAGGGACCAAGGATTAAATGCATCCAAGAGATTTGAGCCAAAATACCTCACGAACAGAGGGGAGCAAGTCCTGGCGGCGCACAGGAGAGAGAAAACAGGGAACAAAATGACCCAATGGGTGGATTTGATTTCAGCACAAAAGGGTAGCCCAAACCCTAGGGATTGGGGTGCTATTTATAGGCAGCCCAACACTAGGAATATTCTACCAGCCCCTTAGGGTTTTTACAGACTCAAAAATACAGAAAAAGACTCTACTGCCCTTAGGTATTTTTACAGACACAACTGACTGACTGTGGGCCTAGAGTAACAGATGACACATCCGGAAGCTACTCTTCTGGACAGTCGGATACAGAATCAACGGTTGTCAGTTTTACGCCGAAACTGACAAAGCCTCCACCAGCTTTGCACCAGGTACCCGGATTGGGCCGGCCCGACTCCGCAACTCTCTCAGCCCGGCAATCGCTCACCGCCCGTGTACCTGAGTCAGTCCTGGTCAACAGCCCAGTGGGTCTTCTACTGCTTCTGGCCCATGCACCCGGATTGGGCCAGCCCGACTTCGCAGCCTCCTCTGCCCGACAGTCGCTCGCTGCCCGTGTACCTGAGTCACACGCGGCCCATGAAACAGCAGATCTCTTTTTCTCTTCAGTCCTCGTTGACTATCGTTGACAATGACTCATCACTTCTAGAGCCATGAGGCCCACGCTATTCAGCATGGCTCCTCAGTCGTGCATGCCAGAACCATGTCGGGTCTTCGAGTCTTTCTAGAAAGCACATGGGGTGTGCCATCTTTAGCTTGATCTATTAGAGATGATTGCAGGTGCGTCTCACCTACATGATCAGTCGCATTGGATTTTTTGTCAAAGACTTTGAGTGTGTTGCCATCCATCACCACCTAGTGACGGTGAGTTGTCCCAAACTCACCATGTTACAACGGAGGCTAGGGATGTAGTAGACTTCATCAAGCAACCATTGGTCCTTGTTCTTGCAGGAGAAGAGAATTGATCCCTTCCCTTTGATTTGCACTGATGATGCATTGCCAAATTTGACACTATCGGTGGTGTCTCATCCATCTCATGGAACTTGAGGCGGTCACCGATCATGTGGTTGCTAGCATTGTTGTCAAGGTACTAGTTGTTGTCAGTTGTTGCCCTACCATCCAACACCAACAACTTCATCCAAACATGTTCCTCATGCACGACTAGTCTAGCATGGTGCATATGTCGAGTCAGTTCCGTTGGTACCACCATTGTCGATCTCTCTTCAAACACCGCAAGCAGTAGCGTAGGGTCAGCGTCATTGGGCCTTGCGAGATGTGCCTACATCTTCTTCTTCTTATGTGACTTTTGTAGTGACCATATTCAACGCAGTTGAAGCATTTTTTGTGACTTTTGTCATGTACAGCGCTACCAGAGCCGCTCGGTCTGTCCTTGCACGGTGATCCGCTTTGGCCTCCCCTGCCATGACCTCTCTCGCGTACACGGCCTCATGGCCACGGTTGCCACCATCGCCCCAGCCCTTGTTTTTCTAGAGTGATGATGGTTTGCTGCCTTCCTTCTAAAATTGTGCCTCCTACTCGGCCCTGAGTGAGCAACACCTAGGCATTGATGTTCCTACCATCGTCGGTTCCCTTCTTGTGCATACGTTCGTCACAGGTCTTGAGTCGACTCACATCCTCCTTAAATGGCATCTCGTTGAGATCGTATATCTGCTCGATGTCGGTGATGATATTGATAAACTTTTTGGGGACGGTATCAAACAAATTCTTCACCATTGCCTTGTCATCTAGAGTAGCCCCTAGTGATGAGTACCATACCTACATGTCGGTGACACTACCACAAAACTAGTCTTTAGTGATGGATAATTGATGCACATCACTAATACAATTTTAGTGACACACCAGTTTGGACGTGTTGGTGATGATGCCATATTATTAACGGGTTGTAATGAGATATGTAACTAGAGAGGGGGGCACCCGTATTAATGATGGGTCTCCTTACCACCCATAACTAATGGCTACTAATGTAGTGACGGGTAGAAACTATTACCAATTAATGATGATTTCTACGACTAGATAAATACATATTATTTTTCTATAAGCTTCTTTAAATAAGTGTAGCGGCCTGTGAGCTTTGATTTTTAAAGTAGGAGTAGCATTGTAGAAACTATGAGCATTAAAGTAGCAGCACATAATTGACTACAGAGTTGGTAGAGCACACAATAGCTTCCTCTCTTCTTTACCTTTCTCCATCTTGCTTCTCTTCTCTCTTTTCTTGGGCGCAGTGCTCTTTCCTCTCTTCTCTCTTCTCTCTTCTCTCTTCTCTCTTCTCTCTTATCTCTTATCTCTTATCTCTTCTCCCTCCTAGATGCATGCCTTCACCACCGCCACCAAGCAAATCCACCACCGCTATCGAGCAAGCCTATTCTAGTCATCGATTGATACCTATTTTCCCTCTCTTTGTTATTTTTCTTATCTCACATGTTAGCCTCTTTCCTTCCCATGCTACTCTTTCACATGTGTTGCTAACCATCCTGATAACATTTACTCCAAGTTGTTGGGCATCCAACTGACACCGTGTCACACCTAAGAAAATACCATGTGCCTAAGGCAAATGCCATATGTCGCCCTAATCCCACCAAGACACCTAGTCAACGCTAGGGATGGCAATCGGGTTTGACGGGTAAGGGTATAACATACCCATACTCGTACCCATTTATCCAACGGATAAAAACCCATGCACGTGTTCATTAACTGTGGGAATACTCATTTACATGTAAGAACAATGCAACAAATAAGGAGAGGAAGAAGTAGGGGTTGCTGGTATGACCAACACTAGGGGTGTCAGCTAGACGGCTGCCGAAGACACTAGTTGGAGGGCGCAATAGGGTCTAGCTCGATGGGATCTAGGTATGGCAGTGGGGGCTCGACGTGTTGGTGATAATGACATATTAGTAACGAGTTGTAATGAGATATGTCACTAAACAGGGGCACCCGTATTAATGATGGGTCTCATTACCACACATCACTAGTCGCTACAAATGTAGTGATGGGTAGAAACTATTTGAGGAGCCATGCTGAATAGCGTGGGCCTCATGGCTCCAGAAGTGATGAGTCATTGTCAACGAGAGTCAAAGAGGACTGAAGAAGAGATGAGATCTGCTATTTCACAGGCCACGTGTGACTCAGGTACACGGGCAGCGAGCGACTGTCGGGCAGAGGAGGCTGCGAAGTCGGGCTGGCCCAATCCGGGTACATGAGACAGGAGCAGCAGAAGACCCACTGGGCTGTTGACCAGGATTAACTCAGGTACACGGGCGGTGAGCGATTGCCGGGCTGAGAGAGCTGCGGAGTCGGGCCGGCCCAATCCGGGTACCTGGTGCAAAGTTGGTGGAGGCTTTGTCAGTTTCGGCGTAAAACTAACAACCGTTGATTCTGTATCCGACTGTCCAGAAGAGAAGTCGTAGTCGCTACGAAAACTTAGCTTTCGGATAAGTCATCTGTAACTCTAGGCCCACAGTCAGTCAGTCGTGTCTGTAAAAATTCCTAAGGGCAGTAGAGTCTTTTCCTTTATTTTTGACTCTGTAAAAACCCTAAGGGGCTGGTAGAATATTCCTAGTGTTGGGCTGCCTATAAATAGGACCCCAATCCCTAGGGTTTTGAGGACCCCCATTGTGCTGAAATCAAATCCACTCTTTTGGGTCACTTTTTGTCTCTTGCATTGCCTCTCTCCTCTCTTGGTTCCCTGCTTGCGCCGCCAGGAAGCATTTGCTTCTGTGTTTAATGCTTTGCTTTTAATGTTGCAGTAAATGCCCTATTTCATTGTGTGTTGCATCTGCAAAGGTTTTAAATGGCTGCATTTTATTAGCATAGCAAGTTTTCCCGTGATTTTTGAGGCTTTGGAGGCTTCGACTGGGTGTGTTCTTCATTCTAGTAGTACTAGTTCTTGCTGTTGCAAGTAGTACTACTTCCCTGCAGCTACAGTGTTCTGTGCAGCTTTTCACCTTCTACTGCACAGCTTTTTGATCGAAGCTGACAGGGTCTATTACCTTTTCTGGCTGTGTCTCTGGCGAAGTCTTTCTCTGTTCGAAGCCCCTCAGCTCCGTGAGATAGGCTTCGACTTAGCATCTTCGAAGGCTTCGCTCAATCTTCGATTTTCGGTGTGCGGTCTGTGTTGATAAGCTTCGAAGTATTTTTGTGAACGGACAACATCGCACACTTCGAACAACATACTCCGAATCTAGCTGTTCGAAGTCCACACTTCGGTAGGCTTCGAAGTTGGGTTCGAAGCTTGTCATTTCTGATAGACTTCGATTTGATTTCCTTGTGGCGTGTCAACCTTCGATTCTCCTTCCGAAGCTTTCCCTGTTCGAAGATAGAGTGTAGGCTTCGGACTTGATTTTCTGTCGTGTGACAGACTTCGCTTCTTTGTTCGAAGGTTGTCCTTTTGTGTGTTGTGTTCGAAGCTTTCTGTTCGAAGGTTTTGCTTCGAAGCTTTCGGTTCAAAGTTGTGTTCGAAGTTTTTGTCTTCGAAGTGCACACTTCGAAGCAGGCTCCGACTCTGTCACTTTACTCCGAAGCTCTTGGTTCGAAGCTGTGTTCGAAGCCTTGACTTCGAAGTACATACTTCGAACCAGGCTCCGGCATTGTCATACTGCGCTCCGAAGTACACTTCGCAACTTGCCACTTCGAACTAGGCTAGATCGTGACACCTTCGGCATCTCAGATAGGCTCCGTCACCAACCTCCGAAGCAGACCTCGACGTGCGAAGGGGGCTTCGCCAAGTTCTGAACAGGAGACAAATTTGGACAGTAACTTCTCTTTTCATCTTACACATTCTTAGATCATTTCATTGAGAAGTTTAGGCCTGTTACACATTGTTCATCTGCCTAGTTGCACTACTTTAGTATTACACTGTTTATCATCAGTTGCTTCTAGATTAGAAACCTTTAGACTTAGGCCTTCTGTTTATTTTCTGCTACGTAGTCTTTTGAGGTGCGTTGGGTATTGGGAACATGCCATTTGATTCGAAAGAATTTTTTAAGGTGCCCATTCACCCCCCCCCCCCTCTGGTCGCTACTTTCGGTCCTACAAGTGGTATCAGAGCGAGGTTAGGGTTTTTCCATACCTTAACCGGTTCTAATCCCCAGTAGTGACCATGACGTCTCCCGGCAAGGTCCCGTCCTTAGAAGCCTATGGCTATAATTATTGGAAGACTCGCATGCGAGCCTATCTCATGAGCCAGGGTTCGGACATATGGGACATTTGCGTTCACACCACACTTGTCATTTTGCCAATCGCTGAGCATGGTACTGCTGGTATCATTGCTCAGCATCTGAGCAACAGTAAGGCTGTGAACATTTTGTTTTCTGGTTTAGGTCCCACTGAGTTTGAGCGTGTGAGTCAGCTCTCCATTGCGAGAGAGATCTGGGCTACCCTCAAGGCACACCATGAGGGAACAGCACAGGTCAAGGCTCGGCTCTATCAGACCTACCGGCGTGAGTACGAGAACTTCACACAGAAGCCGGGTGAATCTGTTGAAGCTTTGTTTGGTCGCTTTCAGTCGATCATTAACAAGCTTCGGGACAACAAGGCTGAGGGTGCTCAGTTAGTCTCAGATCATGAGCAGGCGCTCAAGGTTCTTCATACCTTGGACCCAAAGATCTGGGAGATCAAGGTATCCTCTATCGTTGAGAGTACTTCTTATGATACCTTGACCATTTCTGAATTGTTTAGCAAGCTGAAGGCCACTGAGGTAGATATCCAGTTGAGATCAAATCTCACTGGTTCTGGATCAAAATCCCTGGCCCTTGCTACACCTTCTGTTGATCCCTCTGCTGTGAGCTGTGCTGGGTTCTCTTTGATGTCTATCACTGAGGACCAGCTTGAGTTGTTGGGAGATGATGATTTGTGTCTCTTTAACAATCGGGTGCGTTGTGTCTATGATAAGAGAATGTTCAAAAGACACGGCACAAAATCCGGATGCTTTGAATGTGGTGATCTAGGACACTTCATCGCCGACTGCCCCAAGCGCAGTGGATACAAGAAGGGCACCGGCAGCAGCTTCCACGACTCTGGCAAGCATGAGAGCCCCTCCTTCAACAAGGGCAAGCCGAAGACTCGTTTCTTCAAGAAGGCCCTGAAGGACTATCGGCGAGAGAACAAGAAGCGCGACAAGGCCTTCTTCGCCGAGATGGAGAAGAGCTACTCCAAGAGATCCACGTCTTCTTCCTCTTCATCGAGCTCAGGCGATGAGGAGATCTCCGTCAAGAAGAGGAAGGACAAGGATGATCCGGCGGGCCTCTGCTTCATGGCCTTCGGAGACAAGCCGAAGAGCCGCCCACACCAGCGCCGAAGATCCCGCAAGAGCTTCTGTTCAATGGCTCTTGGGGATAGAGAAGAAAAGAGCTCCTCCGACGACTCTGACGACGACGACAGCAAGGTATCATCTTATGAGCGTGAAATTGTTGATTTACTTGAGAGCAATCGTCAGGAGTTGAAGTATCGGGAGAAACTGCTTAGGGGGGCTAAGAAAAGGATAGACGAGTTAGAGAGTGAGCTTGTCGTGGCCAACGGTAGAATTGAGAGTCTATCTTCTTCCCCTTGCTTGGGTGATAGCAGTGAGTGCCCGAAGTGTGAGGTGCTTCTGTGTGACCTGTCGACTCTGAAGTCCAGGTACACAGAGAGGGTTGATGAGAGGGACGCTTTGGCCACTGAGCTTGAAAGCGCTCAGCTGGAGCTGAAAGATGCTCAAGCCACTGTCATCGCACCCTCTGTTGATTGCCCATCTCATCTAGCTGCCTTAGCTGAGCTGAAATCCAATGGTAATGAACATTTGGGTGACTTGGAGAGGTTGAGAGCTGAGCTTGCACAGACTAGGCTAGAGCTTGAGACATTGTCAGTTCCACCCACTGTCTGTGAGAACTGTCTGTCTCTTAGAATGGAGCTAATCAAGCTGAAAGCTGAAAAGTCTGTCCAAGTAGAGAGTGAGTGTGAGACCTGCTTGTCTCAGGTGGAGGTTCTAGCTTCCTTGAAAGAGGAGATAGCAGATTCTCAGAATGAGAACTTTTACCTCCGTTCTATCCTGAGTTGGATCAGTGCCAGAGAACCACAGCTTGGCATGATGATCCAGCAGTTCAAGAGGCAGGATGGGTTCGGGGTAGGTTACACCTACACCAAGGCTGACTTTGAGAGTGCCATTAGCCGGGCAGTGGAGTGGAGTAAAATGACTCCAGAGCAGAGGTATCCCAAGACTCACTCCACTGAGTCTTCCCAGGCTTGTCAGCCCAAGGATGGAGTGATCCATGAACCACCTAAAGCTCCACCCAAGAAGCCTATCTGGGTTCCGAAGCCCAAACACCTCCACTCTTCTTTAGACTCTCTTCCTAGACCCTCTCAGCCCAAGAAGACAACACCAATCACCACTAAGCCCAAGAACCCCAAGCCTCAACCACATCCCAAGAAGCCTACCTATCATTGTGAGTACTGTCAGAGAAACGGGCATCTTGCGGAGTTCTGCTTCAGGAGGAAGCGGGTTGAGAGAGCAGAGAGGGCTCGTAGTGATCAGGAGCAGTTCTACCAGCAGGGTGGTAGACTGCGTGTTCCTCGGCGCGGGGAGAGGCTGGAGGCCAGGCCGCGTCGTGTAGGTGGTGGTAGAGGAGACGGCTTTCCTGCCCGTGCTCCAGTTGGTGGTATCCGTTCCGGCAGAGTTCCAGACCGTGTTGGCTACGGTTCTGGACCTCGTGGCCGCAGGGTTAGGAAGAACCGAGAACCGCACTTTGAGCCGCGTTTTGGTCCAAACTCTTTTGATGGTTTTCGCTTTCCATCTTTTGAGCACATGGCTCGACACTGGTTTAGCTCTTTTGCTAAACCTGGTGCCGGACCATTTGCTCCCACTTACAGACATTGATTGTGCAGGACCGGGGACTGGAGGATGTTTGGATCATGGATTCCGGATGCTCTCGCCACATGACGGGACATCGCAGATGGTTCTCCAGTCTCACTCCCCCGAGCTCCAAAGAGTACATCACATTCGGGAACAGCGGTCAAGGGAAAGTAAGTGGCATAGGCTCAATTAGCATTTCAGATCATTTCTCTTTGAATAATGTTGCTTTGGTTAAGAATTTGAACTTTAATTTGATCTCTGTTTCGCAACTTCTTGAGGATGGTTTGGAAGTGCGTTTTAAGAAGGGCAATTCTTCTGTGGTTGATTCTAGAGGGTCTTTGGTTTGTCAGATTTTACCTTTCGGTAAAGTTTTTCGAATTGACTTCTCTAGTTCTTTTGGCCCTTCTCGTTGTTTGATTGCTGGATCTTCTTCTGAGCTCTAGAAGTGGCATAGGAGGTTAGGTCACTTGAGTTTTGATCTGCTAGTCAGGTTAAGCTCTATGGACCTCATCCGAGGATTGCCCAAGCTTAAAATGGAGAAGGATCTAGTTTGTCATCCCTGTCGTCATGGGAAAATGGTTGCCGTTTCTCACTCACCTGTGACTCAGGTGATGACTTCGTATCCAGGCGAGCTTTTACATTTGGACACTGTAGGTCCAGCTCGGGTACGCTCAGTCGGTGGGAAGTGGTATGCACTTGTGATTGTTGACGACTTTTCTCGATTCTCGTGGGTTTTCTTTTTGGAGTCTAAGGATGAAACTTTTCAATTTGTCCATGACCTGATTTTGAAGCTGAAGAATGAGAACAATGGTCGGATGCGAGCAATTCGCTCCGACAACGGCTCTGAGTTCAAGAACTCTCAGTTCGTTAGCTTCTGTAGTGATCAGGGTATGGACCATCAGTTTTCTTCTCCTTACACTCCCCCACAGAACGGCGTTGTGGAACGAAAGAACCGCACGCTAGTTGAGATGGCCAGGACGATGCTCGATGAGCACAGGACTCCTAGGCGTTTTTGGGCTGAAGCCATGAACACGGCTTGCTATCTGGCCAACCGCATTTTTCTTAGAGCTTACATTGGTAAGACATCATATTAGTTGCGCTTTGCCAGACAGCCCAAGGTGAGCCACTTGCGAGCGTTTGGCTGCAAGTGCTTTGTGCTCAAGAAGGGAGGGCATTTGGACAAGTTTGAGTCTCATTGCTGGGATGGTGTTTTTCTCGGTTATGCATTGCATTCTCGAGGCTTCCGTGTTTGGAACCTCGAATCCCAGCTGCTTGTCGAGACCTGTGAGGTTTCTTTTGATGAGTCCTTGCCTTCTTTGACTCCTTCTTTTGAGCTTTCTGGTGATGATGAGCTCGGAGAGTCCATCTTTGAGGAAGATGAGGATACTCCAGCTGCTGATGAGGGCGGGCCTTCTGCATCCCCCGCAGAGCCCACACCTTTTGAGACTTCGACTGATGATGAGGGTGGACCTCTGATCACTTCTTCCACTTCGATCGAGCCCCCTCAGTCGAGTCCAGAGGTGCCAGCTGCTGACTCCGGTGAGGTGACTTCAGATCACCAGGGAACCCGAGCAGTTCAGCGTGACCATCCCTCAGAGCTCATCATAGGTGATTTGACTGAGAGGACTTTGCGTTCTTCTGCCTCTCTCGCTGTGTTTGCTGAATCTGTGTTTGTTGCATCTTTTGAGCCCAGAGATGTTTCTCATGCTCTCTCTGATTCTAATTGGATTAATGCCATGCAAGAAGAGCTTGAGAATTTTGTCCGCAATCGGGTTTGGACATTGGTTGAGCCGCCACCAGGATGCAACCCCATAGGCACCAAGTGGGTGTTCAAGAACAAACAAGGTGAAGATGGGGTTGTGGTGCGCAACAAGGCTCGACTAGTTGCCCAGGGTTATTGCCAGAAGGAAGGTATTGACTTTGAAGAAACCTTCGCTCCTGTTGCCTGTCTTGAGTCCATTCGTATTCTTCTAGCTTTTGCCGTTTCGAAGGGTTTTAAGCTTTTTCAAATGGATGTTAAGAGTGCTTTTCTGAACGGGTACATAGAAGAGGAGGTTTATGTTAGGCAACCCCCCGGTTTTGAGAACCCTAAGTTTCCTCGACATGTTTTTAAGTTGCACAAAGCTTTATACGGGTTGAAGCAAGCCCCCAGGGCTTGGTATGACCGGTTGAAGCAATTTTTGTTGGGAAAGGGCTTTGTGATGGGTTCTGTGGACAAAACTCTTTTCTTGCTCAGAGATGCTTCAGATTTTTTAGTTGCTCAGATTTACGTGGACGATATTATCTTTGGCGGTACTACTGATTCTCTTGTGTCCAAGTTTTCTGAGCAGATGCACAGTGAGTTTGAGATGAGCCTCATGGGTGAGCTCAAGTACTTCTTAGTGCTCCAGATCAAACAGACCAAGGACGGCACCTTCATCCACCAAGGTAAGTACACTCGTGATATGCTTAAGAAATTTGACTTTGGTGGTGAATTGAAGCCGCAGATGACCCCGATGGGCACTTCTGGGGGTCTGGACAAGGATGAGAGCGGCGTCAAGGTCAATGAAAGGGAGTTTCGAGGGATGATCGGTTCGTTGTTGTACTTAACGGCAACAAGACCGGACATACAGTTCGCCGTGGGACTTTGCGCGTGTTTTCAGTCTTCACCACGCGCGTCTCACAGGCAGGCTGTCAAGCGCATTTTCAGGTATCTCACTTATGCGCCCGATCTCAGTCTTTACTATTCAGCATCATCATATCTTGATCTATCTGGCTTTTCGGACGCTGACTTTGGTGGGTGCCGGTTGGATCGCAAGTCGACTTCCGGTACTTGCCAGTTTCTTGGTTCTTCCCTTGTATCTTGGTCCTCTCGAAAGCAATATGGAGTTGCTCTTTCGACCACAGAGGCTGAGTACGTAGCTGCTGCTAGCTGCTGCTCACAGTTGGTTTGGATGATTTCCACTCTACGAGACTTTGGGTTGTTCTTTCCTACCAGGGTTCCATTGTTTTGCGACAGCACTAGTGCTATTAGTGTAGGGAAAAACCCGTGTCTTCATTCAAAAACCAAACATATTGATGTGCGCTTTCACTTTTTGCGGGATCAATGTGAGAAAGGTGTTATTGACCTTGTTCATGTTGATACCCATCATCAGTTGGCTGACATTTTCACCAAACCCCTAGATCAGTCTACATTTGAGCGTTTACGAGGGGATTTGGGTGTTGTGTATCCTTTCTAGGATATTTTGCGTCAGTTTTTCTTCTTCTTTACTCTTTTCTTGAGTCTTTTGGTGTGTGTTCATATCATACATATTCACATATCACACTTTTGAGCCTGCTTCTGTTATATGATTGAACTGCTTTACTTATTCTAGCTGGTACATGCTTTTGATTACTTGTCAATGATCATGCTTTGTTTCAGTTCACTTGATATATCTGATATCTGTCATATGCATGGCTTTTACGCTTTCAACTTGAAAAATGATCACCTTTGCTTCTGGTAACTAGCATGTGTAGGCTGAGTGCTTTTGCTATCTGTTACATGCCGTGTAGCTAGTTCATCACATAGATGCAGGTATGCAACTTGGACATCTTTATGCTTTCACATGGAAAATGAGCTATAAAAATGATAAAATTCAAAAATGAATGAAGATTCCATGCCTTTTTTATGCTTAAATTGAAAAGATCCAAGTGGGTTTGCTTTGTCGCATTACATTGTTCTGGACTGCTTACCATAGCACTTTGGTATGAACTAGGACAGTGTAGTGTATGTCAAGACCAATGTCTTAAGCTTCTGATGGTCTAGTTCTGGCCTAGGCTTGACTTGGTCGGTTAGCATAAGGTTTGACATGCAAATAACCCTTGGCAAAAATGAAAAAGGAAAATGAAAAAGCCTGAACATTTAAAAGATAACAAGTTTGCTGAAGCACTTTGTTTTTGGATAATGCTTATCTTGGTAGATATCAGTTAGCTTTTGCATCTCATGTTTTACCTTGCTTGTTTTACTGGACAATGTGGTGATGCTTTTGTTTGCCAAAACTGAAAAATGCGTGCTAATGACTTTCTTTTGATATCATCTGTTGCACTGATCATGCCATGTGTCTTAGACAGTACCTCTTTTGCTATACTTGTTAGATGCTGTAATTGCAGTCAATCATATCTGAGAAGCATGCTTTCTACACTCCTTATGCACTCCAGTTAAAATCACTGCATATTTTGAGGGGGAGTTGCATTCCAGGGGGAGTCTGTGTCTTTATTGAGTGCTTGATGAGTTCACTTGTCAACAAGGGGGAGAAAATTTGGGATCAGAGTTTAAGGGGGAGTTCTTACTCTGTTGATATCCTTGTTATTCTGCAATCGCACTCATTTTGAGCTTTTACATTTTGGTTAACCATAATGACCGTTTCTTGCTTCTGTTTGGCTTTTGGTCATTAGGGTTAAACTTTTACCTTATTTTTCTTCTTCTTTGTTTTCTTGTGTTTTGTTTTCGTGTTTCCACATTTGTTCGCAGGTGCTGAAGAGCTGAGAAAAGAGGAGTGTTGACAATGCACTCATCAAGGGGGAGATTGAGGAGCCATGCTGAATAGCGTGGGCCTCATGGCTCCAGAAGTGATGAGTCATTGTCAACGAGAGTCAAAGAGGACTGAAGAAGAGATGAGATCTGCTGTTTCACAGGCCACGTGTGACTCAGGTACACGGGCAGCGAGCGACTGTCGGGCAGAGGAGGCTGCGAAGTCGGGCTGGCCCAATCCGGGTACATGAGACAGGAGCAGCAGAAGACCCACTGGGCTGTTGACCAGGATTGACTCAGGTACACGGGCGGTGAACGATTGCCGGGCTGAGAGAGCTGCGGAGTCGGGCCGGCCCAATCCGGGTACCTGGTGCAAAGTTGGTGGAGGCTTTGTCAGTTTCGGCGTAAAACTGACAACCGTTGATTCTGTATCCGACTGTCCAGAAGAGAAGCCGTAGTCGCTACGAAAACCTAGCTTCCGGATAAGTCATCTGTAACTCTAGGCCCACAGTCAGTCAGTCGTGTCTGTAAAAATTCCTAAGGGCAGTAGAGTCTTTTCCTTTATTTTTGAGTCTGTAAAAACCCTAAGGGGCTGGTAGAATATTTCTAGTGTTGGGCTGCCTATAAATAGGACCCCAATCCCTAGGGTTTTGAGCACCCCCTTTGTGCTGAAATCAAATCCACTCTTTTGGGTCACTTTTTGTCTCTTGCATTGCCTCTCTCCTCTCTTGGTTCCCTGCTTGCGCCGCCAGGAAGCATTTGCTTCTGTGTTTAATGCTTTGCTTTTAATGTTGCAGTAAATGCCCTATTTCATTGTGTGCTGCATCTGCAAAGGTTTTAAATGGCTGCATTTTATTAGCATAGCAAGTTTTCCCGTGATTTTTGAGGCTTTGGAGGCTTCGGCTGGGTGTGTTCTTCATTCTAGTAGTACTAGTTCTTGCTGTTGCAAGTAGTACTACTTCCCTGCAGCTACAGTGTTCTGTGCAGCTTTTCACCTTCTGCTGCATAGCTTTTTGATCGAAGCTGACAGGGTCTATTACCTTTTCTGGCTGTGTCTCTGGCGAAGTCTTTCTCTGTTCGAAGCCCCTCAGCTCCGTGAGACAGGCTTCGACTTAGCATCTTCGAAGGCTTCGCTCAATCTTCGATTTTCGGTGTGCGGTCTGTGTTGATAAGCTTCGAAGTATTTTTGTGAACGGACAGCATCGCACACTTCGAACAACATACTCCGAATCTAGCTGTTCGAAGTCCACACTTCGGTAGGCTTCGAAGTTGGGTTCGAAGCTTGTCATTTCTGATAGACTTCGATTTGATTTCCTTGTGGCGTGTCAACCTTCGATTCTCCTTCCGAAGCTTTCCCTGTTCGAAGATAGAGTGTAGGCTTCGGACTTGATTTTCTGTCGTGTGACAGACTTCGCTTCTTTGTTCGAAGGTTGTCCTTTTGTGTGTTGTGTTCGAAGCTTTCTGTTCGAAGGTTTTGCTTCGAAGCTTTCGGTTCAAAGTTGTGTTCGAAGTTTTTGTCTTCGAAGTGCACACTTCGAAGCAGGCTCCGACTCTGTCACTTTACTCCGAAGCTCTTGGTTCGAAGCTGTGTTCGAAGCCTTGACTTCGAAGTACATACTTCGAACCAGGCTCCGGCATTGTCATACTGCGCTCCGAAGTACACTTCGCAACTTGCCACTTCGAACTAGGCTAGACCGTGACACCTTCGGCATCTCGGAAAGGCTCCGTCACCAACCTCCGAAGCAGACCTCGACATGCGAAGGGGGCTTCGCCAAGTTCTGAACAGGAGACAAATTTGGACAGTAACTTCTCTTTTCATCTTACACATTCTTAGATCATTTCATTGAGAAGTTTAGGCCTGTTACACATTGTTCATCTGCCTAGTTGCACTACTTTAGTATTACACTGTTTATCATCAGTTGCTTCTAGATTAGAAACCTTTAGACTTAGGCCTTCTGTTTATTTTATGCTACGTAGTCTTTTGAGGTGCGTTGGGTATTGGGAACAGGCCATTTGATTCGAAAGAATTTTTTAAGGCGCCCATTCACCCCCCCCCCTCTGGTCGCTACTTTCGATCCTACACTATTACCTGTTAATGATGATGTATATGACTAGATAACTACATATTATTTTTCTATAAGCTTCTTTAAATAAGTGTAGCAGCCTGTGAGCTTTGATTTTTAAAGTAGTAGTAGCATTGTAGCAGCTATGAGCATTAAAGTAGCAGCACATAATTGACTACGGAGTTGGTAGAGCATACAGTAGTTTCCTCTCTTCTTTACTTTTCTCCCTCTTTCTTCTCTTCTCTCTTTTCTTGGGTGCGGTGCTCTTTCCTCTCTTCTCTCTTCTCTCTTCTCTCTTCTCTCTTCTCTCTTCTCTCTTCTTCCTCCTAGCTGCACGCCTTCACCACTACCACCACGCAGATCCGCCACCGCTATGAGCAAGCCCATTCTAGTCATCGATTGACACATCTTTTCCCTCTCTTTGTTATTTGGCTTATCTCACACGTTAGCCTCTTTCCTTCCCATGCTACTCTTTCACATGTGTTGCTAACCATCCTGATAACATTTACTCCAAGTCATTGGGCATCCAACTGACATTGTGTCACACCTAAGAAAACACCATGTGCCTAAGGAAAATGCCATATGTTGCCCTAATCCCACCAAGACACCTAGACAACGCTAGGGATGGCAATCAGGTTTGACCGGTAAGGGTAGAACATACCCATACACGTAATCATTTATCCAACGGATAAAAACCCATGCTCATGTTCGTTACCTGTGGAAATACTCATTTACCTGTAAGAACAATGCAACAAACAAGGAGAGGAAGAAAAGGAGGGGTTGTTGGTGGGACCAACACTAGGGGCGTCGACTACACATCTGCCAAGGACACTAGTTAGAGGGCACAATAGGGTCTAGCTCGATGGGATCTAGGTATGGCAGTGGGGCTCAACGCATCGGTAGGGCAAGGAACTTGGGGTGACGAAAGGGACTTGGCCATTGGTGGGAGTTCGTCGCGACAAGGAGCTAAGGAGAGGGAGATCGACATGACAACAGTGAAATGGAGAGAGAGAAAAGAGAGGTCATAGGTGACGGAGGATGGGAGGAAGAGAGGAGAGGACTCATATGTCTTAACTATATTAAAGCGTCCAGATTTTCGTGTCGTCCGTCCGCAACCCCGTACGTGTCATCCCACATCCTATAAAAACCGACTAAAACTTATACCCTGTGAAAACCGTCTGAACCAGCTCGCCCACTTGCCTCGAACCACCCAGCACGCAATCGCTCGGCCGCCCCATGCGCAACCGCCAAGAAAACGTGAGAAAGAAGAAAAAAGAAAAATATATTTTTGTATTTTGTGTAAAAACATTTAGATTTCTAAAAAATCATATAGAAACATAAATTTTACGCAAATACCCTGTTGCAAAATAAGTTTCTGTTGCAAAGAATAGCCATCTGACTATAGAGATTCCGTCATCTCCCTTCCGCGCTCGCGCCCCTCTTTTCTACATGCAATCGCCCCCGCATTCCCAACCGCGCACGCCGTGCACTCGCATGCACCGGAGCATGCACAACTGCCTGTGCATGCACAACTGTGCGCCATGCACAAAAACAAAAAGTGCACTAGAAGAAAAAGAAAAAAAGAAAAAAAGAAAAGAAAAGAAAATTAGTTTTTGCATTTTAGTCTTTTAATTTCTGTATTTTGCATGGAAGTACGAATTTTACTCACACAGAAACTAAGAATTTTGCGTAAAGGCTTTTGGATTTCTGAAAAATCACATAAAACTATGAATTTTGCGTATAGCCAGTTAGATTCACTAAAAATTTTCTTATCATTGTAGAAATAAAATAAACTCCGTCGCAAAGAATTAAGATACCATTGTAAAGCACGAGCATATGACTAGTCAATAATGAAATGGAGAGGGAGAAAAAAATGGAGGCAACTAGTGAGGGAGGCTGAGAGAGACAAAGGAGGGGTAAGTTTTTTATTTATATATTAATGGCTATTCAAGTAAATAGGTATAGGTAATCAATACATATACTCGTTTATCCATCAAATATAATATTAGAAATAAACTTACCTTTTTACCCACACATAAACAAATAATCAAATAGAACTATCATCCCTAAACAACACCTTAAAAACATTGCTTTAATCCCTCTTATTTAAAACAAAAGAATTTTATAAAATTTTCTAAATAATTACTTCAATTTCTACAAAAAATCCTTTTAATTCTTTTTGTTTCAAAGAGACCTTGAGATACAGGCGGCATGATGAACAAATACCATGACACTCCAGAAATTAGACAAAATACCATCGTTGCCCCGGGTGCCTAGCTGCCTTGGTAGCTGAGCACCAACAAATATTTTTCATTGATAGTTTAAGAATCAACATCCAGCCTCTGCATCATTAGGTCCACATATTATAAGGGAAAAAGGGGGCAAGATAGCACGCATTAGAATGAGGCTAACAAATGTTGGGGATTCTCTTCTACAAGTACAAGCTCTCTAAGCAGGGAATGCAACCAGTGTTACAACATTATGTCAATCAATGACACCAAAACAATTGCTCCCGAACTGGCTCGAATCGAACTGCTCTACCAAGGTGTTCTATTGCTCAACTACCTCACCGGCAGGGATACTGACAGAAGCCCTCGCCGGCGCCACCTGCCTCCCCACAGACGTGAAGCTGTCAGGTAGGATGAACAGCGGGCTGCTCCCCTCTGACTCACCCTTGAACGCAATCCCAAGGGAGTATCCCAATGCACGAGCGACAGGGACAGCCACCGCATTGCCAACTTGGATGTACCTGCCACCATAAAAAAGAGCTTCCAATTAGAACATTCGAGTTGACATCAGTTGATTAGTGGCCCATCTGAAGACGACACACGATGTTTCAAAAATTTCAGGGTTAACATACTCGGCCACTTGTTAAGAACATGTTCTAATATATGTTGTTATTGTGATATTGTGTTGTATAGGATAGTTTTGATTTGTTTGGGAGTTGTTTCTTATCTAGTTTTCCTTCCATATAGATTTGGAGTAACTACTACCTTAGTTTCAGAACATATGTTCAAAATTAAACTTCTTTAATTTGATCAAGTTCAAATAAACATCTATTAACAATGATAATACCAAACAAATATACTATTAAAACATATTTAATTTTAATGATTGATTTAATAAAACTAATTTGATGATTTAACGGTTAATATATCTTTCTATAAAATTAGATTGTGAAACAGTCGACTATGCATTGGGTGTAAGTTGGAATGTGAATGATAAGAGGCAGCTAACTCCTAGATTGGAGACGCCTAGTGCGTTTCTTCTACTAGTGATAACGCGCGCCTAGAGTGATGCAATGTTTCGCCTTTCTTATTGAACGGAACCCAAGAGTATGGCTCGTATGGAAAAACGAAAGGCAATGCGTAGTGTGGAATAGGGAAGCTTACTTCTCCTTGATAGGACCGGACATCTTGTAGTAGTCAGGGAATCCCTGCAACCTTGCATTCTCCCGGACAGATAGAACTCTGGCCTGAGTTGGATGCAATATAATCTGCAGACAAGCACATTAAGACCCATCGAGAAAGGATGCGCATATGCATAACACTGGGACAACTTCTTGATAACCTAACCTGGTTGTGTGGCTCTGCTCGGGTCACAACCGTAGGAACCGTCTCATCCCACCACAAGCGCCCAAATGGCCTACAACGAATTGTTTGTAAGTTGTTTGTAAGTACATATTTACCATGTCCCTCATTTTACATCAGAGAAGAAAGCAGGGACAACGAGCAACTTACTTCAATGATCTCCCTTTGATGAACGACATCGCATAATCGGGAACCTGGCCACACAGACAAAGGTAGACCGTCAGCAATTATAGCAATTAAAATACTAAAATCTTCTCATAAACATTACATTCGTAACGAAAATAAAGAGGATGGAATGTTATGCACCATTGTTTGTTTCGAACCTCCAAACAGAGGTGGTAATCAACCGGACAAAGCCCGAAACCTGTCCTTATAGGGCCAAGTCCAGGCCCTTATTGGACCCCCGGATCGGGTTAGGACCCGAATTAAACTGGACATAGAAGCAGATCTCCCATTTAATACATGGATCCCTATTTATCACCATTTAGCTATTATTTTTCATTTCTTCTTCCGCCCTCGTACCAACACTGCCATCGGGAGGCTCTCCTCCACCATCACCATTGGGACACGCTATATTGACTCCGCTGCCACCAATGAATGAATCTCCGCCTCTGCCGCCATTGGATCCACCGCATCCTCCAGCGACATCGGTCGAATTCACCACCTCAGGCAATGCCAGTTAGATCCAGTTCGACTACCACATAAGGGAAATTTTCTGTTAAGATTTTACTTAGCTGCCAATACTCTAGCGCCATCCCAACCAAATACCCTACAGCAGCACCCCAATGTTTTATGTTTTCAATTACAGAAAATTACGTCTCCCTTCACTCAAAGCATCATTATGCCATTACACAACACTTACTCACGCCAGAGAGTTGGCATCCAATTAAAATCATAACAGAGAATTCCCCTTGTTCTTGCATGATTCTAGGTTTTGGGATGGTGATTCTCGTTCTTTCTCCGACAAACATTCTTCACCTCTCCAGCGAACAATTGACACCAACGAGTAGTTACACACCCTTGCCTGCCATGGCCATCCCCGCCCGGATTTACAAGGGACTAGATGGGTCTTGGTCAGGGAAGGATTTCAACCCGCAAGGATATGGGTTAGATCCAAGCATGACAGATTCAGTAGTCTTGGTCATGTTTGTTTCAACTTTGATTATAACAATCTAATTTTTTTTATAAGTTAAAACAAACAAAGTAACTTATTCTGTTAGTTTATTATAATCTAAAATATAGATTATAGCAATCTAATTAACTAGTGAAACACAAGTGTTTTTATACACTAGATTATTATAATCCAAACCCGAAACAAACATTCATAATCCACCCAAACCCAATCCGACCGTATCCACCCCTCTTCCAAACCTTACAGTTTTACATGTTCCAACTAATATGCCATGTCTTTGTCTTATTGTACTTCTAACATAATGTCATATTAAATATGCAGCACACAATTCACCGTCAAGTGGGGGAGCACAGCACACGTACCAAAGGTTTTCCCGACGTCAGATATACACGGTCAATTTCTGGATCCCACTCCACGGTCTTGTTTGCCCCAACCTTGACACCCTTCAGATCCCGGAAGTTGGCTCCCTTTAACACAATATATCGATCGTTATTGCAGAAAGAACAAGATGGACAAGCTCACAAAGGCCAAAGATATCCAACTGCTAACCTTCTTTACTGGAATATGCTCCACACGCTCATAATCATCATTATTCAACTTTAAGGGCTGGTGATCCAGCAGCTTGCCAACATCTGGACCATCCTTCCCTTCATAGGAATTATCCAGCATATCTGGAAGGCACGAATGAGTTAATCAGCAGTTTGCAAATTAAGCACAAAAAATGAGATGGTAAAACTACAAATTGAAATGTAAGGAAAGGCTTATTAATAACCGAAAAAACGAACCTACTCATTCAAAAGTAGAGACTACTGTATTACCTCTACGGCTGAGCCTAATATAGCGCTGGAATTCTGTTTTAGGGCAAGAACCATATTCCATCACTTCATTAGGCTGATTGTTCTTTACCTACAGAAAAGAGGTAAGGATGCAAGTAGAGGTCACAAAACACGTTAACAAATAAAACACGTACCTCTGGCAAATCCGAAATTGCATCACCAAGAAGCAGAGCTTTTTTCAATCTTGGCTTCTGTGTTTCATCGTATGCGACAATATTTTGCTGCGAAACAATTGACAAAATCAGTAAACGAGGACATCCAATGCAAATTGGAGTAACTGTAGGACTTACAGTAAAAGCATTTGGGGCACCTCCACGTACTACAACATCATGTGTAGGGAGTGGATACTTTGGGAGCACCTACATTGCCAAATTTACCTGATTACTGATCTGATCAACACACTAGAAAACATTGATCAATGCATGGGAAACAAACCATAGTAGGAAGAGCTCCCCATAGAAACACACGCATCCGGAATTGTGGCAGACCATAACAACCTGCAACCATCATTCCAAGCCGTGCTTGATAGTTCATAGCAACAAGACGGCTCAAGGCATATCTTCCAAGGTAACCGTCTGCAAACTTCAGTATGTCTACAACATTTTCCATGAGAACATATTTGGGTTTCAGGTATCCCACAATATTCATGAATGTCACCATCTGCTGATTTTTCTCATCTTTCAGTGGTTCTTCACGGTTTCTGAACCGATTGAACCCACTAATTCCTTGGCATGGTGGACCACCACAGATGACATCAACATCGCCCTTTGGATTCAAAACAGCACACATAGATGGCATGAGAAAATCAAAGCATGAAACTGGAAAGGGGCAAAAGAATGGCAAATACTCACAGGCCGTGGCAAGATTTTTCTCTTGTATCCGTTTTGTACAAATTCTTTAATTTTCAGTGGGCAATCACTAGGTTATGAAAAATGATTAGCTTAAACCATGCAAGGAGTATATGCCAACCAGACAAGATATCATGAATCCATGATACTAACCTGAGGTTCTCGATAGGCTCCCATGTGTCCTCCTCACGGCCATAACCTTTCCATTGCACCTGTTAAAAAATCGAGTTGAAGCAACATACTCAAAATACTACTGCACGAACCAATTTGGATTAAATGAAAAATAAGAGAGGTACCTTGAAATAGAGGCCACTTTTTCTACCACTGCCGCCATAGCAGATTCCAGCTAGCTTCTCTACAACAAACTCGTCCTTGTCAAGCAGCTCATCTTCCTCTTCATTTTCTGATAAATCGGCTGACTCAGAACCCATATCGTTCTTGATATATTTATCACAAAGGATAGCCCATTCCCTAAGAAGAGCAAGAAAATCCTCTGCCTTTTCATTCCGAACCTACATTCAGAAATAAAACAATGTATTAGCTCAGAATTTTTTTACAGTTCCCCGATTTTGTTTAGACCTCAATTGCACATTGATCCATTGGATGGCATTTCTTCCCTAGTAATTGCTGGAATGATATCACTTCCCACATTTTCAAATTTGAATCATTACGCAGGAAGATACTTCAAAAAAAATTAACATCCAATGTATCATATGCCTCTGTGAATGAGAACTTGAAATTTTAAATAAAAAAACAAGGGTCACGATATGTATAATAGGCTCTTATCATCCCAAAGGTAAAATTGACGAGCTTAAAATGTATGATCGTAATATAACTCTCACCCTTAAAAGTTACCCTCTTTTAAATTAGATCCATCGCCCCCGCCACAACCCCTCCATAACTAATTGGGGACCTGCAAGTTACAACAATCTCATACTTGACACGTTTGTGTCCTCAGTCATTCGCCACCCCTTCCACCCCTTTTACAACAGCAATTGCTCGGGTACATGGGTCCCACGGGAACTAGTGTTCTAATAGGCGCTAGGCGCTAGTCGGGCGGCAACCCGGCGCCTAGCGCCTAGAGCCGCCTAGGCGGCGCCTAGCGCCATCAATTTCCTCCTCGTTTTAGCTGTTCCAACTGTGTTTATTTTTAAAGTACAACTCTAGTTCCTATGCATTTATTACCATGTTTTTATTTTCCAAGCCTACTCCATCCCACCCGAAGTCTTGCTGCTGGTTCCTAGGTAGCACTGGTTCCTAGGCAGCTACTAGTTCCCAGACCTGAAATGGCAGCAAGCCTTTTCTTCTCCAAAGGCGTTAAAACTTCAACTAGAAACCAGGTTGGCCATGTCTCTTCACCTCCTCTCTTTTCCCCTCCGCACTTGCCTTCCCCTCTCTTCACCTCCCCTCTCTTCCCCTCCGGCCATGCCTTCCCCTCTGGCTGCGCCTGCCCACGCCGCATGGCTTTCCTCCGGCGGCATTGCAACCGGCGGCGACGGCCGGATCCAAGCTGCGCATGCCTCCTGCCGCCGGATCTGGTCGTGGGCGCGACTCCCGCCGCCTCGTCGGGCCTCGGCGGCTCGGCCAGAGCTCGAATGCTCGATGTGCTGGACCGGGGGACGGAGCACGGAGGTTGGATCTTGCCGCGCGCACGCCGCCAATCGCCGGATCTGGCCGCGACGCCATCGCGCCACGCCGCCGGATCTGGCCGTGACACCATCGCGCCACGCCGCCCAGGCGCCGCCTAGAGCCGCGGTCAACCGCCCAGCGCCGCTGTTGACCGCCTAGGCGCTTGGGCCGCCCAGCTCGCCGCCTGGAGGCTCCGCGCGGCGCTGGAGTGGCGCCCAGCGCCTAATCCCGCCTAGGCGCCCGCCTAATCCCGATTTTTAGAACACTGACATAGAACACTGATAGGAACCGAAGATGTTGGGCCAACCTCTAATACCAACAAGATCATAAAGCCCACTCTCACCCAGCAATGAAAAATATCAACCGATTAATCAGCTAATTAGCTTCTAATTAGCAACAATGTAGTTAATTTAGGCTAAAATTGAATCATTAATCGACAAGCTAATTAATCTATTGGTCAAGCCAATAAATCAACCAATTAATCGATCAATTAGCTTCTAACTAGTAACAATGTAGTTAATTTAGGATAAAATTCAATCATTAATCGACTAGCCAATTAATCCAACGGTGATCAACCCGATTAACTAGTTGACCAATTAATTCATTTAATCCCTGATTAATTAATTAATTCCTAGTTGATACTTGCCAATCAACTACCGATCACCAATTTTTCTAACACCGCTCTCACCCAAAAGATAAATTGAGGTGAATTCCAACAAAAAGAGCTCTGAAATAAATAGTAGATCCATACAGTTCAAACAATCATACCTCAGTTTGTGGGTGGTTGTACTTGAGACTCTCACACGCAAAACTATTGAGGTCAACAGCCCACCGCTGTAAATTTGGCAGAACAATTAGTTCTGACTTCTAGATCACAGAAGTTCTCGAGCAATAAGTTAAGAATAGTACCGTTTCAAGATTAAGGCCAGCAAGTGCTGCACCCAAACAAAGCCCAGTAGACATGCCACCACAGCCAGAGTAAAGATCAAGAAGTGTAGCCTTTCCCATTGACATACCAGATGATGCATCTGAATCAGAGGCAGCTTTGCCTTTGGAACAATCGACGTCATCTGAAGAAATATCTGATGCTGAATCACCACCTGATGCTCCATTTTCTTGGTGAGTAGTATCAGAGTTAGTGTTTGTTTAAAGAAAAAATCACAGCTAACATGTTTTTAAAGTAACGCGGCTAATATACTGGGACGACAAAATAGTAAGGTCAATTTTCATTCATCTAGCAATAATATTGGAGCAATTTACCTGCTTCGATGTTAGCAAACGTTGAATAGGCAACGGTGTATGACATGTCATAGTATAGCTGACACCCTGCCACCCGTTGAGCCTTGGCTTCTGGATCCATCTAAAGAAAATGGAAAAAAAATCACTATGCAAACAATAAAAGCGTGAGGTAACACAATTCTGAAAGAGAACACTTACATTTGGATCAATATGGACTATTTTAAGCTTTGAGATTATGCACTCAAGCACATTGTCATTCTTTTCTTCGGAGAGGAACACGCGCTTGAGATCATGCTTATGATCATGAACATTATCCATCGTAGAAGAGATCACCTAGAAAGATAGGTCTCAGTTCTGTAAGTCGTTATAGTTTTTGCAGAAAATAGAAAAATCTAGTGGTTGTTACACACGGTATCCTCTGCGCGAAAAAACCAACGGCAACAAAAATAGCGGCACTGATCAGTCCCCTCGAAGAACTCGATTATCCGGCCAATGTAGTCAGGTTCATTTTCTCCAGCCTATGATTGGAGCAGAGAAACAGAAACATAAGTAAAAAAATAGTTGGACTAAACAAGAAATGAGAGTGCAAATAACTACAGATTTACCTAAATCTTACTTTATTATAATGGGAGTTTTTCAGTGTGCATAAATAACATGATATTCAGTCCAATTAGTACAAGATTTCTATCGAGCTAGGCGTATAATTAATTGCACTTATTTCCCAAATGCACAATCACAAAAATAACTCTGTGCAAGCTTGCCGACAAGTAGCGCACAATGCAATTGAGTCCCATGTTAAGCAACAGATTGGAGCATTCAGTTAACAATAGGAAAAATCGAAATGACAGATATACAGAAGGGAGCATTCCAGAAGTGGCAAAAGATTTAGTAGAGGAGCAGAGATCCAGATGAGATATTTAATCTTGCTGTCAATCACCAGCAAGCACGCAAGAATCTGGAAAATGAAGAACGGTAGGAACTTGACGGTGCTAAGAAAGAAGAATGTGTCGGAAAGACATCGACATGCCCACCTTGACATAGACATCGTCGTCAAGGCAGTAGACCGTGCCGTCGACCTTGGCGGATGTGTAGTGGCAGAGGGCCTTGAGGTCGTCGTCCTCATCCGGCCTGCGAAGCCAAGAGTTTAGCCCAGGACACGAAACGAGCAGGAGAACGGACAGATCCATGAGGGGTGGTGCGTGAGTTACCTCCTGGCGGTGTTGCGCTGGTAGCGCTGCGGCCACTTGGCGCGCGCCTCGGCGGCGGGGAACGGCTCGCCGAGAAACTCCGGCTCGTCGTCGCTGCCGGCGTTAAGGCGGGACCTGCTGGGCTGCGCCACCCGCTTCTTCGCTCCCTTGGTGGCCTCTCTCTCATGTAGCTCCTCCTCGGCCTCCACCTCCTCGCCCATGGCAATCTCCTCCTCGTCGGGCTCCTCCCGGCAGACATCGTCGTCCACGGGATGGTCCGCCTCCTTCTTCAACGACCTGCGGGCGCGCTTGGTGGAGTCCTCCTTGTGGAGGTCGGCGACGCGCTTGCGCGAGGAGGCCCGCGTGGAGCTGGGTGCCATGGCCTCCTTCGTGGTGTAGCTGACTAGGGTTTGCCGGTTTGGGAGAGGAGTCCGCGATGTGGGGAGGGGAAGAGAAGAAGACGAAGACGAAGCAATTCAAAATTCAATTTCAGATTCGGAGGAGGGAAAGCGGGGCGGGAGGGTGAGTGCTCCTGAAATTTTGGCTGTCACGGCCGCGCGCGGCACTCACTATTCCTGCTAAGGCGGGATCTTCAAATTTTCGACACTGCCCGGTGGGCCCTCTGACAACCAAGTTTTCCAATCTAGTTTCAATTTTGAAGGTAACGTTTAAATCAACAAATTTTGATGAACATCTTTAAAAACAGTTTTTCCTATATATTTCATATTTAAAATTTTTAGGAATTGTATTTTTTGTAAGTTTAAAATGTGTTAGACAAATTATAATCCGGATGGATTATACACACCCAATAAACAGACCCCAAATCTATTTAGGACAGTTCTAGCTCTAAATTTTTTTAGAGTAGGTACAACCTAGCTCTAAGAAATCTTGGAGCTATAGTTGTATAGTTGTGAATTGATTAAGGATATTTAGTTGAATAATTTAGTTTTATTTTATAATAAAAAAAATGAAACTATTTTATTATATTATACAAACACTTGGATCTTAGAGTTGGATCTGTACTAAACATACTCTAAATATAAATAATTAAAAAATATACATATTTTTAACATAAATAAATGGAACTATGGATTCTTCTAACAAACAATTTGCAATATTATTACATCACTAATAACAAAACAAATGATTGAGTTTAGCTTCCCACCATATATTCAAGCTACACCATCATTTTGCAGCAACCGCACATTCAAACTTTAGTACATTTCTAGGCATATTTAAGTTGTCTTTGCTTCAGCTTTTATAACTAGCTTTCTCGCCAAGAAGCTAAACCAAATATTTCTAACTAGAAAGCTGAAGTAAATAGGTTTAGAGACTAACCAGTTTTTTCAAAAGCTGCAGTTTTTTTATAGTACAAGCTGAAAGTTGAGAGACCCCAACTTTCATAGCTTCTTAACTCAACTTTGAACGAAAATTACTCAATATGCTATTATAACATATTAGTTCATATAAAATATGAAATTTTAATAAAATATATCATTTTTATATAATTCAAAAAAGTATAGTTTTAATATAAATAATACAAAATTTCATGATTATAATAATTTATATGCAAAATTGCATATTAATAATATAACAAAATATCAGGAGCTACCAAAACATAAATCCACAACAATTTCAACCAAACAACTTCTCAAATTTTTCACAGCTCACAACAGTTTTTTATAAAGTTCACAATAGGTTTTTTTAATCTATAGCCTATCCAAACATATCCTTAGGCTACTCGTTGTATTTTTGTGTAGCTGGGCATGGTACCGTAGATTAGATTGACATCGCTCACATGTGTCTGTAACACAAGTTGTTGCTGATGTAATCCATTTATTGAAAAAAGCCAAGAAAATGTTTGATATTCACTCATTAGAAAGTGTATTATATTAAAATAAAAATAAATGCAACCATATACTCCCTCCGTTTACATTTTGACTTTTTTAAGCCAAACTTCTTGATTTCGATCAATTTTATGAAAAGATATCTAATAACCATTACAACATTAAATTAATTTTCATTAAATCAACTATTAAATATATTTTAATATTGTATTTATTTGGTATTGTCAATGATAATATATTTTTACATAAACTTGGTGAAAATTAAATAAGTTTGTATTTTTAAAAAATCGAGTGAATTACATTGTATAATAGATGTAGTATTATAATAAGAGACTCATAAGATCTGTTAATAAAAAAGTCTTAAATCTTTGAACACGCTGAGATACAAGCAAGTGAACATAATTGCATTGTTGTCATTGTGAGCATTAAAGCAACAAAACTCTAATGTTAAACGTGTTTGGGTGAGAATAGTACTAGAATAGATGACCTCCTGAAAAATTCTCGTATCGCATCATTGACATATGGTTTTCAATCAAAGTCATGCTTGTGTGACCTTCAAAAAAAATATAATCATATTGTTAACCAACTATAGCACGCATAAAAAATATGTCTATAAGTATTGCTCACACACAATTTATCATAAGTATTTATCAATAAAGTTACAAACATAACAATCACTAACAAATAGGTAGAAAAGGGAGAAGCTTTAGACACAACTTGATCTTGAGATAATATAAATATAAACATTTATAAACTTCATTTAAAGTACCTCTAAAAAGGTAGAGAAAGATAAGAGATGGGTCATTTTTTCGATGAGCGTGTTGACGCTAAAATCCGACGACACGGCGCCAAACACATCGACGTCGATCCGACGATCCAAAAGTGTGTGGATACTTAGAGGTAAACTCCTAAACATAACACGAAGCCGACATCTCATTCTGACGACCCTTAAACAATGGTAAGGGAATAACAGAGTCGCCAGGCAATCAAATAATATCACAGAATAATATTCAATTAACTGAGTTGTGGAAAAAGCAGTCAAACCAGCCAAGACAGAGCCGGTTGAACCGAAGGGGATTTGGTGGTCAAACCGGCCAAGACAGGATGTCCAGACCGAAGGCACGCCATCGGTCGGACCGACGGTGCGAAGAATATCACTGAAGGGCCCTCGGCGTTCAGCGTGCGGGGTCCGAAGGGGTCCGAGAGGGACCTTCGGCCCTTCGGTCGATCGGACCGGAGGTCAGGCACCGCCGCTCCGGTCAAACCAAAGGGCATGGTGCGAAGGGTTCCGGAGTACTCCGCGAAGCGCTCCGGTACGGGATCTAGGGCTCCGGCGTGTAGGACTTTGGCACGACGAGGACCTCCAGTGCAAAGTAAGCTGAGGCCAGTCAGACTGACTCAGTGCCATTGGTCGGACCAGCATGTGCCGACAACACCCGGTCGGACCGGCCCTCGATGGCCGGTCAGACCGACAGGGGAATGCCGAAGCCTCCGGCTTGGCGGTGATCCCTCCGTCGACTTGGATTGTTGTAGTGGAGTTGGTTTGACGAATATGGAGACCTTGACTCCTACAAAACACAAGAAACCAATGGCAATTCGGCCTAGGGACCGAATCACCGGTAAAAACCGATAAAAACGATAAAAACTCGTACAGGGTGAAACGGAAGGTTTTCGGATCAAACCAACAAAGAACTCGCAATAACGTTGCAAAGTACAGACAATTTGCTAATCAAATTGACAAAGGGATACTACTAGAGTAAAGAATAAAACTAGGGCAAAAGTAGAGAGGAAAAAGTAGATTGAAAACAAAAAGAACGAGTCAATGTAGTTCCGTCGGGGGGTTTGGCTTGTATCGTCCTTGGCCCTTTATATAGGGATTGGTCTTGTCAGAGTTGGAAGTTATCCACATCCTAAAGTGATTATAGATTGATTTATATATGAAATATCTCGAGTTTTTAAGAAAAACACGAGATCTAGTCGTAATTAACTCGGACTCGGAGTGCTGGAAAATCCTAAAATTTCAGACTGACCATACATTACCGGTCGGACCGATGTTACATGGGAGGTCAGACCGGCCATGTAATGCCATTCAGACCGGTGACACCACTAAGGTCGAACCGACCATGTAGGAAAGGTCAGACCGGTCTACGCGCAGAATTTCCAATTTGTTCCAAACTTGGCTAGCCCTTGTTCTACTCTAAATCGGTGCCAAATTTGGGTGTCAACACATGCCCCCCTGCCTTTTGGCAAACTAGTGAGCCAAAAGCATAATCTCTCAGGGCTAAGGACGATCACTACTATCGGCCATACGATTTCTCAAGTGCATTACTAAGCCCTTAAGAAATACTCGTCATTTGTTCATCAACCAAATCGTCTGTCTCATGGCTTAGAAGATCTGAAATCTTGAGGACGATTTGCATAACTCAATATAAATTCACGAACTAGGGGACTAAGTGCTGAATTTCTCTATCAACACGGCCTTCAATATTCTTATTAGTTTTGCCCCTAGTCCTTAAGGGATCTACTCTTTACTCAACGAGGCTAGAAGCTGGCTCTTCAACCAACTTCGGTCTCCACACCTGTCGCGGTCCTACTAAAGCTTTGGACTCTTTGATCAAGTTACCCTTGAACTCTTCGACCTTCTTCTCTTTAAGGTGTTCATCCCGAATACGTTGTAGGCGTCTCTTTTAAGACTTGGTCATTCCCGGAGGTGCCCACGAAGGTAGCGGTTTCGATCCCGGGGCCACAAACTTACTCCTAGAATTTTGAGCCGAATGGGAAATACCCGAGTCAACTTTGATAATTTTGCACTTATCTTGATTGTCTTCCTGTATGTTGTCGGTCGTACCAGCCATGTTGGGCCGGTCAGACCAGTTGTTGCCGGGAATCTAAAAACATGCGGTCGGACCGGCCGTAGTAGGCCAGTCATACCGGTGCACCATGGTTGGTTGGACCGGCCCTACGGCGGCAGGTGGACCGGTAGTGGTACCTTCGATGGTTTCACCGGGTCACCTCCATCTCGCTCCGGAAGGACTTCTTCAGGGATTGGGGTGTTGCTGAAACCTGTTTTAATAACAACGACCACATTATTGCATTTATTCCCGTTGTTTCTTTCCTTTATCCTTGAAGACTTAGGCCGATTTCCTGCATGAATACGGTGGAACGACACTTGCGGTGGTGATAACGACACCCATGGGGCAAAGTACTGAGGAGGACCACTGTTTTGAGGCATTGGGCATGCCCCCCATGACATCATCGGAAAAACATATGAATAGAATGGCATGAAGGCCTCCAATGACTGACGACTCTAACCAAATCCTTTCTTAGGAGCCAAATTTGGTCTTTCTACAATATTAGGCCGATTATTTGCTCTTTGTTCGGCCATATGCTCATACTTCTTTAATAGCGCATCAAAAGTAACTCTCGATCGCCCATCTGTCTTGTTGCCAAGTGGCTTCTCTTTGTCCATGGAATTATGTGTATCAGACTGAGGCTCTCCAACTACAATATTCTTTCCTTTAGTTGATCCGGCTTGATCGGGACGAATCAACACTTTGGTGTTGCACTCAATACTAAGGAGAGAAGGATCATTTTCAAACTTTAATAGTCCTTCATTGATGGACGATTGAATTTGTTGGCGGAAAACATAACACTTATTAATAGTATGAGTATAGGAGTCATGCCACTTACAGTACGTACGACCTCCTAGCTCCTCCGCCGATGGGATAACTTGGCCTTCGCGCACCTTGATTTGTCCCTTCTCCAAAAGATAGTCGAATATCTTATCACACTTGGTTAGATCAAAGGTATACTTACCTCTTGGACTCTTTCGAGGTGTTGGCCTCAAGCTAAAGCATACAAATGGATCTTCCTCATCAGTCCAAGTCCATTCGGTTGTATAGACATCAAATTTCTTACTTTTGTGAGATGATCACTCACCGACATTTTCTTCTAAGTTATATTTGGATTTGCCCTTGTCCACAACTAGGATTTCAATAGCCAGAGCGCTTCGTAATACCTGACCAATATCCATGAAAGTCTGACCATGCATAGCTTCTCTAATGTGGACAAGCAAACCATCAAGTGCAAGATCAGCTAAGTCTTTGTCGCTAGTAGTCAAGTTAGAGTATCAGCTTTTGGTTTCTAGGAACCTCTGAATGTAGGAGTCAATGGTCTCACTAGTATGTTGTTTAACCGATCTCAAAGTATCTAACTGACACTCTATTTCACTAGGAGAGAACTACATGTGAAACTTTTTGACTAAATCTTCCCAAGTAAAAATAGAATGAGTGGGCAAAGACACAAACCATTCATAAGAAGTTGCACATAAAGATAAAGAGAACAAACTAACCTTATGCTCATTGCAACTACTCGCCTCACCACAATGGACTAAGAATCACGCTATATGGTCGCTTGTGGTCTCAACATCATTGCCTCTGAATTTTATGAATTCCAGCATTTCGAAACCATCGAGAAGCTTGCAATACTCAAATATATGGGATACGACTTTTGATTAATCCAATCCTTTGACTCGACTTCTAAATACTTCCTGAGTGTGGTGTACACTTTCTTCCTCAAACTTTTAGGCCTTGTATTGCTATCTTGTTGAGCTATTGGCCTAAAGGAAGAGGGCACAACGGGAGTGTGAGCAAGGCTGTTCTGCTGGTCACGAGGACTGGCAGTGGGAATGTTATCCTTGACCGGCGTATAATGCGTATCATCATCTACTGCTGGTGCATGTAGATAGACCAATCGTGGAGGGTTAACAGGGGGTGCCGAAACATTATTGGTAGGGAGAGACAAGTAATTCTGAGCCGATGTAGCATAACAGGGTGCTTGCCCAGACCTATACACATGTGGGGTAGCTAGGGGTACAACAGGTGCGGGCAATGGACGCGTCGGTAAAGGTGGTGATGTGAAAACCATAGCGGGGTAGGAGTCGTTCATACTGACCTACTATGGCTGGTTGGACCGACTATACCCGTCCGATCGGACTGGCCAATTAGGTCTGGTCAGACCGACGTTTGTTAGAGGTGCGGTCGCACCGGCCTGGTGGCCGATCATCGTTGTCGGGCGTGAGTTGGTCAGACCGTCCTAGAAGGCGGTCGGACCGGCCATCGTTGGTGGCGTGGTGGCACTAGGGTTGAGTGTCGCGGGCTAGCACGCGACAGTCAGACTGGCCTGGTATGGCCAGTCAGACCGACCATGTTCACTCGGTTGGACTAGCCAACCTGGTTCGGTCAGATCGAGAGGAACTAAGGGGGCTCAGCCATGAAAGTCGAGGCTACGGGTGTGACATCTCTCCCCATGCTCCCATACATTCTACCGCGTATGCGATGAACAGGGGGAGCACTAGCGATCGTAAAAGGGGAATCGACTTCGGGAAAACCGAATCTTCTAAACACCGCATCTATCCTAGAGTCTACTTTGAGGGCCACGTGTTCCATGTGTCTGTCCAATGTGGCGCTTGGTTTTCCTTGTAAACTATCTCTTGTTCGAGGTCTGGGGGAAAGAGGGGAGGATGGGAGTTTACCTTAGTCGGTGTGGCGATAGTGACGGATCTCGTGTCGCGCTTGACGAACATGTCGCCTACCTTTACGTATCTTCCAAGTATGCGATCACGAAGTTCCTTCACCTTGGCTTCAAGTTCGGCACGGTCCTCCTCCGAGAGATCCTCTAGGGCAAGGGTACCGGAGTCATCGTCATTTTCTGTGCTCCCCGCCATGCTTGTTGGCATAGAAGGTACTGTCGATGTAGTTGTAGTAGTCATATTTGTCGTCAATGTAGTCGCATTTGGCATGTATGTCCCTAGCGGAGTCACCAAAAAGTGTGTTGACACTAAAATCCGATGACGCAATGCCAAACACATCGACGCCGATCCAACGATCCAAAAGTGTGTGGATACTTAGCGGTAAACCCCTAAGCGTAACACGACACCGACGCCGCATTCCGACGACCCTTAAACAGTGCTAAGGGAATAACGGAGTCGCCAGGCAATCAAATAATATCACAGAATAATATTCAATTAACCGAGTTTTGGAAAAAGGAGTCAAACCGGCCAAGATAGGGCCGGTTAAACCGAAGGGGATCTAGCGGTCAAACTGGCCAAGACAGGTCGGTCAGACCGAATGCACGCCGTCGGTCGGACTGATGGTGTGAAGCGTATCACCGAAGGGGCCCTCGACGTTCAGCGTGCGGGGTCCGAAGGGGTCCTAGAGGGATCTTTGGCCCTTCGGTCGGTTGGACCGGAGGTCAGGCTCCGGTCAGATCGAAGGGCATGGTGCGAAGGGTTCCGGAGTACTCCGCGAAGGGCTCCGGTGCAAGATCTAGGGATCTAGCATGTAGGACTTTGGCACGACGAGGACCTTCGGTGCGAAGTAAGCCGAGGCCGGTCAGACCGACTCAGTGCCATTGGCCAGACCGGCGTGTGCCGGCAACACCCGGTTGGACTGGCCCAGAAGGTCGGTTAGACCGATAGGGGAACAGCGAAGCCTCCGGCTTAGCGGTGATCCCTCCGTCGACTTGGATTGTTGCAGTGGAGTTGGTTTGACGAAGATGGCGACCTTGACTCCTGCAAAACACAAGAAACCAATGGCAATTCATCTTAGGGACCAAATCACCGGTAAAAACCGATAAAAACAATAAAAACCTATATGGGGGTGAAACGGAAGATTTTCGAATCAAACCCACAAAGAACTCACAATAACGTGGCGAAGTATGGAAAATTTGTTGATCAAATTGACAAAGGGATACTGCTTGAGTAAAGAATAAAACTAGAGCAAAAGTAGAGAGGAAATAGTAGATTGAAACGAAAAGAACGATTCAATGCAGTGCCGCCGGGGGGTTTGACTTGAATCGGCCTTGGCCCTTTATATAGGGGTTGGTCTTGCAAGAGTTGTAAGCTATCCACATCCTAAAGTGGTTAGAGATTGATTTAGATATGAAATATCTCGGGTTTTTATGAAAAACACGAGATCTAGTCGTAACTAACTCGGACTCAGAGTGCTGGAAAATCCTGAAATTTCAGACCGGCCATACATGGCCGGTCGGACCGGCCATGTAATGCCGGTCGAACCGGTGACACCACTAAGGTCGGACCGGCCATGTAGGAAAGGCTGGACCGGCCTACGTGCAGAATTACCAATTTGTTCCAAACTTGGCTAGCACTTGTTCTACTCCAAATTGGTGCCAAATTTGGGTGCCAGCAGAGCTAACAAGTCGAGTCACACCAAGCCAAGCCTGAAGTAGTTCTTGAGCAGCTCGTTGGCTCGACCCATCACCCTGAACAACATGCAACAATACAAGTGAAGTGTTAAGCTCCAATCACCAACAAAGTAGTGTCCCGATGTCTTGTCCACTTGGTATCTCCAACATGTGACTCCATGACATTGTTGGTGTGTTGTCACCCAACCAACAAGTCATCACCTACACAATGTGTCACCACTTGACACCTAACGCATGTGTCATCATCTAGTGCCTCCCATAGTGGGGTGCCCTTACCCACGCCATTGTTAGGCACCATGGTAGGCCCTCACCCTCACCATCATTTGATGCTCAACGCTCGTCACATCACCCAATGCTCGATGTCATGGGGCGCCCTTGACCATGCCATAGTTAGGTGCCATGGTGTACCTCACCTATGTCACCGCTCAAAGCTACGGGGCGACCTCCCCTCATCACATATGCCCCCACTTATCACTATCGGGCAACCTCACGTACACTACTAAGCCTAGGCACACCACACCACGCTATACCACCCCGTACTCAGCAACTGCTCACAAAAATTGGTCCAGTTAAGATGGATAGTAGGGCTATCTCGCAAGCTGAGCCGAGCTTATTTTCTAGTTTGATAAAATAGGTCGAACCAAATCTAGCTCAGTTCGTTCACAAAGCGAGCTTTGTTAAGTCGATCTCGACTTAGCTCGTTTGCACCCCTAGTAGAGAGAACCAAATATGGTGAAGGGGAACTAGAGTATTGTCAATAACAATGTGCTTTTGTTATTAGAGAAAGTAATTTTTTTAAAAATCAACTAATAGATACATGCATGAAATCTTATCTAGAAAGAGGGTCATAGTGACTCCTTTAGAACACAATAATTTTATAATATTTTATATGAAGTGATTAAACTATCATAAAAATTATTTATAGTTTCTCCATCCTAAGGGACGACTAAGGAATCACACTATTATTATTTATTTGAAACAACAAATTAAAGTATGGAGTACAAACACACACACACGCGTGTAGTTATATACTCCATCCATTTAATATTATAAGTCATTTGATTTTTTTATTCAAACTTTTCCTAACCTTGATCAAGTTTAAAGAAATATATATATATATTGGCATCAATAATAACTAATAAATATTAGTAAAACATATTTTAGAGTGTATTTAGTGTAACTAGTTTGCTATTGTAGTTGTACTAAAAAGTACTACAATGTTGAACTCAGAGCATAGGTTGATGTCCAATAAACCCAAGACTGAGTCGGTCAAGATGCTAGTGTGGCTGATGTAAATGTCGATGCTATCTACAAAGATATTTATGTGACTAGTCGATCATTGTTGTAAAAGTCATCATAGGATTTTAACTTTTGTATCTACACATGTGGCTTGCTTGATCTCGACGTCCAATTATGTACTTGTGAAGGACAACCGATGAGCTCAAAGAATACAAAAGTAACACACAACTAAACAAGGTTTAGATCCTCAATGTGAGGTGTCCTACATCATGTTTAGGGATCTCTTATCATGTCACTCTTATCACATCAGTAATGATCTATCATTAGTGACGGGTATACCACCCGTCACTAAAGGTAGCACCTTTAGTGACAAGTATAGATATTCACGCGTCACTAAAGGTACCTTTAGTGACAGGTATATATGTTCACGCGTGACCTTTAGTGATAGACATACATCTATACCCGTCACTAAAGATGGACCATTAGTGTCGGGTATAGATGTTCACACGTCACTAAAGGTAGATTTTTTTCATTTCAGGTCTGTTCTATACAATTTCATTTAGTTTCTTTCAGTTCAAATGAGTTAACAATTAGCTTTGAGATGGTCATGGAGGGACTCTTTTTGTCATTTTTACCATTGTTTCGATGTTATTTCTATATGGTCATCATCGGTGAGGCCTCTATCTCGAGCCACAATAGAGGAGAGACGATGATGATGAAGAATAATAGATCTAAGGTGGTCATGGAGGCGCTCTTTCCATTATTTTTATCGTTGTCCTGATATGCTTTCCATGTGGTCATCGTCGGTGAGGCCTCTACCTTAAGACAAAATAGAGGAGGAGAAACAATGATAAATAAAAAGATAAAGAGGTGATAACAATGGAGGAGAGAAAGCAATAGGATTTGGGGAAGTAATGGTAATAACTATGTACCATTTGTTGAAGTGGTTCAATACCGATGAGTCCATGGTCGGGTGGAGCATGAAGTAACGCCAGTCACCGTCGAGTAGATATTGTAGTGATGCCGACCACCATCGATAGAGATCGATCGACATGATAATGGTAAATATCAAATAGGGAGAGCAAGGGAGGGAAGTTATAGAATGGTTGAGAGTAGAGACCGAAGAGAGGAAACAAGACTTTATAATAGTGTTCTTCTGTCTGCCCAAATTTTCAGGCTAGTATTCTTCTGCTCACCCAAATTTTCAAAAAAATTATATGCATCGGTCTTTAGTGACGGATCAAGATATTCACGCGTCACTAAAGGTAGGTATTTAGTGACGGGTCTCAACGTTGTCCGTCACTAAAGATGAGTTTAAAATTTGACAACTCATTAGTGACGGACATCATTGAGACCCGTCACTAAAGGTAAGTCTTTAGTAATGGTTTTAAACACACCCGTCAATAAAGGTATATTAGTATTGTGTGTCTTTTATCCGTCACTAAAGATCATTTGTGTGGTAGTGTATGTACTATATTGTTAGATTACATAAATATATCTAGTTTTATTATAATAGTGTATATGGCTCTGAACTAGATGGTGGGAGGTAGTCGAGATGCTTGGTGTAACCTATTTTTTGGATTGTCGTATCTTATAAGATGTTCTCTTTCTCCCATGCTTTAAGGTTATCTTATGAGGAGACTTGCCTTTTGTTATGTACCCTAAATTTTATAACTTACTCCTTTTCAAAACTTATTTCATAAATAGATTCCTGAAAAAACTCATTATAGAAGTAGAACTAAAGATAATCGCTAGAGTCATTGGTGCCAAACATATACAACTTAGTGCTAGGGTCGCTAGTGCCAAATTAAATTGAATTTCATTTCAATTCAAATTCTCTTTAATTAATTTGGATTTCATTTAAATTGAAATTCTACTCAACTAAGTTGAATTTCATTTCAATTCAAATTCTACTCAACTAAGTTGGATTTCATTTCAATTCAAATTCTTCACAACTAAGTTCAATTCATTTCAATTCAAATTCTCCATAACTAATTTGGATTTCATTTCAATTCAAATTCTAACAACTAATTTGGATTTCAATTCAATTCAAATTCTCCACGACTAATTTCATTTCATTTCAAATCAAATTATACTCAACTTAATTGGATTTCATATCAATTAAAATTCTCCACAACTAAGTTGGATATTGAGAAACCAAGGGTTGGTTTCGGAGTCTGTGATGAGTGATTGACAGATTTTATCCTCTTATTCGAAGGGGTCCCTCCGAAGGGGTTCGGAGGTTGTTTCACCGAAGAGATCGGTGGGTCTGATTGTTGCAGCTGTTGCAGCGGAGTGTGACTGTCGGAGGGGTCCGACAGTACACGATGACTTGGTTGTACCGAAGGGTTCGGTACTTTGGGCGATACACCAGAGTGTGTATCGGAGGGTGTTTACCCGAAGAGGTCTCTGAGGTATTGGATACACTTGTCTATTTGTTTGTGGTGCGCAGGTGACTTCGGAGGTGATGGATGGTTCACAGCAAGTGAACCTAGGTCAAGCGGGAGGCTTGATGCCAGGCGAGCGAGGAGCTCGGTCACGAAGGCTGTGAGGGGTCGAGGTCGGTCCTCGGGTCAAGGTGCGCCAAGCGAAGATAGAGAGTGCAGAGCATGGCTCTGGCTGAAGGTACCCCGAGACGAAATCCTCGGAGGCAGGCACTTCGAAGGGTACTCCGAATGGAGTGACTTCGGAGTTTGGCAGACAAAGTCCTTAGCAATGAGGCAGGGCATTCGAAGTGTGCTCTAGAGGGAGGCACTTGAAGGTACACCCAACGAAGGTCTCAGAAGTCTAGGTGCATTGAAGGCATGGTCCAGGTGAGGTTCGTCGAGGAGTGTGCTCGGGGAGAGACATTGCGACGAAGTGCTCATGGAATGCTTCATGCGGAGGCCTTAGACGAAGGAGGGACTTCAAAGGGTGGTACTCCGAAGGTGGGGCTTCAGAGTGTGGCTGACTTGAGGTACTTCGGCCATGCATGGCTTCGGTACATGGGCTGACGGAGTTCGAGCTGGGAATAGCTGCGAAGCCGTGGTGGTCCACTCTGGAGGTGATGGCGCGAAGGCTCAAGGGCTTTGACGACTTCGGCTCAAAACCGTCACTGTATCGAAGGCTGACTTCAGTGAAGCGAAGGCCATCAGGATCAAGGCTTCTCACCGAAGCTACCACACCCCTCGCGTGCGAAGGGGGGCTTCAAAAGAATCCAAGAATGCAAAGGCTGATCGTGTCTGCTCTGTAAAAGCTGATGATGTCTCCTCTGCGAAGCTGACAAAAGAAGCCTCCAAATAAAGTAGACTACCAATTGTACCCCATGTTCTGTTGAGACAAAACTAGTGTAAACCCTAGGGGTAAAGTAGTCTATTCACAGGGCTAAATAGTTCCTATAAATAGTGGAGGCTAGCTCAGCAACAGTAACACTTTGAGCAGTCATTTTTGAGGTCCTGTGCTAGCCGCCACACTCTCTTGTATTCAGATCTGTGAGTTCATTTTGTGTTCCCTGTTCAAGCAATGAAACTTTGATTTTGTTTTCATTTACTGTTTGAACTTATATGCCTACTTTGCACTACATGTCTTGATCTCTTTGTGCCTCACTTCTTCCTATGTTGAGTTTATTGCAGTGGAGTGTTTTTGGAGAAGTGTGTGAGTGATCTGTGCTTGTGAAGTGTGTTTTTCTCAGTGTGTGTTCGCTCTGTGTAAACTGAGGCTAGTCCTCTCTGATTACTAGCGAAGCATCATTCCTGGCTTAACTTGAAGCCTATTTTCCTCCCTTTCGGATTCCTCGGCGAAGTGTGTTCAGTGTGCGTTCAAGACCTCCGAAATACGAAGCCTAGTACCAATTGCTAGTGCAGAGTGTTTGGTCAAAGTCCTCAGAGGGAAATCTGCTCTTGCGAAGGGTGAAGTGCGAAGTCTGCTCAAAGGCACCCAGTGTGCGGAGCCTGCACTGACTTAGCAGAGTTGAGTTTTTGGTGTCGTGGGTGGAGCGAAGTCTTCTTGACTTTGAACTTTTGCTCCTTGCGAAGCCTGGTTTCGGAGCTGTGAAATACCTCCGAACCAGAACTTCGAAGGGTGTGTTCGAAGCCTGTTCCGCAGAAGACAGAATTAAAATAGAAGGCTATTTTTAGTCTGAAATTTTAAAAGCTCCCATTCAACCCCCTCTGGTCGCCGGTTCCGGTCCAACAGATTTCATTCCAATTCAAATTCTTCACAACTAAGTTTTATTTCATTTCAATTCAAATTCTCCATAACTAAGTTGTTTTTTTTTTCAAATCAAATTCTCACACAACTAATATGGATTTCATTTCAATTCAAATTCTCCACAACTAATTTAGATTTCATTTCAAATCAATTCTCTACAACTAATTTAGATTTCATTTTAATTCAAATTCTCCATAACTAATTTGCATTTCATTTCAATTCAATTCAAATTCTATTCATATAAGTTGGATTTCATTTTAATTCAAATTGTCTACAAATAATTTGGATTTCATTTAAATTCAAATTCTCCACAACTAATTTGGATTTTATTTCAAATCGAATTATCCACAACTAATTTGGATTTAATTTCAAATAAAAATCTACTAAACTTAATTGGATTTCATATCAATTCAAATTCTCCACAATTAAGTTGGATTTCATTTCAATTCAAATTCTTCACAACTAAGTTAGATTCCATTTAAATTCAAATTCTCCACAACTAAGTTGGATTTCATTTCAATTCAAATTATCCACAACTAATTTGAATTTCATTTGAAATCAAATTCTCCACAACTAATTTGTATTTCATTTTAATTCAAATTCTCCACTACTAAGTATGATTTCGTTTCAATTCAAATTCTCCATGAATATATTGGATTTCATTTCAATTCAAATTATACATAACTAATTTGAATTTCTTTTCAATTCAAATTATGCTCAACTAAGTTGGATTTCATTTCAATTACAATTCGCCACAACTAATTTGATTTCATTTCAATTCAAATTCTATTGAACTAAGTTGGATTTCAATCCAAAGTATCAACAACTAATTTGTATTTTATTTTAATTCAAATTCTACTCAACCAATTTGGTCATAACTAATTTTATTTTACTTTAGATGTCCACCAAAATAGTGACGAAACATGTTTCATTTCAGTCAATCACATTATATAGCAACAATTTACACCACATAACATATATTGTTCTAAGCTAAAAGACATACATAGTTGCCTTGAGTGCACTATTGCTAATGTGGAAATGGAAAGCATAAATTGTACCGACAACTATCTTGTTGGCTTGTAGAAAATGACCAAAACCAGCCATCAGGTAACAGTGCCAATCTATCGATTTATGCATTGCAATTAGGACTGATGTGCCTTCTGCCACTGTCACTTAGTTCTCTGTGGTCTATTGGTGTAGGTGAGGTGTGATTTAATTCTCATAATACTGCATGGAAAAATATTATTTACAATTGTTACATGTGCAAAGTGCTTACCATCCTATTTTTCTTGATGACTAATATATTGATTGTGAATATATATAATTGAGTACTGGAGGATTTCATAGCCAAGATGTCTTGAAGGAGAGCCTTCCTTTCTACCATTAGATCTATTGGATTGCCAAAAACAGATAATCTTTAGTTGGTCATTGTCGCCTTCTCTAGATTTCTTTTTTCTCTTCTTCTCGGCTGACCGTGTGGATCCAATAGTGAAATTTTTCATTACAAAAAAGCTAGTAGGTACATATAAAAACATGCATGTATGTATAATAAGTAATTTGAGTTCATTATATATATATACCGCTATCACTTGAGTCCACTAAGATGGCTTGTGGGGTTTTATCTTTGCCATCATTATGAAAATGGTAGCCATGACGGACAATGGGGGCTCCCATGGTTAGTACCACAAGGTCCCCTTCTTCTATGTGGATTTGGTAATAAAATTCACAACACCCTTTCCTAGGCACAAGGTGCCTCCACATTTTTCAACCTCGATCATATTGGTGTAGCCATCTTTTCTTGATATATCAAGAGTGTCACCCTTCGCGAATGTTATGGATTGACAAAGTTTTTTGGTAGAAACTAGAACAATGAGATAACATACATCACATCAGTTTGTTATGATTATTTTTACCATGTAAATAGAAAATACAATGTATATACATACAATTTAAAATCTTTGCCAATGACCAGTTTTCAGAAGGCAACCATTCAACTCATAAGCTGGCACCTAAAATAGGCAATTAATTTTGTCAAAACAATTTCACTTGAGATTTTATAAAAGTTGAAAAATTAATCCACACTTTATATTTATATATATTATGTCACTTGCATTTGTGTTGACGCGGAAATGCGCCCCCACACTTGGGTCGGTTCGACGTCCAAAAGTATCGCAACGATACCGATGTCGCGTTCCGACTACCCTCGATAGTGACAAGGGATTTGGAGTCGCCAGACAATCAGATAAATAATTAATATTTAATCCAATTGGACGAAAAGTATTAGTAACAATGTGAACAGTAAAAAAATGACCAAAATACCTGGAATCGGCCAATTCGGAGGCCGATTCGGAGTTACAGCGTAATCTGGTCTGAAGGGTCCCTGGGACACCTTCGGCATCAAGCCCGGTCAGACCGAAGGTATAACCTTGGTCGTACCGGAGGTTGCGAAGTGGCTCCGGGCAAAGTCCCGAAGGTTGGCTGCGAAGTAAACTCCGACACGGTGCGGAGAGCTCCGGTCGGACCAACGAAGCCTCCCCGGTCAGACCGACGAGGTAGGCTTCAAAGTGCACAGGCTCCGATGAAGGACTTCAGTGAAGGGCTTCAGCGCAGTGCGAAGTATCCCGGTCGGACCGGCAGGGCACCTTCGGTCTAACCGGCCGTTGTCGACAACAACCTGACAAAGGGCTCCAGTCAGACCAGTATTTCAACGTCGGTTGGACCAAAGTAACAAATCCGATCCGCTAAGCCTCGATAACCTTAGCAAATAATCTCCAATCACCTCCAAACTTCGCAGAGATGTTTAGGAGGCAATTGATCTGCAAAAACAATAAGAGATCAAACACAATTCGGCCGGAGGGCCGGATTGCCGAGTAGGGCGATAAAAACCGATAAAAAGGATAGCAATCCGTTACGTGGATTAACGAGAGGTTCACAAGTGAACCAACAAGGGTTACCGTGATTACGAACGTGGCAGACGGAGGGCTTTCAAGCAAACCCACGAAGATGCGGAAAGTAAAGAAAATAAATGTGATTCAAAGCTAGGGATTTGGATTTGTGTATTGGGGAGAGCCCTTGAATCGGCCTTGCCCCTAGTATTTATAGGGGGTGGGCTGGTTATCCCTGGCTAAAGATAGAATTAGATGCGTCCAAAACCCTGTAGAGATATGTTTTGGGCGAAAATACCTCGAATCTTACTCGGATCCATAATCTGGACCCTGGCCGGTCTGACCAAGCCCATGGGTCCAGTCTGACCGAACCTGGACGGTTAGACCGACCTACCATAGCCGGTCAGACCGGCCTTTGCCAGGTTTGACATATTTTCGGTCAAAAATACTATTTTTAGTATTTGCCTAGTTTGACCATTAATGCCATTTTTTGCTATAAACACATGTCCCCTGCCTTTTAGCAAACTTAGTGAGCTAAAAGCACGATGGGCCTTGGGCGATACTTGTAATATCGACCTTTTAACACTTCAAGCATTTTGCCACACACTTGGGAAATACTTTTTCAAATATCTACCATTCAAAGCCCTTCGAAATCGCTCTCCTTGTAAAGATTCTAGGACATATGCATTGCCTAGAGCGATTCCGACTACCTTAAAAGGTCCTTCCCAACTAGGTGACCATTTACCGAATTTTGAACTCCTAGTGCCTAATGGAAAAATCATCTTCCACACCAAATCATCGATTTGAAACGATTTTGCCTTGACCTTCTTGTTGTAGGCCCTAGCTACTCTTCTTTTATGTTTCTCTATTGCCTCTAGAGCCTTCAACCTCTTATCGATCACCTCTTCTAAATTATCTTTTAAAAGTGTCTCATATTCGTCGACCGATAAGCCATCTTGCTTAAGAAATCTAAGTGAGCCAAGATCCACCTCTACCGGTAGAACGACTTCTTGTCCATATACTAACTCATATGGACTGGCTTTAGTGGCACCGTGCTTTGCAACTCTACTAGCCCATAGAGCTTCGGAAAGTACCTCATGCCACCTTTTTGGAAACTCTTCAATCTTTTTCTTGATTAATTTAATCACAGTTTTGTTACTAGACTCGGCCTGACCATTGGTCTGAGCATAATATGGAGAAGAGTTTACCAATTTGACCCCATAGTATTCGGCAAAGTCCCTCACTTCTTTAGCAACAAATGAAGTACCTTGGTCCGTAGTGAGGGTTTGGGGAATGCCGGATATGTGTATGATGTGTTTCAAGATGAAATCAATTACCTCGTTGTGAGTCATGTTCTTGAGCGACACAACCTCGGTCCATTTAGTGAAGTAATCTATTGCCATCAACACGAACCGATGCCCTTTCGAAGATGGAGGATGAATTTGGCCGATGAAGTCTAAACTCCAACTCGGAACGACCATGGTTTGATAATAGGATTAAGCACCGACGCGGGCGCTAGCTGAATATTTCCAAACTTTTGACAAGCTTCGCATCCTCTATAGTATCTAAAATAGTCTTCAGTCATAGTCGGCCAATAAAAACCTGCCCTTTTGAGCGTCCAACTCATCTTTGGGGCTGACTGATGAGTACCGCAAAGCCCTTCATGTACTTCACCTGCAGCAACTCTAGCTTGATCGGGGTCCAAACACTTCAAAAGCACTCCATCAATAGTTCGGCGATACAACACATCGTCGAGCAAAACAAATTTGAAAGCTTGTCACCAAACCTTCCGATCAAACTTTTGGCTTGGATTTCTCAAATATTGGACGATTGGGACCGTCCAATCGTCCTCACTAACCAAAGGAGCAATGGCCAAATTCCCACTAGAACTGGCCTCAAGATTTATCATTTGGACCTCCCCCGAGCACTAAACCTTTCTGACAACAGTCGGTTGGACCGACCATGTTGGCCCGGTTCAACCGACTGTTGCCGGTTGTCTGGCACACTTTGGTCTGACCGTCCTGACATGGTCGGTCAGATCGGGTACGCAAGGGCGGTCGGACCGTGCTTACCAAGCCGGTCAGACCGACAGTAGTACCCTCGGGTGCTACATCATCTTCAAACATCGACCTTTCCCGTGTGTAGAATTTGCCCATCCTAATTTGATAGCCTGATGCTTGTTGAGCCAAGTCATTTGCAAGTGAGTTGGCTTCTCTAGACACATGAGTAATCTCAAAATTATTAAAGGTAGAAATCAAGTCTAAACACTTATCCAAGTAGCTATTTAACAAACCGTTAAAACAGTGAGCAAGCTTGGCTACTTGTTGCACGACTAATAAAGAATCATCATATGCATGAACATATTTCACACCCATGGAGTTTAACAACTCAAGACCTAGCAATAGGGCTTCATATTCGGCTTGATTATTAGTTGAATAAAATTCCTAACGGGCCGAGGTTTCAAAGCGCATACCACCTGGTGATATAAGTACCACTCCAGCACCTTGGCCATTTTTGCAAGCCGAACCATTGAAGTAAAGTTTCCATGGTAACACTTCAATTAAAGCGACTTTATCGCCCCAATTGACATCTACGTGGTGATCCACTATAAAATTAGCAATGACTTGGCCTTTCATAGCTTTCAACGGTTCATAAGCCAAATCATATTCGACATACGCCCACTTGCCGATTCTACCACTTGGAATCGGCTTTTGCAACATGTATTTTATGACATCCGTTTGGCAAGTGACAATATGTGCTAGGGAGAAGATAGTGACGTAATTTGGTACACGCATAATAGAGGGATAAACACAAACACTCCACAAACACGTACCTTGTCTCGGCGTCTAGAAGTCGATGACTCAAGAAGGTGATGATGTGCTCTCTTCCTTCGATGTCTTGAGTCAACACGGCTCCAATCACACTCTACTCCGCGACAATATAAAGCCGAAACGGAATCCCGACCATCGGCGCCCTTACCACTGGCGGCGTCGATAAGCACTCTTTGATTTTCTTAAACGCGCATTGCTCGCTTGCCCCCAAGTGATCTCGGCTTTATTTTTTAGCCGGAGTATTGGGACGAAAGCATCAATTTTTCCAGACAAGTTAGATATAAAGTGTTGGGGGAATAAGTTTTCCCTTGAATAGGGGCCAAATGACGTCAGCCTCCGACAGCCTTCGGCCCGGAGCCCAACACTGTCAAAGCATGTTCCTATCTGGTGAAGTAATTTCTAAGTTTCAAGGTCCTCTTCAGAGCCCTCTGGAGCGAGGCCTCCGAACCCCTTCAGAGCCCTCCAGAGCGAAGCCCCCAAGATCCCTTTGAAGTTCGCAGAAGCTAAGTCTCAGGCTAGTTTCAGAGTTATCCACCGGGCTAACTTCGGAGTTAACTTCCGAGCTCTGTTCGGAGTTAACCTTCGAGCTCCTTTCGAAGCTCCTCAGATCCAGTCTCCGGACCCTTTCCAGCCAATTCAAAGCTAAGTCTCCGAGAACCTAGTTCGGAGTTCAGTTCAGAGTATACTTCGAAGCCCACTTCAGAGTGTACTTCGAAGCCTTCCTTGTGGCCTACGCCTAAAGAGCTCCGGCCCCTACTCCGAACCCAGAAGATATCTACACCTCGCTACAGTGTAGAAGCCATACCAGGGGCCCCTCTACCCCTAGTATGTCATTTAGCTGGTCAAGAAGTGACGTTTATCTGACACGTCTGTAAAGCTATAAAGCACTTTGTACAGTAGCTAGCTCTTTTTCCCTTTTTGCCCCTATAAGCCTATGACTTATAGAGGGCATTTTGGTCTTTTCCTTTGGCTCGCGTTCCTATAAAAGCAGGGCCAAGCCTTTGTAACGGGTTAGCTCTTCCAAGGCCATGAGAGCCCCGAGATTCATTAGACTCCACCAAGGCATACTATGCCAAATCCACCATACGTAGGGCTATTATCCCTTAGGGGAGGTTCGAACCAGTATAAATCTTTTCACCTTCTGAGAGAACCCTTCGAGGTTCATTTTACACACTATACACACATACAAAACCTATGCTGTAGCTAACACAATTGCTACAACAGTTGGCGCCGTCCGTGGGGACCTTAGTCCTAAAAGCTAAGTTCTCTGCCACTGTCTGTGATTCGAAGTGCGCTTGAGGGGGGAGCTTCGAAGCTTTTCTTGCTTTGCGCACCCTTCGGCAAGGGGCTTCGGGTGCAGTTCGAAGGCCTTCTTCGCCTTCCTCCATCCTTCGCGCTTCGGAGCTCACCCTCCAATAAGGGGCTCTGCTTCGCGTGTCGAAGGCCGTCAAAGCCCCAGGGGCTACGAGGCAAGTTTTCACCCACTTTACGAGATATGTACACTGCCGAAGCATCCCTTCGATGTACTAATCTGCAATTACATTGATATAAAATCGAAGCCCTGCTTCGCCTTTAAAGCAAACTTTCACTCCATCTTATTAAAAGTCGAAGCCTTGCTTCGCGTTTTAAAACTAAAGCTATGCTTCACGTTTTGAAATCGAAGCCTTGTTTCCTTTTAAAAATTTGAAGTCTTGCTTCACCTTATCAAAAACCTGAAGCCTTGCTTCGCCTTGTTTAAAATTCGAAGCCTTTCTTCGCTTTACAAAATCCGGAGCACCCCTCCGAAGGATACACAACGCCTCCGGGCCCGTAGCAGTGGGCTTTGAGACTTCCGGGCGACGGCTCGGTGTAGGACCGAAAGTAGCGACCAGAGGGGGGTGAATGGGCGCCTAAAAAATTCTTTCGAATCAATGGCCTGCTCCCAATACCCAACGCACCTCAAAAGACTAAGCAGCAAAGCGAGAACAGATTGCCTAAGTCTAAAAGTATCTAGCCTAGAAGCAACTGATATTAAAAAGGAGAAACACCAATACAATGCTAATAGACAGATAAACTGTATACACAAGACATGGCAAATTAAACTTCTCAAAGGATGATCTAAGTGTAAATAAAGTGTGATGAGAAGTTACTGTTCAAATCTGTCTCCTGTTCAAAACTTGTCGAAGCCTGCTTCGCTGGTTGAGGCCTGCTTCGGAGGTTAGTGGCGAAGTCTGCCGAAGGCTGTTGTGAAAGTGCCGAAGGTTTGTTGTTTATCCTAGTTCAAGTGCGACTGAGAGCCAAAATATGCTTCAAAGCTAAGTATGATAGTGTCGAAGCTTGCTTCGAACAGTGTACTTCAAAGCCTAGACTTCGAACATAAAACTTTGAACAAGCTCACAGAAAAACAACCTTCGAAAGAGTAGCGAAGCCCAACACACGACAGACAGATCAAATCGAAGCCTACACTCAAACTTCGAAGCTAGCTTGGTCGAGGTATGACAACCGAAGTTGAGACCTTCGTTCAGAGGATTAACTTCGAAAGACAAGCTCCGAACATACACATTGTGACCTTCAAAAAAGACAGCAAGAAGGAACTCTCGTTGAGCGAAGTCTACCAGAAAAACAAGCTTCGAAGCCAACTTTGAAACCTGTCGAAGTATGGACTTCGAAGAGCTCAAGTCGGAGTACCTTCGCACAGACGTTCGAAGTATGACACGCTGACAGCTCAAAAAGTACTTCGAAGCTAGAAACACAGTACACAAAGTGAAGTTGAAATTCAAGCGAACCCCTCAGGGAAGTCAGATCGAAGCCTGCCTCACGGAGCTGAGGGACTTCGAACAGAGAGAAGGGGCTTCGACAGGAACAACCAGAAAAGGGACTTTGGCCCTGTCAACACAATCAAAAAGCTACGTAGTAAAAAGTAAGCCTAGAGTACTAGTGTACTGTTGCTACAGGAAAGTAGTACTACTTGCAACAGCAAGAACTAGTACTACTTGCGTGAAGAACAAACGCAACAGAGACACATTCTCAGGAATAAAAACAACAGCGCACACCGAACCGAAGCTTCTGATTCAGAGAAATCAATGCACACACCTCAGCAAGAACAGGAGATAGAATCTCACTGGAACAAATAGAACAGAGGGAATGCAGTAAAGAGCAAGGCTCAAACAGGAACCTGGCGGCGCACAAACAGAAGCAGGAGAGAGAAACTGCAGGAAGCAAAATGACCCAATAGATTGAAAAGTGAATTCTGGAAGGGTAGCACAACCCTAGGGATTGGGGTCCTATTTATAGGCTGCCCAACACTTAGGAATATTCTAACAGCCCCTTAGGGTTTTTACAGACGCTAAAATAAAGGAAATGACTCAACTGCCCTTAGGAATTTTTACAGACATGACTGACTGACTGTGGGCCTAGAGATACAGATGACTTATCCGGAAGCTAAGCTTTCGTAGCGACTACGGCTTCTCTTCTGGACAGTCCGATACAGAATCAACGGTTGTCAGTTTTGCGCCGAAACTGACAAAGCCTCCACCAACTTTGCACCAGGTACCCGGATTGAGCCGGCCTGATTCCGCAGCTCTCTCAGCCCGGCAATCACTCACCGCCCATTTACCTGAGTCAATCCTGGTCAGCAGCCTAGTGGGTCTTCTATTGCTTCTGGCCCATGTACCCGGATTGGACCAGCCCGACTTCGCAGCTCTCTCAGCCCGACAGTCGCTCGCTGCCCGTGTACCTGAGTCACACGCGGCCCATGAAACAGCAGATCTCCTCTCTTCATCTGTCCTTTTTGACTATCGTTGACAATGACTCATCACATCTGGAGCCATGAGGCCCACGCTATTCAGCATGGCTCCTCAATCTCGCCCTTGATGAGTGTATTGTCAACACTTCATTTCTTCAGCTCTTCAAAACCTGCCAACACATGTGGAAACACGATGACAAAGCACAAGAAAAACAAAGAAGAAGAAGAAAAGGTAAAAGTTTAACCCTAATGACCGAAAGCTAAACAAAAGCAAGAAGTGGTCATTATGGTTAACCAAAACGTAAAAAGCTCAAAGAGTGCGATTTCAGAACAACAAGGATATCAACAGAGTAAGAGCAAGCGAGGCAAAAACTCCCCCCTTAAACTCTGATCCCAAAATTTCTCCCCCTTGTTGACAAGTGAACTCATCAAGCACTCAAAAGAGACACAGACTCCCCCTGAAATGCAACTCCCCCTCAAAATATGCAATGAATTCAACTAGAGTGCATGTGGAGTGTAGAAAGCATGCTTCTCAGATATGATTGACTGCAATTACAACATCTAATAGATACAGCAAAAGACATACTGTCTACGATACAAGGCATGATCAGTACAACAGATGATATCTAAAGAAAGTCATTAGCACGCATTTTCAATTTTTGCAAACAAAAGCATCACCACATTTTCCAGTTGTCAAGCAAGGTAAAGCATGATATGCAAAGGCTAACTGATATCTACCAAGATAAGCATTATCCAAAACAAAGTGCTTCAGCAAACTTGTTGTCATTTCATTTTGCAGGCTTTTTCTTTTTCCTTTTTCATTTTTGCCAGGGGTTATTTGCATGTCAAACCTTATGCTGACCGACCAAGTCAAGCCTAGGTTAGAACTGGACCATCAGAAGCTTAAGACATTGGTCTTGGCATACATTACACTGTCCTAGTTCATACCAAGGTGCTATGGTACGCAGTCTAGAACAATGCAATGCGACAAAACAAACCCACGTAGATCTTTTCAAGTTATTCATAAAAGGCATGGAATTTTCATTTTTCTTGAGTTTTCATCATTTTTACAACACATTTCCATGTTTTAAAGCAGAAAGATGCCCAAGTTGCTTGTTTGCATCTAAGTCAGGAAACTAGCTACAAGGCATGCAACAGATAGCAAGAACATTCAGCCTACGCGTGCTGGTTACCAGAAGCCATGGTGATCATTTTTCAAGTTTAAAACATAAAAGCCATGCATATGACAGATATCAGACATATCAAGCGAACTGAAACAAGGCATGATCATTGACAAGTAATCAAAAGCATGTACCAGCTAGAATAAGTAAAGCAGTTCAATCATATAACAGAAGCAGACTCAAAGTGTGATATGTGAATATGCAAGATATGAACACACACAAAAAGACTCAAGAAAAGAGTAAAGAAGAAAGAAAACCGACGCAAAATATCCTAGAAAGGATACACAACACCCAACTCCCCTCGTAAACGCTCAAAGATAGACTGATCTAGGGGTTTGGTGAAAATGTCAGCCAACTGATGATGGGTATCAACATGAACAAGGTCAATGACACCTTTCTCATATTGATCCCGCAGAAAATGAAAACGCACATCAATGTGTTTGGTTTTTGAATGGAGACAAGGGTTTTTCCCTACACTAATAGCACTAGTGCTGTCACAAAACAATGGAACCCTGGTAGGAAAGAACAACCCGAAATCTCGCAGAGTAGAAATCATCCAAACTAACTGTGAGCAGCAGCTAGCAGCAGCTACATACTCAGCCTCAGTAGTCGAAAGAGCAACTCCAGATTGCTTTCGAGAAGACCAAGACACAAGAGATGAACCAAGAAACTAGCAAGTACCGGAAGTCGACTTGTGATCCAACCGGCACCCACCAAAGTTGGCATCCGAAAAGCCAGATAAATCGAGAGATGATGATGCTGAATAGAAAAGACCAAGATCAGGCGCATAAGTGAGATACCTGAAGATGCGCTTGACAGCCTGCCGATGAGACGCGCGTGGTGAAGACTGAAAACGCGCGCAAAGTCCCACGACGAACTATATGTCTGGTCTTGTTGCCGTTAAGTACAACAGCGAACCGATCATCCCTCGAAACTCCCTCTCGTTGACCTTGACGCCGCTCTCGTCCTTGTCCAGACCCCCAGATGTGCCCATCGGGGTCATCTGCGGCTTCAACTCACCACCAATGTCAAATTTTTTCAACATGTCACGAGTGTACTTACCTTGGTGGATGAAGGTGTCGTCCTTGGTCTGCTTGATCTGGAGCCCTAAGAAATACTTGAGCTCACCCATGAGGCTCATCTCAAACTCGCTGTGCATCTGCTCAGAAAACTTGGACACAAGAGAATCAGTAGTACCGCCAAAGATAATATCGTCCACGTAAATCTGAGCAACCAAGAAATCAGAAGCAACTCTGAGCAAGAAGAGAGTTTTATCCACCGAACCCATCACAAAGCCCTTCCCCAACAAAAACTGCTTCAACCGGTCATACCAAGCCCTGGGGGCTTGCTTCAACCCGTATAAAGCTTTTCGCAACTTAAAAACATGTCGAGGAAACTTAGTGTTCTCAAAACCGAGGGCTGCCTAACATAAACTTCCTCCTCTATGAACCCGTTCAGAAAAGCACTCTTAACGTCCATTTGAAAAAGCTTAAAACCCTTCGAAGCGGCAAAAGCTAAGAGAATGCGAATGGACTCAAGACGGGCAACAAGGGCGAAAGTTTCTTCAAAATCAATACCCTCTTTCTGGCAAAAACCCTGGGCAACTAATCGAGCTTTGTTGTGCACCACAACCCCATCTTCACCTTGTTTGTTCTTGAACACCCACTTGGTGCCTATGGGGTTGCATCCTGGTGGCGGCTCAACTAGTGTCCAAACCCGATTACGGACAAAATTCTCAAGCTCTTCTTGCATAGCATTAATTCAATTTGAATCAGAAAGAGCATGAGAAACATCTTTGGGCTCAAAAGATGCAACAAAAGCAGATTCAGCAAACACAGCAAGAGAGATAGATGAACGCAAAGTTCTCTCAGTCAAATCACCGATGATGAGCTCTAAGGGGTGATCACGCTGAACTGCTCGGGTTCCCTGGTGAACTGAAGTCACCTCACCGGAGTCAGCAGCTGGCACCTCTGGACTCGACTGAGGGGGCTCGATCGAAGTGGAAGAAGTGATCAGAGGTCCGCCCTCATCCTCAGTCGAAGTCTCAGAAGGTGTGGGCTCTATAGGAGATGCAGAAGGCCCACCCTCATCAGCAACTGGAGTATCCTCATCTTCCTAGAAGATGGACTCTCCGAGCTCATCATCACTAGAAAGCTCAAAAGGAGTCAAAGAAGGCAAGGACTCATCAAATGAAACTTTGCAAGTCTCGACAATCTGCTGGGAGTCGAGGTTCCAAACACGGAAGCCTCGAGAATGCAAAGCGTAACCAAGAAAAACACCGTCCCAGCAACGAGACTCAAACTTGTCCAAATGTCCTCCCTTTGTAAGACCGAAAGTAGCGACCAGAGGGGGGGGGTGAATGAGCGCCTAAAAATTTCTTGCTAAACTAAAATTTAATCCCAACACCCAACATAAACTTAATCAGACAATTAATATTAGCAAGTACTGGAATTAAAGTTGTCTAGCTTGAAAATGACCGATTTGCTAATTAAAATGATATTAAAAATAAACTAGACAGAAATAATGCAATAAATAAAATTGGCACTAGAAATATTTAATATCATCCGCAGAATACCTAAATAAAGGCTTAAAATAATAATATCTCAGTCTAGAAATAAAATACTAATCGAATGAATAAATCTAGGATCATTAAAAATTAATTCAGAACTCAACCTAAAATATTGCATGTAAAAACTATTATAAAAATATAACTGTGACTAATAAATTTTTCTTTTCTTTTTATATGAGCAAATTATACAGATAAAAATTAATACGAGATAACTAATAAAATTTAACAAATTAAAATAGCAACTAAAATTCGAAATATATTTTCAGCTAATTACTTAATAGATGATTATCTCTAAAACTGATCTACCAAGGAAATAGGAAACTAACTTGCATAAAAATAGGGAATTTTTCTTGCTGGAAGAACGTGCCGCAGAAAATCAATCTTCTCTGTTTCCTTGCATCGACGTCGTGCCTGGAGATGACAAGCTAGTGGCTAGCTGTAGCACGGCTTGTAGTTTGTGGGGCCCGCAAAATGGACGTGCCAAAACAGGAGGCTGGCCGGAATAGTTTGCTTTCGCAGGAGATCCGTCGATGTCACAAAAAAAAACTTTTCGCTGTGGAAATTTTTGCTCAGGGATGCCGTTCGCCACCGTCTTTGCCTGGGCAAAGTCTGCGTACCGCAGGAGGCCAGACGCCGTGGGCCCGCCTGGCACGGTGTGCACCTGCTCGCCGCATGTCTGAATCTGCAGCGCCGCGGGAAATCGTCGGCGAAACTTCAGATCAGAAAATGAAAAGTTTTTCGGTGGAAGATGAAAACCAAAATAAGAGATTGAACTGTAGTAGATTGATCTATCACCAAAACAGTCAACTATCCCCAAGGGGATATTGGCCTATTTATAGGCAAATCCTAATACATGAAAAGACTACTTTACCCTCGGGTAAAATAAACTGACTCTAAAATAAATTCCGAAAATTACTAAAATAATCTTAGAAAAATTAACTGACTCGAATAAAAATATTCTAAACTTAAAAGCTAAATATTAATATCCTAAAAATGAATTAATGATAGATTGTCAGTTTTACGCCGAAACTGACAAAGCGTCCACCGTCTTCGCACCAGGTACCCGGATTGGGCCGACCCGACCCCGCAGCTTCCTCAGCCCGGCAATCGCTCGCCGCCCGTGTACCTGAGTCAAACCCAGTCAACAGACCAGTGGATCATCTGCCGCTCCTAGCCATGTACCCGGATTGGGCCAGCTCGACTCCGCGGCTCCTCTGCCCGGCCGTCGCTCACTGCCCATGTACCTGAGTCACATGCGCCTCAGACCCGACAGATCTTCATCTCTCCCTTCCTTTGACTTCCGTTGACAATCACTCATCACATCTGGAATATCAAAACCATATTCTTCAACATGGTTTCTCAATCTCCCCCTTGATGAGTGCATTGTCAACATCCTTTTCACCTCATCTCCAGAACCTGCAAAACATGTGGAAACAAGAAAACAAAAACAAAAGAAAATAGAAGAAGGAAAATAAAAGTTTAACCCTATTGACCAAAAGCCAACCAGCAGCAAGAAACACGGTCATTATGGTTAACCAAAAATAAAGACTCAAAAACAAGTGCAATCTCAAAATTGCCAACAAGAATAAACTCCCCCTGAAATAAATCCCAGAGAAAGCCGAAAATATATCCAAAATTTCTCCCCCTTGTTGACAATTGGACTCATCAAGTGAGACTAAATGCACTTTAAAGAGACATAGACACAAACTCCCCCTGAAATGCAGCTCCCCCTCAAAATATGCTATGAATGCAGATGGGGTGCAAGTGGAGTGTGAAAAGCATGCTTCTTAGATATGATTGACTGCTATTACAACATCTAACAGGTATAGCAAAAGATATATTGTCTAAGATACATGACATGATCAGTACAATAGATGATATCTTAAGAAAGTCATTAGCACACATTTTTCCATTTTTGCAAAACAAAAGCATCACCACATTTTCTAGTTAACAAGCAATGTAAAGCATGATATGCAAAAGCTAACTGATATCTACCAAGATAAGCATTGTCCAAAAACAAAGTGCTTCAGCAAACTTGTCATCTTTTTAAATTTTTTAGACTTTTTCTTTATATTTTTCATTTCTGCCAGGGGTTATTTTCATGTCAAACCTTATGCTAACCGACCAAGTCAAGCTTAGGCCAGAACTGGACCATCAGAAGCTTAAAACACTGATCTTGGCATACATTACACCGTCCTAGTTCATACCAAAGTGCTATGGTAAGCAGTCCAGAACAATGGAATGCGACAAAAGCAAACTCACCTGGATCTTTTCTGATAATCATAAAAATGCATAAATTTTTATTTTTCTGAATTTTTATCATTTTTATAGCACATTTTTCATATTTAAAGCATATAGATGTCCAAGTTGCGTATCTGCATCTAAGTAAGGATCTAGCTACAAGGCATGTAAAAAATAGCGAAAGCATTCAGCCTACACATGCTAGTTACCAGAAGCAATGGTGATCATTTTTTTTTAATTTTAAAGTATAAAAGCCATGCATATGACAAATATCAGATATATCATGTGAACTGAACCAGAACATGATCATCGACAAGTAATCAAAAACATATACTAGCTAGAGAAAGTAAAGCAGATTAATCATATAGCAGAAGCAAGCTCAAAATGTGACTAATGATTATGCATGATATGAACGCACACAAAAAGACTCAATAATAAAAAATAAAGAAGAAAATAAAAAACTGATACCAATGAAAAGCTGACTCAAAATATCCAAAAACAGATACACAACTCCCAAAACACGATCAATAATCATGAGTGGGACCAAACGATCCAATGCCAGGTTTAGTAAAAGTGTTGAACCAGTGTCGAGCCATCTGCGCGTATGTAGGAAAGCAAAAGGAATCATATGAGTTTGGACTGAAGCGCGAATCAAAGCGCGGTCCTCTGTTCTTCCTAAAATCATGGTCGCGAGATCTAACAACGTATCCATGACGATCTGGAACTCTGCCGGAACAGAAACCACCATTCGGAGCACGGTAGTGAAAACCGTCTCCTCTACCACCACCTACACGACGTGGCCTGGCCTCTAGCCTCTCTCCACGTCGAGGGACTCTCTGTCTACCACCCTGCTGGTAGAACTGCTCCTGCCTACCCCGAGCTCTCTCTGCACGCTCAACCCGTTTCCTCCTAAAGCAAAACTCCTCAAGATGCCCGTCTCTCTGACAAAACTCACAGTGATAGGTAGGCTTCTTGAAATGTGGTTGAGGCTTAGGGTTCTTAGGCTTGGTGGTGTTGGTTGAAGCATCTTTGGTGTGAGAGGGTCCAGGTAAAGAATCAAGAGTGGTGTGAAGAGTTTTAGGCTTAGGAATCCAGATCTGCTTCTTAGGTGGAGCTTTAGGTTGTTCTTGGATTACTCCATCCTTGGGCTGACTATCCTTAAAGGACTCACTGGAGTGAGTCTTGGGATATCTCTGTTCTGGAGTCATCTTACTCCACTCCACTGCACGGCTAATGGCGCTCTCAAAATCAGCCTTGGTATATGTGTACCCTACCCCAAAACCATCCTGTCTCTTGAACTGCTGGATCATCATGCCGAGCTGTGGCTCTCTAGCACTAATCCAACTCAGGATTGAACGGAGGTAAAAATTTTCGTTATGAACATCAGCTAGCTCCTCTCTCAAAGAAGCTAACACCTCCACCTGAGACAAGCAGATCTCACACTCTTTATCAGTTTCGACAGACTTCTCAGCTTTTAGCTTGATCAACTCCATTCTAATGGACAGGCAGTTCTCACAAATAGTGGATGGAACTGACAAGGTCTCAAGCTCTAGCTTAGTTTGCTCCAACTCACCTCTCACTCCAGCTAACTCGCTCAACTGCTCATCACTCTTGGCTCTCAGCTCAGCTATACTAGCTAAATGAGATGGGCAGTCTACACAAGGTACGACGACAGTGGCATGAGTATCTTTTAGCTCTTGCTGAGTGCTCTCAAGCTCAGTGGCCAATGCGTCTCTCTCATCTACTCTCTCTGTGTACCTGGACTTAAGAGTCGTCAGGTCACACAACAACACCTCACAGTTAGGGCACTCACCACTATCGCCCAAGCAAGGGGAAGAAGACAGACTCTCAATCTTGCCATTCGCCGTGGCAAGCTCACTCTCAAGCTCATCTATCCTCTTCTTAGCCCCTCTAAGAAGTTTCTCCCTATACTTCAACTCCTGACTGTTCTGTTCTAGTAAATTAACAACTTCTTGTTCATAGGAAGATGCCTTCTCATAGTCGTCATCGTCGGAGTCGTCGGAGGAGTCCTTTTTTTTCTTCTCCCAAGAGCCATTGAACAGAAGCTCCTGTGAGATCTTCGGCTGTGGTGTGAGTGACTCTTCGGCTTGTCCCCGAAGCCCATGAAACAGAGGCCCGCCGGATTGTCCCTGTCCTTCCCTTTCCTGATCATGATATCTTCATCACCTGAACTCGAGGACGATGAGGAAGACGAGGATCTCTTGGAGTATCTTTTCTCCATCTCGGCGAAGAAGGTCTCGTCTCGCTTCTTGTTCTCACGCCTATAATCTTTTAGAGCCTTTCGAAAGAATCTTGTCTTGGGCTTTCCCTTTGTGGAATTGTCGTGCTTGCCGGAGTTGTAGGAGTTGCCACCGGTTCCCTTCTTGTAATTTTTCTGCTTGGGACAGTCGGCGATAAAATGACCTGGATCACCACACTCAAAGCATCCGGATTTTGTGCCGTGTCTCTTAAACATTCGCTTATCATAAACACGTCGCACCCGGTTGTTAAACAAGCACAGATCATCATCTCCTAGAGTATCAAATTGTTCCTCGGAAATCGACATCAAGGAAAACGCAGTACAACTCATGGCATTAGGATCAGCAGATGGTGTCGCAAGCGCCAGAGTCTTTGATCCAGAACCACTGAGATTTGATCTCAACTGGATATCGACCTCTGTGGCCTTGAGCTTACTAAAAAGCTCTCCGATGGTCAAGGTATCATATGATGTGCTCTCAACAATAGACGAGACTTTGATCTCCCAGATCTTTGGGTCCAAGGTATGGAGTACCTTAAGAGCCTGTTTATGATCCGAGACCAGCTGATCACCCTCGGCCTTGTTAACACGAAGCTTGTTAATGATCGATTGAAAACGACCAAACAAAGCCTCGACAGTCTCACCCGGCTTCTGTGAGAAATTTTCATACTCACGCCGATAGGTCTGATATAGTCTAGCCTTGACCTGAGCTGTCCCCTCATGATGTGCCTGGAGGGTAGCCCAGATCTCTCTCGCAGTGGTGAGATGGCTCACACGCTCGAACTCACTAGGACCTAGACCAGAAAATAAAATGTTCACCGCCTTACTATTATTTTGATGCTGGGTAATTATATTTTCAGCAGTATCCGCAGCAATAGTCGTAATGGTGAAACTAGGATGAACACAAATCTCCCATATGTCCGAGCTCTGGCTCATAAGGTATGCTCGCATGCGAGTCTTCCAATAAGTATAGCCAAAAGCCTCTAGGGATGAGATTTTACCAAAAGACGTCATGGTCACTACCTAGGTTTTGAATGGGTTAAGATATTAGAAAAAAAAACCTAACCTCGCTCTGATACCACTTGTAGGACCGAAAGTAGCGACCAGAGGGGGGTGAATGGGCGCCTAAAAATTTCTTGCTAAACTAAAATTTAATCCCAACACCCAACATAAACTTAATCAGACAATTAATATTAGCAAGTACTGGAATTAAAGTTGTCTAGCTTGAAAATGACCGATTTGCTAATTAAAATGATATTAAAAATAAACTAGACATAAATAATGCAATAAATAAAATTGGCACTAGAAATATTTAATAACGTCCGCAGAATACCTAAATAAAGGCTTAAAATAATAATATCTCAGTCTAGAAATAAAATACTAATCGAATGAATAAATCTAGGATCATTAAAAATTAATTCAGAACTCAACCTAAAATATTGCATGTAAAAACTAGTATAAAAATATAACTGTGACTAATAAATTTTTCTTTTCTTTTTATATGAGCAAATTATACAGATAAAAATTAATACGAGATAACTAATAAAATTTAATAGATTAAAATAGCAACTAAAATTCGAAATATATTTTCAGCTAATTACTTAATAGATGATTATCTCTAAAACTGATCTACCAAGGAAATAGGAAACTAACTTGCATAAAAAATAGGGAATTTTTCTTGCTGGAAGAACGTGCCGCAGAAAATCAATCTTCTCTGTTTCCTTGCATCGACGCCGTGCCTGGAGATGACAAGCTAGTGGCTAGCTGTAGCACGGCTTGTAGTTTGTGGGGCCCGCAAAATGGACGTGCCAAAACAGGAGGCTGGCCGGAATAGTTTGCTTTCGCAGGAGATTCGTCGATGTCACCAAAAAAAACTTTTCGCTGTGGAAATTTTTGCTCAGGGATGCCGTTCGCCACCGTCTTTGCCTGGGCAAAGTCTGCGTACCATCACTCACTGCCCATGTACCTGAGTCACATGCGCCTCAGACTCGGCAGATCTTCATCTCTCCCTTCCTTTGACTTCCGTTGACAATCACTCATCACATTTGGAATATCAAAACCATATTCTTCAACATGGTTTCTCACCCTTCTTGAGCACAAAGCACTTGCAGCCAAACGCTCGTAAGTGGCTCACCTTGGGCTGTCTGCCAAACCGCAACTCATACGAAGTCTTACCTAAGTAAGCTCGAAGAAAAATGCGGTTGGCCAGATAGCAAGCCGTGTTCATGGCTTCAGCCCAAAAACGCATAGGAGTCCTGTGCTCACCGAGCATCGTCCTGGCCATCTCGACTAGCGTGCGATTCTTTTGTTCCACAACGCCGTTCTGTGGGGGAGTGTAAGGAGAAGAAAACTGATGGTCCAGACCCTGATCACTACAGAAGCTGACGAATTGAGAGTTCTTGAACTCAGAGCCGTTGTCGGAGCGAATTGCTCGCATCCGACCATTGTTCTCATTCTTCAGCTTCAAAATCAGGTCATGAACAAACTGAAATGTTTCATCCTTAGACTCCAAAAAGAAAACCCACGAGAATCGAGAAAAGTCATCAACAATGACAAGCGCGTACCACTTCCCACTGACTGAACGTACCCGAGCTGGACCTACAGTGTCCAAATGTAAGAGCTCGCCTGGATACGAAGTCATCACCTGAGTCACAGGTGAGTGAGAAGCGGCAACCATTTTCCCATGACGACAGGGATGGCAAACTAGATCCTTCTCCATCTTAAGCTTGGGAAATCCTCGGATGAGGTCCATAGAGCTCAACCTGACTAGCAGATCAAAACTCAAATGACCTAACCTCCTATGCCACTTCCAGAGCTCAGAGGAGGATCCAACAATCAAACAACGAGAAGGGCCAAAAGAACTAGAGAAGTCAATTCGAAAAACTTTACCGAATGGTAAAATCTGGCAAATCAAAGACCCTCTAGAATCAACCACAGAAGAATTTCCCTTCTTAAACCGCACTTCCAAACCATCCTCAAGAAGTTGCGAAACAGAAATCAAATTGAAGTTCACATTTTTAACCAAGGCAACATTCTTTAAAGAGAAATGATCTGAAATGCGAATTGAGCCAATGCCACTTACTTTCCCTTGACCACTGTTCCCGAATGTGATGTACTCTTTGGAGTTCGGGGGAGTGAGACTGGAGAACCATCTGCGATGTCCCGTCATGTGGCGAGAGCATCCTGAGTCCATGATCCAAACGTCCTCTAGTCCCCGATCCTGCACAATCAATGGCTGTAAGTGGGAGCAAATGGTCCGGCACCGGGTTTAGCAAAAGAGCTAAACCAGTGTCGAGCCATCTGCTCAAAAGACGGAAAGAAGAAATCATAATGAGATTCCAGACCAAAACGCGGCTCAAAGCGTGGTCCTTGGTTCTGCCTAAAGCCTCGGCCATGAGGTCCAGGACCGTAGCCAACACGACCTGGAGCTCTGCCGGAACGAACACCACCATCTGGAGCACGGACATGAAAGCCGTCTCCCCTACCACCACCTACACGACGTGGCCTGGCCTCCAGCCTCTCCCCGCGTCGAGGAACCCGCGGTCTACCACCCTGCTGGTAGAACTACTCCTGATCACCACGAGCTCTCTCTGCTCTCTCAACCCGCTTCCTCCTTGTAACACCCCAAATTTTCAAAACAATAAAAATATTATTAAATTCAATTTCTTGGAATATACATTTCTGAAATACTCTTTTATACCCTTTTGAACTACAACATAGAGTAGATGGCCAAACCAGGAGATGAAACTTTTTGTATATGATCCTAAGACCAAAATCCATTTTTGAGAATTTTTGTAAATTTTTACCAACCTTGGAAGTAGCCCTAATATTTTAATCTATTTCCTGGAATTATTTTTATTCAGAAATGCTTTTAGAACAGTGTTGGGCCCTCCCCCTCCCTTCTCTCTCTCCCAGCCGGCCCAGCCCGTTACCTCGCGCGCCTTAGGCTGACAAGCCAACCCCACCTGTCGGCACCGAACGCTTTCCCTCGCGCGCGCGCCCGACACCTCGGCCCCACCCGTCAGTCGCCACCCTCACCCTCTCGCGCCCACTGACGAGTGGCCCCCGCTTGTCAGGACCTTCGTCCCCGCGAGATCCGCCCCCGGATCCCCCCCTCGCCGGCCGAAGCCCTAACTCTGCCTAGGATCCGCCCTCGCCGGCCCCCTCCCTTTAATCCGACGCCTGCATTGAAGTCCCCTCAACACGCCGGCCGTTTCCCCCTATTAATCCCGCCCGATTCACGTCCAGGTGCGTTGAACCGCGTCAACCCGAGCTCGCCGGCGTCAAGGCGCATTTATCCCCGGCCACCGTCGATTGCGCCCTCCCTGCCCCCGCTGGTACCCCTATTTAAACCACGGCCCTCCACCGCGTTCGGTTCACGCATCCTATTGAACTCAGACCAAACAGAGCGCCCTCCACTCGGTCTTTAGCGCAACATCGCCGCCCGACCTCCAGCCGTCGATCGCCGTCGCCGGAGTCCCCCTCCGCCCTCGCTGACCGCACCGCTGCAACCGCAAGGACCTCCCCAACGCCGGCCACCACTCCGTCGTCGACGAACCTCGCCGGATCGCCGTCGCCGCCAAGGGCCCGAACGCCTCCACCGCCTCCTCTCATCGCCGCCCCCCCGTCGACCTTTTCTCACCGCCGAGGTACCCCCATGATCCCCATGCCACCCTCGTTCCGTTTTAGGCCTTAGACTCGATCGCCATCGCTCGCCGTGGCCGCTGGCCCGCTCGCCGTCGTCGGAGAAGACGACCGGCACGGGTCGAGTACCCGTGCCGTGTCGGATTCACGCACGATCGTGCGATCTGGATCCGACGGTGACGATTAATCCCCGCGTGCGGTTTAATCTGATCCGTTAGATCTCGGCGAAGGGGTACGTTTTAATCTCGTGCGTCCGTTAGTTTTAAAACCCCGCATCGCATCTAAGCCGTCCATCGCGTACCGGTTCAAACGTTTTAATCCTGGCCGTCCACGTCACTTTAACGCGCCCCGCCCCGCCCTCGCGCATCGGATCTGGATCCGACGGTCCAGATCGACCCGGTGCACGCGCACAGTGCGCGGGTTCACCGTGGGCCTGGCTCACCGTGGACCCGAGGGGTTTAAAAATTGAAAATGAATTTCAGAAATACTTTTAAACTTGTAAAATTCATATCTGGCGCATTTGAACTCTAAAAATTGCCATTCCAATTTCAGAAAATTCATAATATTATTCTCTACATGTTTATGCAATAAAAACAGTAGGTTTACTTTGACTTTTTCATGTTTATTCAAATGAATATCCAAATGCCTTTAGGATTAAAATATAAATTCAAATGTTTAAACTTCAGAAAAATTTAGATTTATTTCCATTCTGTCCATTCACTGAAAACCATCAAACTAACATGAACTTTTCATTTCACACTTATTTGAGAATTTAATATGGCAATAATCACATTTAAACATTCTTTTCAAAGAAAGGACAACTCTTTAATTCCTTTAAAATTTATTTATAAAATAAACCACATAACCTTAACCATTGAATTTATTTTATTTATGATCAAACCAACTTTAACTTATGTGCTTATAATGTAATGTTATATTGTTTGATTGAATGTTGTGTTCTTTTTATTTTACTTTACTATATCAAAAAGACTACGACGTCGCCGAGGAGCCGGAGTACTTCCCCGAAGTCCCTCCCTCTCCTTTTGCTGAACAAGGCAAGTCACCAAACCAATCTTTTGAGCATATTGAACCCATGCTTAATTAAACTATCGCTAAAACACATAGGTTATATATGCATTAGTCAAATGAGCCCTTACAATATATTTATTTAGGATCCCCCGACCTTGATGTGCAACCCAAGCCATGCTCTCTAGCCTAAACTCCTTGTCACCATATGATAAATGTTATTAGCTAGTGTCCAATGTATCGACACGATCGCTATGGGATAAAAATGAGTCGTAGTACATGGTTCTACTATATGATCCCCATTGTTTCTTATCTATGGAATTCTGTCGGTGTCGGAGTTGTGGTTGTGAGTGAATGCATGGTGGGTTCCGGGTGCAAGCTAGGGCATTGGTCGGTAGCACCCGGGGCACTATAAGGACCGGTCTGAGGGATCCGTTGCAATACACTTACGTACTAACCACAAGTCTAGTGGGTAAGTCCTAACTAAGGTATGGGTTGTTCCAAACCGAGGCCACCATTTGGAGATGGGTCAAGTTGCACCTGCGGGTGACTTGTACCAATGTGGCGCAAAAGGGGGTGCGACGTTAGCCGGGATGCGGCCCGGCGCGCCGGCGAAACCTAGAGCGGGTGGTTATCGCTTGGAACATCTCATATCGAGGTTTTGGCACGAGTTCCCATGGTATGGGTCATCTTGTTTGGGATGAGTGCGTGCCTTGTGGGTACAGTAGTACATCTCTGATCAGAGTCTTAAATCTTTTCGAAAAGCCGAGCCCACGGTCAAGGGCGGGTTGCGTAACATCCCCAGTTAGTTTACTTTGAATATGTATGTGCATGATGGATTGACATGTAAGGACTGTTGTGCGAGGAGGTAAAACGTACTCCTCGAGTTAGTTGATGTTGATGATGTTCATGTTTACTTTCCGCATGATTAAAATGTGATCACACTAAATGCAATAACTGAACTGTACTTTTCCGCAATGTTAGCCATTACTCTTCCTTGTTTATTATCCTGCATTATTACTTGCATTCGCGGTGGCTTGTTGAGTACTTTTTGTACTCATACCCGTTGGACCCCACAGAGGATGCCTACTATGAGGACGGTCTGGAGTAGCGACCCAGTCAAGAAGAAAAATCCTGAAGAAGATGTTCGTCATGCCGTTTTCTAATCATTTTCATTTACTGTTTTTATTAAGACATTGATGTAATAAATATGGTCTGCGTACCATGGATATTGTCGTATGTACGTTGTCGCATGATGAACCTCTTGTATTATTGTTTTTCTACTAAAATTCAATAATGTCTCGATTTGGTAAATCGGGGCGCTACACTCCTGAAGCAAAACTCTGCAAGATGCCCGTCTCTCTGACAAAACTCACAATGGTAGGTGGGCTTCTTGAGATGTGGTTGAGGCTTAGGGTTCTTGGGCTTAGTGGTGATTTGTGCTGTCTTCTTGGGTTGAGAGGGTCCAGGAAGAGAGTCTAGAGAGGTGTGGAGGTGTTTGGGCTTTGGAACCCAGATAGGTTTCTTGGGTGGAGCTTTGGGTGGTTCATGGATTACTCCATCCTTGGGATGACAAGCCTGGGAAGACTCAGTGGAGTGAGTCTTGGGGTATCTCTGCTCAGGAGTCATTTTACTCCACTCCACTGCCCGGCTAATGGCACTCTCAAAGTCAGCCTTGGTGTAGGTGTAACCTACCCCAAACCCATCCTGCCTCTTGAACTGCTGGATCATCATGCCGAGCTGTGGCTCTCTGGCACTGATCCAACTCTGGATAGAACAGAGATAAAAGTTCTCATTCTGAGAATCAGCTAGCTCCTCTCTCAAGGAAGCTAGAACCTCCACCTGAGACAAGCAGGTCTCACACTCGCTATCAACCTGGACAGACTTCTTGGCTTTCAGCTTGATTAACTCAAGTCTAAGAGACAGGCAGTTCTCAAAAACAGTGGGTGGAACTGACAATGTCTCAAGCTCTAGCCTAGTCTGCGCAAGCTCAGCTCTCAACCTCTCCAAATCACTCAAATGCTCATCGCCCTTGGATTTCAGCTCAGCTAAGGCAGCTAGATGAGATGGGCAATCAACACAGGGTGCGACGGCAGTGGCCTGAGCATCTTTCAGCTCCAGTTGAGCGCTTTCAAGCTTAGTGGCCAAAGCGTCCCTCTCATCAACCCTTTCTGTGTACCTAGACTTCAGAGTCGACAGGTCACACAGAAGCACCTCACACTTCGGGCACTCACTGCTATCACCCAAGCAAGGGGAAGAAGATAGACTCTCAATTCTGTCGTTGGCTATGGCAAGCTCACTCTCTAACTCATCTATCCTCTTCTTGGCCCCCCTAAGCATTTTTTCCCGATACTTTAACTCCTGACAATTTCTCTCAAGTAAATCAACAATTTCACGCTCATAAGATGATACCTTTTCGTTGTCGTCGTCGAAGTCATCGGAGGAGCTCTTTTCTTCCTTATCCCCAAGAGCCATTGAGCAGAAGCTCTTGCGGGATCTTCGGCGCTGGTGTGAGTGGCTCTTCGGTCTATCCCCGAAATCCATGAAGCAGAGGCCCGCCGGATCGTCCTTGTCTTTCCCCTTCCTGATGACAATCTCCTCATCGCTTGAGCTCGATGAAGAGGAAGAAGACGTGGACTGCTTGGAGTAGCTCTTCTCCATCCCGGCGAAGAAGGCCTTGTCGCGCTTCTTGTTCTCTCGCCGGTAGTCCTTCAGGGCTTTCTTGAAGAATCTGGTCTTCGGCTTGCCCTTGTTGAAGGAGGAGCTCTCGTGCTTGCCGGAGTCGTGGAAGCCACCACCGGTGCCCTTCTTGTGTCCATTGCGCTTGGGGCAGTCGGCGATGAAGTGACCTGGATCACCACACTCAAAGCACCCGGATTTTGTGCCGTGTCTTTTGAACATCCTCTTGTCATAGACACGACGCACCCGGTTGTTAAAAAGACACAGGTCATCATCTCCCAAAGACTCAAACTGGTCCTCAGTGATAGACATCAAAAAGAACCCAGCACAGCTCACAGAAGAGGGATCAACAGAAGGTGTAGCAAGGGCCAGGGACTTTGATCCAGAGCCAGTCAGATTTGATCTCAGCTGGATATCAACCTCAATGGCCTTTAGCTTGCTAAACAACTCAGAAGATACCTTGATCTCCTAGATCTTTGGGTCCAAGGTATGGAGAACCTTGAGCGCCTGCTCGTGATCTGAGACTAACTGAGCACCCTCAGCCTTGTTGTCCCGAAGCTTGTTTATGATCGATTGAAAACGACCAAACAAAGCTTCAACAGATTCACCTAGCTTCTGTGTGAAGTTTTCATATTCACGCCGGTAGGTCTGATAGAGCCGAGCCTTGACCTGGGCTGTTCCCTCATGGTGTGCCTTGAGGGTAGCCCAGATCTCTCTCGAAGTGGAGAGATGGCTCACATGCTCAAACTCAGTGGGACCTAAACCAGAAAAGAGAATGTTCAGGGCTTTACTGTTGCTCAGATGGTGGGCAATAATACCAGGAGTACCATGCTCAGTAACTGGCAAAATAACAAATGTATCGTGAACACAGATGTCCCAGATGTCCGAGCCTTGGCTCATAAGATAGGCTCGCATGCGAGTCTTCCAATAATTATAGCCATAAGCTTCCAAGGACGGGACCTTGCCAGGAGAAGTCATGATCACTACTGGGGTTTAGAACTGGTTAAGGTATGGAAAAAACCTAACCTTGCTCCGATACCACTTGTAGGACCGAAAGTAGCGACCAGAGGGGGGTGAATGGGCGCCTAAAAAATTCTTTCGAATCAATGGCCTGCTCCCAATACCCAACGCACCTCAAAAGACTAAGCAGCAAAGCGACAACAGATTGCCCAAGTCTAAAAGTATCTAGCCTAGAAGCAACTGATATTAAAAAGGAGAAACACCAATACAATGCTAATAGACAGATAAACTGTATACACAAGACATGGCAAATTAAACTTCTCAAAGGATGATCTAAGTGTAAATAAAGTGTGATGAGAAGTTACTGTTCAAATCTGTCTCCTGTTCGAAACTTGTCGAAGCCTGCTTCGCTGGTTGAGGCCTGCTTCGGAGGTTAGTGGCGAAGTCTGCCGAAGGCTGTTGTGAAAGTGCCGAAGGTTTGTTGTTTATCCTAGTTCAAGTGCGACTGAGAGCCAAAATATGCTTCAAAGCTAAGTATGATAGTGTCGAAGCTTGCTTCGAACAGTGTACTTCGAAGCCTAGACTTCGAACAGAAAACTTCGAACAAGCTCACAGAAAAACAACCTTCGAAAGAGTAGCGAAGCCAACCACACGACAGACAGATCAAATCGAAGCCTACACTCAAACTTCGAAGCTAGCTTGGTCGAGGTATGACAACCGAAGTTGAGACCTTCTTTCAGAGAATTAACTTCGAAAGACAAGCTCCGAACATACACATTGTGACCTTCGAAAAAGACAGCAAGAAGGAACTCTCATCGAGCGAAGTCTACTAGAAAGACAAGCTTCGAAGCCAACTTCGAAACCTGTCGAAGTATGGACTTCGAAGAGCTCAAGTCGGAGTACCTTCGCACAGACGTTCGAAGTATGACACGCTGACAGCTCAAAAAGTACTTCGAAGCTAGAAACACAGTACACAAAGTGAAGTTGAAATTCAAGCGAACCCCTCAGGGAAGTCAGATTGAAGCCTGCCTCACGGATCTGAGGGACTTCGAACAGAGAGAAGGGGCTTCGACAAGAACAACCAGAAAAGGGACTTTGGCCCTGTCAACACGATCAAAAAGCTACGTAGTAAAAAGTAAGCCTAGAGTACTAGTGTACTGTTGCTATAGGAAAGTAGTACTACTTGCAACAGGAATAACTAGTACTACTTGCGTGAAGAACAAACGCAACAGAGACACATTCTCAGGAATAAAAACAACAACGCACACCGAACTGAAGCTTCTGATTCAGAGAAATCAATGCACGTACCTCAACAAGAACAGGAGATAGCATCTCACTAGAACAAATAGAACAGAGGGAATGCAGTAAAGAGCAAGGCTCAAACAAGAACCTAGCGGCGCACAAACAGAAGCAGGAGAGAGAAACTGCAGGAAGCAAAATGACCCAATAGATTGAAAAGTGAATTCTGGAAGGGTAGCACAACCCTAGGGATTGGGGTCCTATTTATAGGCTGCCCAACACTTAGGAATATTCTACCAGCCCCTTAGGGTTTTTACAGACGCTAAAATAAAGGAAATGACTCAACTTCCCTTAGGAATTTTTACAGACACGACTGACTGACTGTGGGCCTAGAGATACAGATGACTTATCCGGAAGCTAAGCTTTTGTAGCGACTACGACTTCTCTTCTGGACAGTCCAATACAGAATCAACGGTTGTCAGTTTTGCGCCGAAACTGACAAAGCCTCCACCGACTTTGCACCAGGTACCCGGATTGGGCCGGCCTGATTCCGCAGCTCTCTCAGCCCGGCAATCACTCACCGCCCATGTACCTGAGTCAATCCTGGTCAGCAGCCCAGTGGGTCTTCTACTGCTTCTGGCCTATGTACCCAGATTGGACCAACCCGACTTCGCAGCTCTCTCAGCCCGACAGTCGCTCGCTGCCCGTGTACCTGAGTCACACGCGGCCCATGAAACAGCAGATCTCCTCTCTTCATCTGTCCTTTTTGACTATCGTTGACAATGACTCATCACATCTAGAGCCATGAGGCCCACGCTATTCAGCATGGCTCCTCACTCGGCAAGTCCGGGATTCCAGGCTCCGGCCTCATGCATCCCTGAGTCGAAGGTGGCCCAGGGTCGTAGGTGACCCAGAGTCGAAGGTGGCTCAACCTATCGCAGGTTCGGTGAATCCACACCAAATATCCTTTTCATCCACTACAGGATCAAGCTCAAGAAGCCTTGCTTCGTTATCTAAACACACATCGAGGCCTCGCTTCGCGTGACGTGATCTAATCTAAAAATTAAGCATCTCGAAGTCATGCTTCGCTTAAAATCTAAGTGCGTTTCGGAGCTTCGCTCACACCCTATATTCAAATCCAAGCATGCCGAAGCATGCTTCGCTTAATTTGGCTACGCTGAAGCCTTGCTTCGCTCCAAATTAATGCATTCGAAGCCCAAAAGAGGCCTTCGCTCGATGTGATATAAGCATCTGAAGCAGCCAAAAAGGTGCACCCCTTCGCATTTTTAATTGCCCGCACCAACAACGACTAAGTCCCTAGCTGCCACGAGCAAGGGGGGAAGTATGTATGCGAAGTGTGTGAATGTAATGCGCAGTACGAGTGTGACAAGCTAAAAACGTTCGAAACAATCAAACCATGCGAAGCATGCAGACGAAGTATGCAAATACAACAAATCTCATTCATTGAATGATAATTGAGAAGTGTGTTACAAATATACTTCGAAAATAGAATTATGAGTAGTCTGTGTCTAAGCCTAAGAAAAAGTGAGCTCGAGGCCCCAACCCTCGCTTGCCCTTCTTTCGGCCAGGGCCCCCTCGGCTGGACGAAGCCTCGTCGGAGCCTGCTCTCCCACATCCGGTTTGTCCATGCCCCGAAGCCCGCAGACCTCGTCTTCCACTTTGCAGGTTTGTCCAAGTCTACGAGGCAAGCGGTGCCGTGTCGGAGGCAGAAAAGTCTAAGGCTTCATCGCCTGCCAAGGCCATTCGCGAAGGCTGTACCCCCTCACTACGTGAGTTTACTACGAAGAAGCTTAAGTCTGGCGAGGAGGAAGAACTCCGAAGGGGCTCCGTCTTCATGGTAGCCAGCAGCTCCTGGGCTACTTCGGGGATGGCTTCACCGTTAGGGCCCCTCGGAAGTTTAAACCGAGGGGGGCCTTCAGACCTAGCTACCTCAAGGACCACCCATAATTGGCGAAGTTCTTCAGAGTCCTCAAGTACTTCGAAGTCAACATTCGGAGACTGAGCCTAGGCAGATATAAAGTACCCCCACATTTATATTAATAATATGATAAGTTTTTACAAGCCGACAGCTAAAAATTACAAGGAGCCTAAGGAGATCTACACCTTCGGAGGTGGAGGCGCCGACGTCGAAGGCTGAGCTAGCGAGGCATGTGCCCTGGCTCAGTGAAGGCAGATGGCCTTCTAGAGTTCGAGGACTACTTCGCAGCCTTGGGCCTTCCAAGGCTCCTGAAGACGGCGCCAGGCTCCGCGGACATCTGCTGGAGGTGTCACCAAGTGTTGGCCTCCGAAGGCCACCGGAGTCGCCGAGGTTGCTGCTTCGAGGTGGTTGCACCCCGCGTCGTGAAGCATTTGCAACACCCCTTGACCCGCCACTCGGCCGGCCATCAAGGCGAAGCCCTTCAAATATTGCTCCGCCGTCGTAGCCACCACCATCAAAAAATCAACGCAGTCCCCAATTGGATCCTGACTGCCGAAGTCTGGAGCCCGACACTCGGTCCCTATCTGTTCTAGGACCTCGGTTAGGCTCAGAGTGGCTTCGTCAATGTTGGCAACGACGAAGTTTTCAAGACAGTGGCCGGCTTGGCGAAGCTTGGAGTTATCCTCCGCCAACTGAGCTCTGGCATCCTTCACAGCTCGAAGCTCCGCTCGGAGCCTGTTGGTCTCTGAGGCCAAGGCTTCCCTTGCCTTGTCATCCTCGGCCCTCGCCGCCTCAGTTGAAGCTTCGGCCCGCCTTCGCTTCTCGAATTCTACCGAGACTTCACGTCGGAGGGCGTCCCTCTCCTCCGCCAAGCGCGTCATCCACCTGTTCGCAAAGGTTGACACTGCAGCGTTCAGTGCGAAGGCCTAAAAGAGTTCAAGAAAACCATAAGTGTTGATCGAAGACCAAAGTACAACTCGAAGGCTGCATAGGACTTCGCTCACCTGGATAAGGGCTTCGTTTGCGTTGATAAAGAGGTCCATGGGGCTCGAGTGGCTGAGTTGAGCCACCAAGCCTCCTACCTCCGCAGCCGTGCAGCCCTCACAGAAGTCATGGATGGCCGCCTCTGTCATGGCCCCCTTTGGCAGCAGAGGCCGGACAATTTCCTCCACCTCAACCTCCTGCACAGGTTTCAGCGGAGCTGGGCTTCGGTCCACCACCTCGATGTCCTCGTCGTCTTGAGGGTCGCCTTCGTCATGACCGTTGTATCCGTATTCTTCAGATGAGGAACTGTCGGACTCCGAGCTGCTGCTACCACTGCTGCTACTGCCGGAGGCCTCCACTGGCTTTGGTGCGGTGGGCCTCACACCGACATCATCTTCTGCAAAAAAGTTCAAGTCAATATCCACATATAAAAGAGAAGTATGTTTAAAGTGTTTACCTTCGTCGGAGATGTCTTCGAAGGTAGAGGGGTCGATGTGTGCCCCCCAATCCTTTTGCTGTGAAGCTGGCGCTTCAACCTCCGCACCCAAAGTCGTCGCCGTCGAGGTCTTCTCTACCACCTCGGTAGCTGCTGCCGGAGCCCCTGCTAGCTCTGCTTCTGTTTGAGGATTCGTGTCCGTTGCCTCCTCCGGAGTAGGGGCTTCGGTCACGGAGACCTCCGACCGAACCCTCGAAGCTTCGGGCTCGTCGTCGTCCCCCCTTTTCCTCTTGGAGCCGATTGTCGAAGGTACAAGATGGGAGAAGTCTGGCAGAGCCTAGACCTCCTCGACGCCGAGTAGGGTCCACACCCTGTTCCAGTGCTCCTAGGTCCCCACCAGAGCAAGCCGTTGGGCCTGCTCCTCAGGTGTCGAGGCTCCGACAACACGCTCCACCGCCATGATGGCCTCCTCTAGAGTCCTCACTTCAAGAGTGGCTTCATCAAGATTCCAAGTCAGAGTAAAGTTTTTTGGCGAAGTATGAAAGTGGAAAAGCTTCGAAGTCTTACCAAGGCGTTCTGTTGCCACTTTGTTTAGGCCCCCTCGGCCCGAAGGTTGGAAGAGGCCCTCTGGCCAAGAGCGCGCAAGGGGGCTGAGCCGGAGGGTGATAAACTCCTCCACGAGGTCCCTCATGCTCATCTTCACGGCCACCTTACGAAGGAGTAGGATCCTCGAGCGAAGGGTGTCGGGGCTAGTCTTCACCACACCTTCGCGCCGGTAAGAGATAAGCGCGTTGGTACTCCGAAGGGGAGAGTTCACACTGACGAAGGCATAGAACCACTCTTGATCCCACCTCGAGTACCATTTGTTGTTGGCAGCCCTCGCTGGGAAGGCATCTTGGTACTCCCTCCGAAGCTGGAAGTTAGCGCTTCTGAAGGCCAAAGCCCTCTTGACGTGGTATGCCCCCTCCCTCGGCTTCAGTTGGTAGTTGGCGTCGTGAAGAGCAACGAAGACGTCGGCGTGGCCCTCGCAGCCTTCGGCCCTCATAGCCCATTCAAACACTGAAAGCCTCGCCACGACGTTGGGTGATAGTTGAGGAAGCTCGAGATTGTAAGCCTTCAGGACTTCGCTCAGCATCCCCACGGCTGGCAATCCGAGGCCGACTTCAAATAAGGTCTCGAACAGCACCACTTCGTCAGCCCGAGGCCTCGGTATGGCCTCCGACATCTCCGGCACTCGAAGTTGGATCTTCGGCGAGATCTTCCCCGCGCAGGCCCTTCGGACAGACTCCTTTGTCGAGATTGAGGCCCTCATCTCGAGGGTTTGCTCAAACTTGTTTGATGGCGACCGAAGATCCTTCGGCCCCAACCGCCTCGCTATAGGCTTCACTGCCGCTGCTGCCGCTGCCTACGCTTGGGCGGAGCTCGAGCTCGAGCCCAAGGGCAAAGCCTTCGAAGCAACTTTCTTTGGCATTTCTGTGGAGCTTCGGCACGAAGGGCGCTAAAGCTTGCGAAGGATGCTTCGCGCGAAGCTAAGGAGGAGAAGAGAGCGAAGGATGCAAGGCGTTGAGAAGAAAGCAAATGAGAGGTGTGTCGAAGCCGTGTGCGGTAAACCTCTATTTATAGTCGGTAAAAATCCCGACGGTTCGCGTGCCGAAGCCACTGACAGGTGGGCCTCCAGTGAAGCTGAAGCGAATCGGCGCACTGTAACGGTCAATTTTATAGCTGTTGTGAAGTCAATTGATCTCCTCGAGGTCATTCTGACAGCTGACGCAGGCAATTATTACCTGCGCAATTCGAAGCTGCCTTCGGTCCAAGCTCCGAAGGCCTGTTTTCTCTGAAGTTGCAATTTTTACTGTCATTTGTCCCAAGGGTGCACGCACCCCTTCGTATCGAAGGCCTACAAGCGAGGGGCTACTATTGGGGGAATAAGTTTTCCATTGAACAGGGGCCAAATGATGTCAGCCTCCGACAGCCTTCGGCCCGGAGCCCAACACTGTCGAAGCATGTTCCTATCTGGTGAAGTAATTTCTAAGTTGCAAGGTCCTCTTCGGAGCCCTCTGGAGCGAGGCCTCCGAACCCCTTCGGAGCCCTCCAGAGCGAAGCCCCCAAGATCCCTTTGAAGTTCGCAGAAGCTAAGTCTCAGGCTAGTTTCGAAGTTATCCTCCGGGCTAACTTCGGAGTTAACTTTCGAGCTCTATTCGGAGTTAACCTTAGAGCTCCTTTCGAAGCTCCTCAGAGCCAGTCTCTGGACCCTTTCCAGCCAATTCAAAGCTAAGTCTCCGAGAACCCAGTTCGGAGTTTAGTTCAGAGTATACTTCGAAGCCCACTTCGGAGTGTACTTCGAAGCCTTCCTTGTGGCCTCTGCCTGAAGAGCTCCGGCCCCTACTCCGAACCCAGAAGATATCTGCACCTCGCTATTGTGTAGAAGCCATACCAGGGGCCCCTCTGCCCCTAGTATGTCATTTAGCTGGTCAAGAAGTGACGTTTATCTGACACGTATGTAAAGCTGTAAAGCACTTTGTACAGTAGCTAGCTCTTTTTTCCCTTTTTGCCCCTATAAGCCTATGACTTATAGAGGGCATTTTGGTCTTTTCCTTCGGCCCGCGTGCCTATAAAAGCAGGGCCAAGCCCTTGTAACAGGTTAGCTCTTCCAAGGCCATGAGAGCCCTGAGATTGATTAGACTCCACCAAGGCATACTATGCTAAATCCACCACAAACTGGACGTAGGGCTATTATCCCTTAGGGGAGGTCCGAACCAGTATAAATCTTTTATCCTTCTGAGAGAACCCTTCGAGGTTCATTTTACACACCATACACACATACAAAACTTGTGCTGTAGCTAACATAATTGCTACAACATAAAGCGTCACAAATAATTAACCTTGCCTAGCAGTTTCTGCACATCTTTCTTACATGTCGGTGCTACACATCCTCTAATTTTCTCAAGCCTCTTAGGATCAATTTCAATGCCTCTTTCATGAATCATGAATCCCAAGAACTTACCCGCTGACACACCAAAAGCACACTTGAGCGGGTTCATTTTTAATCCATACTGATGCATTCTTTCAAAAGCAACTCTCAAATCGGCGAGGTGGTTTTCCATAGCGTCCGATTTGACCACAACATCATCTATATAAACTTCTAACATAACCCCTAGCAAGTCATGAAAGATTAAGTTCATGGCACGTTGGTATGTGGCACCATCATTCTTTAAACCAAATGTCATTACTACCCACTCAAACAAGCCGACAAAACCCGAGCAACGAAAAGACGTTCTAAAAACATCTTATTCGGTCATAAAGATTTGATTATAACCAGCATTGCCATCAAGAAAACTTAGTACCTTATGTCCCGAGGCATCGTTGATCAACATGTCGGCTATTAGCATGAGATATTCGTCTTTCGGAGTAGCCTTGTTCAAATCCCTGAAGTCGACGTAGATGCGGATCTTGCCACTCTCTTTCTTCTCGATAGGCGCGATGTTAGTGACCCATTCCACGTACCTGCATGGCCTAATAAAACCTGCTGCTAATAGACGTTCAACCTTCTCTTTAACTCGGTCATAGATGGTCGAATTGAAGCGGCGCGATGGCTGTTTATAAGGCCTAAACCCGGGTTTGATGGGGAGCCGATGCTCAACAAGCTCTCAGCTTAGCCCGGGCATCTCACTGTAATCCCATGCGAAGCAATCAACATACGATCAAAGCAATTTTATTACTTCAACCTTTACATCATTATTCAGATTTTGATTTACAAACGTCGGCCTCGGAACACTACCATATCCTATGTCTACTTGTTCCAAAGGGTCGGCCGACGAGAAGCCTTGACCTAATTTTTCTACCTCGCTAAAATCTCCAATGGCTTCGGCGATACCGTCTTGAGAAGATCGATATTGCTCCACGCGAGATTATAGCCAATCAAGATTAGTGCTGGACATTCTCCTATCTTAGACACAACCGAGCCACACCGGTCGACTTCATGGAAATAGGAATGAACCTCCCCTCTGATACACTGATAAAGTCATAATCCGAGAGGTCTTGTCCCGACAAGCACTCTATCTCATCATGGGTGGCATCGCCGGACGCATCGGCCAAACTAACATGGGCTGATGTATTGGCGTACACTATCTCGACTTTGTCACCTTCCCATTGTATTAGGTGCTGATGCAAGGTGGATGACACACACTGATTTGCGTGGATCCAGTCATGCCCAAGCAATACATTATAATTGCCTTGTACGTCGACGATGAAGAAAGCGGTGGGTAGCGTCTTGTTTCCCATTGTTAGTTCCAGGGACAGTACCCCCTTGGCTTTCGTTGTGTCACCGTTGAAGCTGTTGAGGGCGACGTTGGTCTTCTTCAGGTCATCGTCATCTTTGCCGAGCTTCCTTAGAAGGGAGTACGTCGTTAGGTTCACGGTGGTGCCGCCATTGACAAGCATCCTCGAGATAGGCTTCCCATCGATGTGCCCCCTTATGTAGAGGGGTCTTAGGTGATGGTTCGTGTCTCCGGGCTTCTCGAATAAGGCGTCCCGTGGGCTGAGGTCTAGCTGAGCGACCCCGGCATCCTCCTGCAGTGGAGCGAACTCGAAAGACAACATGACGACATCGACGTCCATCGCCTGAGGAGCAGGCCCCTCGGAGACGGGAGTGTAGTCATCGTCGAGCAAATCGTCTTCGTCGGAGCTAACAACGGGGGCCGAGTCATCGACTATGACCGGCCTGGGTCTCTAGACTTTCTTCACGGTGGGCCGAGGATGGATTTCCTCAAAAAGTGTGTCCCGTGCCTCCTCGGCCTTCTCTTCTCGTATCTCCTATGCCCGCAAGCATTGCAACCTCCTCTTTTGTGACTTGGACATCCCCGAGGGTGCCCATGATGGCTGAGGACGGGTCTCGGGTGCCACGGTCTTGCTTCTAACATTTTTGGCCGAAGGGGACTTGCTTGTATCGGCCTCATATATCTTGTGTTTGCCATGAGAGGTCTCCTACTCCTGGTCGGTCGGACCAGCCATAGCAGGCCGGTCAGACCGGTATGTGTCAAAAACCGTCGTAAGGCCGGTCGGACCGGCCACAGTAGGCCGGTCAGACCGAGCTTCGGCTGAGTCTTCGCGCAGTCCCATCGGGGCATCCTTCGGGATTGGGACCTCTTGGGACCCAACCCTGATGACAATAATCTCTGAGGCGTATCCACGTTCATCCCTTTCGGCGACATCTCATGGAGCCCGGTTCTGAGGCACTACGAATAGGCGGTGAACAATATTGTTACCCTGCGATGGCCCCAGAACCTGCCACTCAGAGACACTAGAAGGAGTGTAAGTGTTAGTAGACGAACATTGCACGAAGTTCTACGGTGGTGGAGGCCAAGCCGGAGTCATTGTCTAGCAGTAGGGCGGTGGCATCGGAGGCTCTAGCGACTTCACCCACTGAGTGCCGAACCCGTTGGCTAGTTGGGAGCCCAGCCACGTCGATGGTACCTCGGACCAGACCAGCGAAGGGTCCTGCCAAGTCGGAGGTAAATTAGCCCATGGCGGAGGCGGGCTCGGCCACTAGAGGCTGAGTCCATCTGGAGGCTGTGGCCTGCTCGGAGGAGGTGGGTTTGGCCACTGAGGCCCAGGTCCACCCGGAGGCTGGAAACCCTCCGAAGGAGGCGGGTTCGGCCACTGAGGCTTGAAGCTTCCCAGAAACAGGGGCCAAGCCCGGGGAGGGTTCGGCCAATGAGGTCTGAACCCTGCCGGAGGTTGGGACCAACCCGGAGGGGGGTTCGACCACTGAGGTTCGAACCCTGCCGAAGGTTGTATCCACTCCGAAGGGGTGTTCGGACCTTGAGGTCCAAACTCAACACTCACGAGATTCGCCCTCCTAGAGGGCTTCGACCGACCCGGAGCCCGTGGGTGAATACCTCTTCTTTCAGACCTTCACTGGTGCATGTCCAAAAGCATCTTGTAAGTCACCTTCGGCCTTCTGCGATGTTTGGCCGAAGATGATGATTTAATATTTTCTTTCCACACCCCTACATTCGGATTCTTTGGTACAAATGTGCATGTGCGAGTGTCTCCTGTGACGATTGCTTTCCCCTTAGCCGACTCGGCCTACTCTGGCCGAATCAACACCTTCTTCCCTTCTAGCTCAACGTTGTTCATGGGAAAAGGGTCTCTATCTAATTTCATCTTTGGATTTGCTTCTATTTTCAATCATCCTTCGTCTATGGCTGATTTTACCCGCCGATGAAAAACGTTGCAATCGTTAGTGTAGTGAGAATGCGAATCCTGCCACTTGCAGTAGGGACGTTTTTTTAATTCGTCGGCGGATGGCATGAATTGCCCTTTCGGCAACCGTAGAAGTTGATTTTTTAATAGGAAGTCAAATATCTTATCACATTTAGTTACGTCGAATGAATATCTAATTTCATTAGGCCGACTCTTAGAGGGAGATGGCCGCAATTCGGAGCAAGTGACGGGTTTGGACTTCGTGCTCCAAGTCCATTCAGCCATGTACATTTTGGCCGGATCCTCTTCCTCTTCGGATTCTCCCTCGTTGGAGTGCTCCATGGTGTGGATCTCATCTTGTGGTTTATTAAAATTTTTAACGAATTTTCTATCTTTGGCCCGACCTTCATAGACCAGAGCCTATTGCAATAATTGGCTAATGTCCAAGAGGTTTTGATTATCCATACGTTATTGCAATAGCTCTCTTTCCGATACGTTTAGGCTAAAACATTTATTCTTGGTGTCTCTAAAGCGTTTAACGTACTTAGAAAGACTTTCGCTAGATCTTTGCTTAATCGCCGTGAGGTGTGATAGCCTAAGCTCGGTCTCACCTGTGTAGAAATAATCATGAACCTTCTACTCTAGTTGAGCCCATGTCTGCACGGAGTTCGGTGGAAGCGCCGAAAACCAAGTGAATGCGGTGTCGAACAACAATAGGGAAAATAACCTGAGTTTTAATGCATCCGACCCGCTAGCTTCGCCATATTGTGCTAGAAATTGGCTAATGTGTTCTAATGTGGATTTACTACCCTCGCCATCAAATTTCGTGAAATCTGGGACTATATAACCACGAGGGTACGAAATGGCGTCAAAGTGGTCGAGATATGGTTTTCGATAAACCCTATCTCTATCCCGAGGTGCAAATCCGGTGCACTCCCTAAATAGCGCGTGAATACGCTCCTCGATATCGTCGTGATCTAATGCTTGTGCGCGTCTTTCATGTGGTGGCGGGACGCGTGGCGGTATATCGACATGCTTTGGCCTATGCTGTGGTGTGGGAGTGTGCAGTGCGAGCGGCGGTGGCAGAGCAGGTATGGGCGCAGGCGGCGGTGGTACTTGATAAGCTGGGTTTGCCTGGCCATAAGCGTAGTTATGTGTTTCGGCTGTGGATGAAGTAGCCAGAAACGTGATGGTTTTTCTAGTATTGCCATCGGTTCTGCTATAAATATGTTGTGCTGGCAGAATACTAGTGATTGGTGCTGGTGAATCGGGCTCAGTAAAACCGAATCTTCTAAACACTGCCGCCACTTGCGAGACAATTGCGGGTTCTAGTTTATTGGCTAGCGAGGCGCTAACCGCCTGATCAATAGATGCAGCTATTCTACGGTCGACTTGTGAGGCAGATAAAGGGGGTGATGACGGGCGTACCTAGGTCAAGTCGAGGTTGTCGCGCATGACGAATCCCGAGTGCATCTTTATGCAATCTCTGAGCATCAGTTCTTCGACTTCCTTCTTTTTTGCTTCGATCTTTGCTCGGTCTTCCTCAGATATGTCCGCCATGGTGGGTGTCATAATGTTGCGGTCGTCGTTGTCCATGCTCCCCACAATGTTCATCAGCGATGTAGTGGAAGTAGATGTAGTAGATGTACCCGCCGCCGATATAGAGGTAGTAGTCATGGTTGGCGTTGTCCCTAGAGGAGTCGCCAGAAAGTGTGTTGATGCGGAAATGTGCCCCTGCACTTGGGCCGGTTCGACGTCCAAAAGTATCGCAGCGATACCGACGTCGCGTTCCAACTACCCTGGATAGTGACAAGGGATTTGGAGTCGCCAGGCAATCAGATAAATAATTAACATTTTAATCCAATTGGCCGAAAAGTATTAGTAACAATGTGAACAGTAACAAAATGACCAAAATACCTGGAATCGGCCAATTCTGAGGCCGATTCGGAGTTACAGCGTAATCTGGTCCGAAGGGTCCCTAGGACACCTTTGGCCTCATGCCCGGTCAGACCGGAGGTATAACCTCGGTCGGACCGGAGGTTGCGAAGTGGCTCCGGGCGAAGTCCCGAAGGTTGGCTGCAAAGTAAACTCCGGCACGGTGCGGAGAGCTCTGGTCGGACCGACGAAGCCTCCCCGGTCAGACCGATGAGGTAGGCTTCGAAGTGCACGGGCTCCGGCGCGTAAGGCTCCGGCGAAGGACTTCAGCGAAGGGCTTCGGCGCAGTGCGAAGTATCCTGGTCAGACCGGCAGGGCACCTTCGGTCTGACCGGCTGTTGCCGACAACAGCCTGACGAAGGGCTCCGGTCAGACTGGTATTTCAACGCTGGTCAGACCGAAGTAACAGATCCGATCTGCTAAGCCTCGGTAACCTTAGCAAATAATCTCCAATCGCCTCCAAACTTTGCAGAGATGTTTAGGAGGCAATTGATCTGCAAAAACAATAAGAGATCAAACACAATTCGATCGGAGGGCTGAATTGCCGAGTAGGGCGATAAAAACCGATAAAAAGGATATCAATCCGTTACGTGGATTAACAGGAGGTTCACAAGCGAACCATCAAGGGTTACCGTGATTACGGACGCGGCAGACGGAGGGCTTTCAAGCAAACCCACGAAGATGCGGAAAGTAAAGAAAATAAATGCGATTCAAAGCTAGGGCTTTGGATTTGTGTATTGGAGAGAGCCCTTGAATCGGCCTTGCCCCTAGTATTTATAGAGGGTGGGCTGGTTATCCCTGGCTAAAGATAGAGTTAGATGCGTCCAAAACCCTATAGAGATAAGTTTTGGGAGAAAATACCTTGAATCCTACTTAGATCCATAATCTGGACCCTGGCCGGTCTGACCGAGCCCATGGATCCGGTCTGACCGAACCTGGCCGGTTAGACCAGACCATAGCCTGTCAGACCAGACTTTGCCAGGTTTGACATATTTTCGGTCAAAAATACTATTTTTCAGTATTTGCCTAGTTTGACCATTAATGCCATTTTTTGCTATAAACAATTTGTAAATTAAACTAATATGTATTGCATAACCGGTACTAAAGATGCAATATTCCCATTGCATATTTGAGTGAGGGTGTATTAATCGACCGATGTAGAAATGGAAGTCACATATGCATTGTAGTACTAAGATTATTCATAAAGATTATTATTAGATGGAGAGGAATTATAAATTGTATTTCATATTAGATGTGCGTACAAATATATATAGCAAAGCTATGCATGCCGCTAACACAACTAACAAACATAGTAACAAATATGTGATCTTATCGTTAACACCCCCCGCAGGCAGAACGTTGGTACAACGGACATTTAGATTGGATCGAAAATCGATGAAGACCGGCGTCGGGAGACCCTTGGTGAAGATGTCAGCAAATTGAGATGTAGTAGGTACATGGAGAATATGTACAGCCCCAACAGACACCTTCTCATGGATGAAGTGTAAATCAATCTCAATGTGTTTAGTGCACTGGTGTTGCGCTGGGTTAGTTGAGAGATAAATTGCGCTAACATTGTCGCAATACACAAGTGTAGCACGAGTTGGTGGAGAGTGGATCTCATGAAGAAGGACACACCCAACTAGTCTCAACAATTGCATTGGCCACTGCTTTGTACTCAACCTCGACACTAGAGCGAGAAACTGTGTTCTATCATTTAGAAGACCAAGACACCAGGTTGTCACCTAAGAAAACTGCATAGCTAGAGGTGGACTGATGAGTGTCAGGGCAACCTACCCAATCAACATCAGAGTAGACGACAAGGTCATGTGCTAAGGAGCATTGTATTTATAATCCAAAATGTAGAGTGCCTCGGATGTAGCGAAGGATTAACTTGAGGGTAGCAAGATGAGATTCACGAGGATCATGCATATGGAGACAAACTTGTTGTACTGCATAGGTGATGCCAGGTCTGGTAAAAGTCAGATACTACAAGGCTCTAGATAGAATGCAGTAGTCCATTGGATCAGGGACTGGGAGGCCATCATCTGAGGAGAGTTTGGCACATGTGTCAATAGGAATGTTGCAAGGCTTGCACTCTGTCATACACGCACGATCTAATATCTCTAAGCAATATTGAGTCTGACTAAGGAACAAGCCAGAAGACTAGCGAGAGACACTAACTTTGAGGAAATGATGTAGAGTGCCAAGGTATTTCATAGCAAATTTAGATTATAAAGCAGATATAGTCCAGTTGAGTAGAGTTGTTGAAGAAGCAGTCAAAACAATGTCATCCACATATAGCAGTAAATAAATCATATCACTACCCAGACGATAGATTAATAAAGATGTGTCAGACTTGTCCTTAGTGAACCCAATGGAGAGAAAGTAGGTGGCAAAACGATTGTACCATGCTCGAGGTGCCTATTTAAGACCATAGAGAGACTTGTTGAGATGACATGTCGAATTGGGCTTATTAGGATCAACAAACCCGGAAGGTTGCATGCAATAAACTGTCTCATTCAGAGTCCCATGAAGGAATGCATTTTTGACATCGAGTAGATGGATTGGCCAGTCACGGGAGATAGCCAAGATGAGAACAGTGCGAACAGTTGCCAACTTCACCACTGGACTAAAAGTCTCATCAAAGTCAACGCCAAGGCGATGTGAAAAACCCCAAAGAATCCAACATGCCTTGTACCTATCCAAAGAGCCATCAACATTGAATTTATGGCAAAAAAATCCATTTGTCAGTGACAATATTGGCCCCATCAGGTGGAGAAACCAAGGTCCAAGTGTTGTTGGCAAAGAGGGCAAAGAATTCCTCATGCATAACATCTTGCCAATTTGGATCGGCAAGAGCTGCTCGGTAGGTCCTGGGAACATGACATATGTGTTTAGGTTCAATCGAGTAGTTGGGACGCGAACACCCGCTTTGCTTCTTGTCACCATGCTGTGAATGTTTTCTGCTGGTGCGGGAGAAGTGCCTTGGCCAGTTGGAGTCACCCGGGCGACTTGTACTCGAGCATTGTGCTCGCGTGGGGATCACGAGTGGTGGCAACGAAATGTGTCCCGCCTACGCAGGTCGAGAGGGTCGTGTGTCACTATGGGCGTCGTCGTTATGGGTTGGCCCAATAGATACTGGATGGCCCGAGCCGGCTTCATGGGCCGGTCCAATAGAGTCGGCTAGAGACGTTGTGTGTGCTGTGGGAGACACAGTCCTGATCGGCGATGCAAGAGGCCTAGCAGGGAGGTGTAGCCGAGCAGTGTCACTCGAGTCACTATTCACACCGACTGACGTTGGCGTGGGAGGGCACATGGAGGAGGAACACCAGCCGAAGCTCTTATATGCAGGAACAGTTGCTGAAAAATCCTCCAAGAAAGATAGGTCGGCATCACATGTGTTATTCGAATCAGCAAATGGAAATGAGTACTCATCAAAAACCACATGACGTGAGATAATAACCCGGTTAGAGATAGGATCAAAACATCGGTAACCTTTGTGCTCTAGGGTATAGCCAAGAAACACACACATGATGGACTGGGGAGAGAGTTTATTAGGAGTGGTAGCTAAAAGGTTAGGGTAGCATTTGCAGTCAAAGACTCTAAGATGATCATAGGACGTGTGAATGCTATAGAGAGCAAAGTGTGGTGTGTTATTACATATATGCATATCATTTGCAGTATAGATCGACCAAATAACATCTCATAATGCATTGTTCAATCAACTCTAAAATAGTGAAAATAATGAGGAAAACAATGCACCTTGGGCTGGCGGGCTTACTACTAGAAGAATGATGCACATAGGCACCATTTGGGAGGCTTGCATGTCATTGGCGCCCGATATGGATTGTCGATGAGTGATTGGTTAGGCTAAACCCTAAATCCCGAACTGGTCGTACAAGCGAAAGAAGAACTCAAGAAAATATGCTAAAATGTGGAATATGGAATTTTTAGGGATATCACAAAAGATTTAGTACCTATTCGAAGATACCACCCAATGCTAAAGTTATTAGTACCGGCTAGGTACCAGACGGTCTCTTGACTTGGTACTAAAACTCTTTATTAGTACTGACTGCAGCTATCCACACGCTCTCTTTTCTGACCATTGCATACAACTTTCAATACTGGCTTCAGTTGAAATATGTAATAAAAGAGATGGATGAAAGATCACTTTATCTAGCTATTTGGATGACATTATTGACATGCGACTCCAGCTTTAGAGCATCTTTAAAAGAATGGCCAAATGCCATTTCAAACTATTTTTAGCAAATTTGATAGAAAAATGGGCTTGAACAGACGTTAACTATTTGAGTGGCTAAGCCATAACTGGCCAAACTGCTATTCACGTCGGCCAAATTTGGCCAGCCAAATTGGCTTGCATCCGTGGGTCTCATGCTACAAATTGTGCTTCATAGTTCATTCTCCTCATCGCAATCTTCGTTGTAGCCTTAGCCTACACCTGGACTCCGAAAGTGTCGCCCGTAGCTGGCGCCACAACTCCACTGCTCAACGTAGGTGCTGTAACTCTAGCGCACTACCGCCCCCAAGCGGTCATGCCCAGGCCGCCGCCCGCAGGCTGGTGCTCACCCTACAGTCCGGAAGAAGGAAACCCAAAAAGAAATAAAGAATAAAAGGGAGGAAATATAAATAAGAGGGAAAGGAGAAAAAAGAAGAGAAAAAGAAATGAAAATATGAGAAAAAAATATTTTTTAACATTTCTAAAATTTGAAAAAATTTATAATTGGGGATTTCTATGGTTAGATTTTGGGATTTCAAAAAAATCAAACTTTTTGAAATATTTTTGGGATTTTAAAAGTGAGAATGATTTTTTAGAGAGTTGAAAATAAAGTCTGTTGATTGTATAATAGATTTGGAGATAAATCTTTTTCAAGAGTCAAAAAATGAGTCCTTTAAAATGCTCTTACACAGTAATGGAGCCGAACATCCAGGAATACAGGAGAAGGGGATAGCTCAATCTGCCAAAATGACAATTTTCAACTTTGATCGGTCCATGAGTTTCAGAAAGATAGATCGATCAAAGTTTATCATGTCAAAACATCTCACCATCGTCCTAAAATTCTGGAATAAACACACACATATATATACACGGTACAAAAGCAACCAGGAAAGGGACAAGGTAACAAATTTCAAAATTTAAACTATACCACTCGCTATCTTTCAAATTTCCATACACACAAGGGAAACCGAAACAAAAGAAGAAATAAATATTTGAGGGAAATACAGTAAAAACCTCGATGTAATTTATTTTGTTTGTGGAGAATACAAATCACTCGCTGTGCATTGTGCTGTGCCAAAGAGTTGTTGCCTAGAAGAAGGAAAATTCGACTCCAGTCCTTGCAGAGAACAGGTTGTACTCCCTTATGTTGGTCTCCTCCTTTGAGCAAGGGTGAGCTTCAGCAGCTGGCGTTGGTGTTCCCGACGCCAATGTTTCTGCACTCTCCTTGTCTTTGGATGGATGGGCAGGACAGGATATGGGGAGGTTAAAATGGAACAATGAGAAAGGCACAGAGTCAACTTGTGTCTTGTTATCTTCTGAACAGCTGTTCCGGAGACCCACCAGCTTTGATTCAGTAGGAGGGGTATGGTGATGCTGCTTGTAGATGACAGGATTTATGACTTCTGGCGCTCCATTTCTAAAGAGCACAGCTGGTGGCGTGGCATTGAAGCTCAAAGGAGTCTTATGGACTGGCTGTGCAGGCGCATGACCAAATTCAGGACCTGCATAAGGATGCACGTTGTTGTACTGCATTGAGAAATCGACACGCTGGTTTCCAGCCAAGCCATATCCGACAGGGTTTGGGTACAATTGGCCAGGTTGATGGTATGGCAGGTATCCAATTGCTGGAATTGATATGAGATGGTTATAGATGTCCTCAAAGGTTGATGTGCATGGTGCTGCATGAACCTTTTGGTAATGCAACAGTTGCTCCTGGAAAGGGGCTACACCAAACCCAGATTGACTGCCATCAGAAGGGTGAATGTTTTGTGGTTGGTACTCTCTGAAACCATTTCCTGCACACATCTCAAGTAATGAACGAGAACCATTCTTGGCTGGCGGATCGCCTGGGCTACTATTGTTCCTTTCTGAAGGTTCTTCTGAATCAGAAGTAGATGAAGATTCTGGATTCTGAGCACTCAAAGAGGTTGTGCTGCTCATGCTACTATCTCTGTCTCCCTCGCTTAGACATGAAGAGCTATCTGAACTGGTCATGTTTGTGATCGGACCACCATCTTTTGTGAGGCAGCAGTTTGGCTTGTTCACCGCAAGAGGTTTATCATTGCAAGCAGCTTGATTGTTCTCACCTTTTTCACATGGCTGATCTGTTTTCAACTTGCAGGCTTCTTCAGATCTATCAGAACAGACCTCGGATGGTGCTTCAGACTTTGACTCAAGCTTTTGGTGTCCATTGATGATATCCTTTGAACATCCCATTTGATTGGATGGATCAGCACCATCAGCTGTTTCAGAAGCACTGATTGAACTCCCTAAGCCAGCTTTCTTTCTAGCATCCATTGGTTCCCATACTTGTTTTGGAGCTGCATTCTTGTTTGGTGTACTACCAGCACGGCTTCCTTTTGGCACAATGAAGCTTTCCAATGGATAGCACCTGCGGTATTGCAATCTGGGCTTCTCAACCATTGTTTTCCTGGACATCTTCATCTCCCTACTTGATCTAGCTGTTGAAAAATATCTATAATCTTCCTGCTGGCCACAACTGCAGGAGTTGTACTCATACCTTTCTCTTGTTCGGTTATTTGCACTCAACACAGAATTGCAGCCTCTATCAGTATTCCTTGTCCTCTCCCTAGATTGCCAGTGAATATCTCCAATGTCCCCATGGTTGCCTTGGCAATTTTCGTACCAAACACCAGTCACCTGTTCTTGAGGGGAATCCCTTCTTAACCTAAGTTTCCTCCTTGACGATTTAGATTGCTCACAAATGAACGAGTCATTGCAATCTGATGGAACAAATTCTTCTGTTGTACAACATTGAAGATCATTATTTTCTCCATTAATTTGCCTCCCTAGAGATTGATCAACAGAAGTATCAGGAGGTAACTGTTCTGTGACCACAACACTATCACCCTTGTCGCTAGATGAGTATTTGTAGTTGAGAATATCTGGTGACTGATCGTCAACTGGTGTTGCTAAGTTGCTCAGAGGTGATGGCGAAATATCACTGGAAGGTTTTGATTCAACTGGCGTCCTTTCTTTCTCTTTTTCCTTTTCTTTCAACCGTTCTTTTCTTCTAAGCTTCTTTTCTCTATCTTTTGTTCTCCTCCTCTCCCTGCGCTCTTCTTCTTCACGCTTCTCTCTCTCTTCTTCCTCAAGAAGCTTAGTCTACAACACGAGTTAAACAACTTTAGTATATATCAAATAAGGCATGAAGAATCCTAACAAAAGTTGCTACCTCTCTCTGTCTCTACAACAAAATATGTGGAGCATACCTGTTTTTCCAAGGTAATTATCTCTTTGCAGGCAACATGAATGCGCTCTTCCAACAGTTTCAATGCAAGGGACACAAATACGCTGTGTGCATTTTGACGCGCCGTACCTTCCCTGAAAGCTTTTTCAACCTTCAAACAAAAAACAATGTTTAACATGAAATGATGCTGGATCAGCTGCATTGATTATTTTAAAAGGCTACAAATATTTCTTAGTGTGATGAATGTGAGGGAAGAATAATCATTTAGACACAAAGAAAATCATTCTATTAAAGATGGTAGGTAAATATAAAAGAATAAATCAATAAATAGGCCTTAGAGAATAGTAATACCATATCACATTTCCATTAAATATTGAAAGCATGTCATTTGAAAAACATCTTAGTATGATATTTAATACCATGACAGTCCTACTTCAATTGAAAAGTGAAAACCATAAACTTAGATAAGTGCTTGCCCTTTCTACACTCATGAGTTTCTTTCAGTGATTAGTAACTATAAATTGCATGACATATAATACCTGTTCTTTGAATATCACTGTAGCAGAATCTAAAAGAAACTCTCTCGCAAGTTCAGGACTCTTAGCATGCTTCTGTGGATGTGCACCATCAACATCAGGATCATTCACATCCCTGTCCATAACATCATCTTCCTGCTCATGTATTTGTCAACAAACTAGACTATGAGTTGCCAGAACATCATTAAATTTCAACAGGACTAACAAATGTTCTGAACTTCTGATCATGTTAATCCTATTATTTAAAACTGAGACAACTTACATCCTCTTCTTCAGCTTCTTCAGCATGCTCAAAAAAACTTCTAATGCTTTCACCCTTGGTAATTGTCACAAACCCATCCCCCACAATCAGCCTGCGGTGAACACATGATTGGCCCTTCAAGGCATGAGCCTTCACACAGAACTCTGTGCAGCGGCCATCAAGCCTCCACGCTCTCAAAGTAACAAAATAGTCTTCAAACTGGTCAAGATCAAGGCCTTTCCTATGGACTTGCCAATCCATTCCGACATCTTCAAATTCCAGTATGTCAGATTTTCCTTCATTTGTTCCAATAGCCCACTCAAAACGATGGTAGGATCTATCTTGATCCATGAAAGATTGGCGCCAATCAACGAGAACAGCATCCTCAAACACCTGAAAATATTCAAAACCAGGCGTTAACCACCCATAGACAAACTCCATGTCATCTATTATGCACTTCAAATGAGAATGCAGCTCTTTTTAAAGGGCCTGTTTGGGAACTCTCAAAATCTGAAGCTCCCTCAAACGGTCTAGATTCTTGTTCTAGATTGTGAAACTCCTTAGCTATAGAATCTGGAAATGAACTAGAGTCCAGAAGCTTAATTGCCATAGTTTTTCTCTTGTATGATTTTACCAGTTCAGGGTATTCCAAGAGGGGAAAGAAGAAACAAAGAAACAACAACAGTGAGCATGCATATAGAAAGGAAGCACCATCCTGACCTCACACTGGAAAGCTGTATCAGCAACACAGAACCAACTAGTGCAGCGAGGTTCCCGTCGCAAACGCTTTAACTCTTTTAGTTCCTTAAATTCACAGATAACGTTCCTTCTGCAGTCTCTGCAAAATCTCTTGCTGTCAAACCTGTACAGATATATTGATCCACAGTTAGCTAAATACACACCAAATCTGCCCATGAAGAGCATAATAAGTAGCTCAAGCATTCTTCCAATCACAAAGCACAACCATCCAACACATATCAACTAAAATGCCGGCACTCAGAACATAGTTACATAGCAGAACAAAAGTTTTCATAAAGTCTGGAACTATGGATAATGAAGAATACCATAAAATGATGTAGATAGTACCTACTATCATAATGCAACCTATGCCACTGGTAAGTGGTAATTATTCAAATAAGAACAAAAACAATTATCCTTTTTAAAGTACAGAATAAAGTCATAAACATGGTGACACATTCAAATATGCCTGTTCACATGTGCTTTTTTTTATAAAAAAAACTTCCACAGAAGTATGCAAAAAGTGCAAACCAAGGTTCCTTAAAAATCTGTCCATTTGCAATTAAAATAAACTTTCAATTTTCCCAGTGCAATCATGCACACTTGCTTTACAAATCCTGAAATCCGTAGAATCAATCCAAAAAATTTAGACTAATAGTAATCCCCATATATTGTAAGATTAAAAGACATCCCCTTCAGTATCAAAGGCCCTAGCAAATTATGTTTTGGACATGGACAAGGAGATATTGGAGAGTGTGAAAAAATGGCCAGCATCTATTCCAAAGGGCAATATGTACAAGACAAGGGCCCAAAGGGCAAAGAAGGGAAGCTTTACAAATAAGCCCTTATACTATATAGTATATCTCTAACACCCCCCCCCCCCCCCCCCTCAAGCTCAAGGTGGATCAACGACATTGAGCTTGGAAAGAAGAAAACAATGTTTAGCTCGAGTATGAGCCTTGGTAAGCAAGTCGGCAAGCTGAATCTCTGAGGGCACATACTGAAGAGCAACTATCTTGTTCTGGACAACCGACCTAACATAGAAGCAATCAATTCCAACGTGTTTGGTGAGCTCATGCTTCACCGAGTCCTGAGCAATACTGATAGCACCAGTTGTCATGGTAGGAAGTGGGGCCTACCCTCCAGCCCTGTGAACAGTACCACGGTACTGTAGCAGATGAAAGTATAGATCAGGTTGTTAGCGGGATAAGCTAGTTTGATAGCTAGATAAGAGGGTTGTTAAGATTAGAGATAAGAGGGCTGTTAAGATTAGAGATAAGAGGGGGGTAGTTAGCCTCTGTGCATTATATAAACAGAGGGCAAGATGAGTTTAAGAATTGAGTTTTGAGTCGGTAGTAGCCACCTTGTTTCGGCAGGGAGACCTGGGCTTCAGGTAGCAGCCGCGCCACCACCGCGCCGCCGCATCGCCGAGGTTAGGGACCTCGGCCGGTTCCTTCCTTTCAATATAATCTTCGTTCGGAAGTGCGTCCAATTCTGTCTTCCCCGTGACCGGTGACACCAGTGTCAGTGCATAGGCGTAGAGGAGAGAGCAACACCAAACTTAGCCAGGAGCCACCATAGCCAAGTCACCTCAGCAGTCACACAAGCCAAAGCACGTAGCTCAGCCTCAGCACTAGAGCGAGAAATAGCAGTTTGCTTCTTGGTCTTCCAAGCAATCAAGGAGGAACCGAGGAAGACACAATAAGCAAAGAGGGACTTGAAGTCTGACGAATCAGAACCCCAAGTAGCATTAGAGTAAGCGTGGAGCTAAAGGGAGCTGAAACTAGAGAAAAACAAATGTTGGTCGATAGTGCCACGAAGGTATCGAAGGACGCGAAGGAGATGACTGCAGTGGACACTAGTGGGAGTGGACATGAACTGACTCAGAATGTGAACGACATAAGAAATGTCAGGACGAGTGATGCCAAGATAGACAAGACTACCGACGAGGTGACGATAGCGAGTGGGATCCTCAAGAGGAACACCGTCGGTGGCATGAAGACGAGTGTGAAGCTCCATAGGAGTGTCCATAGAACGGTGAACTGTAAGACCCACATGATCAAGAAGATCTTGAATGTACTTCCTCTCGGAGAGGTAGTAGCCGTCAGGTGTGGATGTGACCTCAATCCCAAGAAAGTAGCGAAGAGGACCCAAGTCGGACATGTGAAACTGCTCACTGAGACGAGCCTTAACCAGTGTTCTAAAAATCAGATCTAGGCGGGCGCCTAGGCGGGAAAAGGCGCTAGCGCAGAGGGCCTGGTCGGCCGGCTAGGCGGAAAGGGCGCCTAGGCGGGTCAACCGCGGCCTAGGCGGTTGACCGCGGGGCTAGGCGCCCTGGGCGGCGACGACGCAAATCGTGGCCTGCTTCTAGGGGTGTGCCCCATAGTGCGCCCCGAGCCGTTGGGTGCTGCTGCCGCCGTTCGCCGAACGCCACTAGAGCCATTGGGCGCTGCCACCACTACGCCGTCGTCTGCCAAACACCGCTGGCTGCCAGATCCCGCTCTTTACCGCCGGTGGCTATGCTGAGTAGAGCCAGAGAAGAGGGGGGAAAGGCAGGTGCCGCCAAAAGGGAAGACAGGGGAGAGGAACTGAGGAGAAGCTGCCCTCACTGTGAAGAAATGGAGTATTGGAGTAATGGAGTTGTTACCTGGGAGCCCGGGGAAAGCATGGGATGTTATCTTGAATGCATGCTGGGAAACAGAGTCTTGACTCTTGAATGCATGGAAGAATGCAGAACACATTAAACCAGCCTAGGAAACATAAAAATAGTTTGGGAAAACGCATGGGAAACAGAAAAATGCTTCGGGGAACGCATTCACATTGGAAAATAGCCTGGGAAGTGAATGCATCACTATGGAAATACACAAGAAATAGAGGTAAAAGAAGGACTGTAGTGAAAATATGCATGGGAAACAAGCAGACCTAGGCGCCCCTAGGCGCCAGGTCGCCGCCCGCCTAGCGCCTTTGTGAACACTGGCCTTAACAAAGGCAATATACTCAAAATCATCCCCGTGATGAGCATGTCATCCACATAGAGGAGAATAAGGGTACGACCGCGGGGGGAAGTGTGAACAAAAGAGCAAGATCATGCTGACTAGCAACAAAACCAGCAGCAGTGACAACCGAGGTGAAACACTCAAACCAAGCACGAGGGGCTTGCTTGAGGCCATAGAGAGAACGACAGAGACAACATACATGGCCATCAGGAACAGGATAGCCAGGAGGTGGGTGCATATAGATTTCCTCATGCAGCTCACCATGAAGAAATGCATTCTTCACATCAAGCTGAGAGATAGTCCACCGACGAACAGAGGCCACCACAATAAAAGTATGAACGGTGGTCCTATGCGCAACAGGAGCAAAGGTCTCATAACCACGACCATACTCCTGCTAAAAACCACGAGCAACAAGATGTGCTTTATAGCGCTCAAGAGAGCCATCAGAGCGAGTCTTAATCTTGTAGAACCACTTGCACGAGATCGGAACAACAGAAGGAGGACGAGGAACAAGATCCCAAGTGTCGGTACGCTCAAGAGCAACAATCTCCTCAGCCATAGCAAACTGCCACTCAGGATGAGCAACAACATCTCGATATGTGGAAGGCTCAAAGAGAGAGTGCAGAATATGAAGACTCATGAGGCACAAGGGAAGAAGAGGTGGAAGGTGGTGAAGGACGTGGATGATGAGTATAGTGATAGAGAATGGGAGGACGTGGAGGTAGTAGTGAAGGAGGTGGTGGCGATGGACGAGGAGAGGATGCTGACGAGGAGTCAGACGAAGGCCAAACTAAGTCAAGAAAATCAACCGATTCATGAGAGGAGGGAGCATCGGAGAAAAAAGGACGAGACTCATCAAAGGTAACATCACGGGAAACCCGAATGCGACGAGCAACCAGATCCCAACAACGATATCCCTTATGCTCGGAGTCATACCCAAGGAAGACACATTAGACCGACTGTGCCGATAGCTTTGTCTTCTCACGAGGCTGGAGAAGAACAAAGGCAACACAACCAAAGGAACGAAGATGGCTATACTGAGGCAGTCGACCAGAGAGGCGCTCAAGTGGAGTGACACCATGAAGAGTTACAGAGGATTGAATGTTCACAAGGTAAACAACAGTAGACTACTTCAGCCCACAACTGAGGAGGAACAGAGGGGGCAAGTAACAGTGCTCGAGCAGTCTCAAGAAGGTGACGATGCTTACGCTCGGCCACACCGTTTTGAGCATGGGCACCAGTACACGAATACTAAGAGTTCCCTACTCCGAAAGAAACTGACGAAGAGAACGAGATAGATACTCGCCAACAAAGTCAGCATGAAAAACACGAATGGAAGAGTCAAACTGAGTGCGAACCATCGTAGCAAAGACCTGATAAGCAGTAAGCACCTGAGCGCGAGACTCCAAGAAATATATCCATGTGAAACGAGAGAAATTATCAATAAAGATCACATAATATCGATGTCCCCCTTTCAAAACGAAGGGAGCAGGGCCCCATACCTGTGAAGCTCGGATACTTCAAAAAACCCACGTACCCGTATCGGATTCGTCTCCGGATACGGATACGTATCGGATACGTCCGGATACGTATCCGGTGCGTATCCGATATTTTTTAATTTTCCAAATAATTAAAATAATTCTGATACGTATCGGACACCGTAGGATACGCGAAACAGGGAAGATTTCCCCCGACGCCCGACGCCCGCGACTTACCAGTGTGCCCTAACTCGCCTGCACCCAAGCTCGAGTCAGTACTCGAGAGCGCCGCCAGTCGCCGCCGGCCGCCGCCGCGCTCCCTCTCTCTCGTGCCACATCCCATCTCCCCGTGCCGCTGTGGCTTGGGGTCTGGAGCCGCTGCCAGAGCTTGGTATCTTGGGGGCTGCCGGGCTAGGGCCGCCGCACTCCTCCGGGCAGTGAGCAGCACCCGAGCGAGCACCTGAGAGTAGATCTGGGCACCCGAGAGTAGGTCTGGGCATCTGGCCACCGATGGTCCGCTGCAGCTCCCCATTCCTCCATCTGCAGCACTGCATCAGCCTTTGTTCTGTTCGAGGCTTCGAGCAGTGAGCAGGACTACAGGAGCCAGGAGCAACCGAGGCAACGAGTAGTGAACAGGCGAACAATGAGCACTCAGCAGGAGGAGGCCAAAAGCAGGTTATATTTTATTCTGTACTTCTGTTCAGTTCGGCTGTTGCTTCATTTATTTTTTCTTTGTACATTGTGCAATACTAAATGTGATAGTGATGTGTTGTTTAGTGAATAATTGCGGTGTTTTACTTGTTTGTGTGATTGTGTTAATGTTGAATTTGCTGATGGATAGTAATATTGAATTCATTTTATTATGTTTCTGTGGTGTTAAATACAATAATGTAGTTGCATAAATTTTTTTTGACATTGTACATTTTGGCTGTTGGTATACGTTGGAATTCTGTCAAGCATCAACATCTGGTTGTTTACAAACACATGAACTTGCATGCTTGCACATGCATGTAATTCTGTGCAATAACAACACTTTTTCTGCCGAGGCAAGATATTGTGGTTAGTTCTGCCTAATTTATATATATATATATATATATATGTGCGTATCGCCGTATCCATGTTTTTTGGAAAATGTCGTATCGAAGTATCGCGGTATCACGTATCCGTATCCGTATCCATGTATCCGGGCTACATAGCCCCATACATCAGAGTGAATGAGATCAAAAGGTCTAGTGGACACTGTCTGACTAGCAAGATAAGTGAATTGTATCTGCTTGCCAAGTCTACAACCCATACAAGAGAGGAGGTATCACTAGAAACCTTCCCAAGAACTCCACTAGCAACAAGAGATGACAAATGGGACCCACACATGTGACCTAGACGATGATGCCACTGAGCAAAGCTAATGGAGGTAGAGACGACAAAAGGAGTGGCATCAACAGTAGGAGTCAAACAACATGAAGTAGAAATGGGAGGAAGATGAAGCCAGTCAAGCTCCCAAAAGTGAGGAGGATCACAGAGTCGGTGGCCAGAACCAACTAGGGTCCTGGTGCGACGATCCTAAACAAAACAAGAATCAGAATCAAGAATGATACGACAACCATGATCAGTAATCTGGCTAGCAGAAATAAGCTGCATGTGAAGCTGAGGTACATAAACAACAAACGACACATGAAAATGGGAAGTGCTAAGAATGCCATGACAAATAACAGGAAGAGGAGTACCATCAGCTGTCTTAATAGACACAGGAGAAGGAAGCGAACTCAAGGAACTAAGATGAGTAGAGTCACGTGTCATGTGAAATGAAGCGCCGGAATCAAGAATCCAAGGTGATCGAGTACTTGACTATGGTAGCTGAGGAGACTGAGCAGTGGCAGAAGATACCATGGATGGATCCAAAGAGGCGACACGATGCTCCAGACAATCCATCCGTCTAGTGAGCTCAAGGACCCAATCCGGAGGCGACTGAGAAGAAGAACCCCGAAAACCACCTGAGGTACTCGAGTCGCCCCTTCGGTGGGAGGGCCACTTTCGACACTGCTCAATCTCGTAAGTCTTGGACTTGCAGTAGAGGCAGAAGAGAGCGGCAGTTGTGCCACCCTGAGTAACATGCCTTAGAGCTAAGGTCGGTGTAAAAGGTACAAAAACGAGAGGACGAAGAGCAGCCATGGTGAGAAACCCTTGCCTTCTCTGTTTTTTTTTTGCAATTTGTGACTACAAGGGACAAGGGACCCGGCGTCGCGGGAGGCAGGCAGCAGGGCTCAAGCCCGAGCTAGAGGACGGGAGAGGAAGGCCACCTTAGGGGCTGGCCGGTGACCGAAGAGGGACATGGTGGCGGAGGCGCCTTTGTGGTGGAGGGCGCGGAGGAGAGGACGGCGCGGCGGTCGAAGGAGCGGCGAGAGGGGCTGCGCGGCACGTCGGTGGGAGGGGGCCGGTCTTCGGCAACACGACGTTTCGGCAAGATCTGAAATGAGGGAGACTCAGCGCTGCCCGATGCAGGCAGCGGCGGGAGGAGCGGCTCGGTGGCGCTCGGGCACGAATGGGTCGCACGGCGGCGGGAGCATGCACGGGCTGACGCGGGGCGACACGGGCACAGGCACGGCGAAGGCTCGCCGACGGCTGGCTGGATTGAGGAGAGAGGCTAGAAACCCTAGCTCTGATACAATGTGACAAAATGGCCAGCATCTATTCCAAAGGGCCCAAAGGGCAATATGTACAAGAGAAGAGCCCAAAGGGCAAAGAAGGGAAGCTTTACAAATAAGCCCTTATACTATATAGTATACCTCTAACAGAGAGGACTAACTTACCCACACTATATTAGTTATAAGTACCATATTCAATGCATACATGTAGGGAGCACGAAATTTATTAGGGGTATGGAGGAAATAAAACACTTGATTTACACTGGTATGTAAAATGTGGCCTACATCTGTGTTTATGTGAACATAATTTGGTTCCTTGTTGGGAAAGCAATAAAGTTTTGGGGCTGTTATAAACTCTTAGTCCAGCTAGGTAGATTTGTTCATGAGCTTAATTGTACATCAGTTTCATAACTTCAACAGGTATCAAACAAACAGCACTCAATTGCAGTTACCTATGCATAAGCCTTTCAATGAAATCTTCTTCCTTCATATGCAGAAGAGATAATCTAGTTTCTTCACCCAGTGCAGACCAGAAATCCACCAGAGTATCACAAGAAAGGCGTGCAGTGTGCAAAGCACATGTGTCTCGTGTTCCATGCCCCCTGCCATAATTAGCTATTACTGGGCTAATCCATCCTCTTCCTCCTCCACCACATGCATCAGGATAAAGCATTTCCCGTTCACGCTCCCTTGCTCGTGCATTGTCAAATACCTATTGAAAACAATGTTTAGTTAACTGGGAAAATCAGAATGATTGAATTAGTAGCCCCTAATCTAGCATCATGTAATTGTCTCATAAATGAACAAGTGTGATCTAGAGAAAACTATGGGCCAGGTTCACAGAGGAACAGCGCTGAAATAAGTTGACAAACTAACTACTAAAAAAATACCTGCATGAAAAGTTTAAAACCATAAACTGTAATTCAGGCTTACATGCTGGAGTACATGAAGGGAATTTGTATTTATGAAGCAGTCAAGAAGAGTCAGGATGCCATCCTTTGTTGTTGAGAGGCCTCCCCAAGGATGAACCGATAGGTCCTGAACATCATCTGGTTCAACTTCTTGAATCCTTGGTTCACCTAAACCTTCTTCATGGAGTGACTTTCCATACATGACTATTTGTGTGAAACTTTCTAAAAGCAGCCCATTGCATCTTGAGCAATATAAATTCTTGCGAGCATGCTCAATAAGGGTCTGTTTATCAAGTCTGAGGAGCTCGCGCCGTTCTTGAGGTGACAGTGCATTCCAAAACTGGAAAAATAGCGGTAACATCAAAAAGACAAAAAGATATGTTCTACTGGTAAATTATGATTTTTGAAACAGCCATTACTCCAATAGCAAATTAAAAATTCTTAAACAAGTATCCCATTCTTGTAGGAGATGATGATAGTAAAGATTTTCAAAGAAATCAGGGAAAAGGAGGAGAGAGAGAGAGAGCACTGACAAATATAAGTTGCAATCATCATCTTGATGCATATATGACATCAGTTAAAATGTTAATGTAAACCAGAAAGGGTCACATTTCTAGCAAAAAAAAAGGTGTGGGCTGGGTCTGCTAATTATAAGTTGGTCATAAAGAGCACCCACGGGCCATGTCTAAAAAATCAAGTTCGGAATTGTGGGTAAAGTCTCCCCATTCTTCCATAGAAAATGATAGAAAGTGAGGTGTACAGTAAGTTCCTTGAATAAATGTAAATACAGTTGGGGATTAAGAACAAAGAAGGCCAAGTTTGTCTTTATCACCAACCTATGTCTTCTCTATTCTTAGTGCCATTAACACTATACTAGCTCAATCAAGGTTCATTGGATGATAGAAGGAAAATTTCATCATTAAGATTTAAGAAACATATAGAGTTAAGGTTTATTATTATAGAGTACGACACAGCACCTGTTACTTCAATAAAATGTTGCGATGATCTCAACAATCTTATTGATACTTTATATGGTATTTTTGTCATGCCTAGAACTATTGGTTCTCTTGAAAAGGTAATTTTTCATAGTTATAGGAAAAATAAGCATAACATTTAAAGTTCCAGCCAAACATCAGTTGGCAATTACATATGGCCAGAACTCAAGAAAAGAGAATATCACATAGAATGCGGGAATACATGCCTTTGGGCTAGTACAGTCTAGGCATGGTATTATGGTAACTTATAATCAAATCATTTTAGTGACACTTCATGATGCATGCAGATAGTAATCAAGGAAAATATCCTGAGAACATGCCTATGATCCCAACCCAAATCAAAGGTTTCAGTGGTAATCTAAAGCATGGCGGCAGTGGCAATGCATAAAACCCTAGACATGGGAAATGCTGAGATGGACCCAAGAGAACCGTAACGGCTACGTTGCTGGTAAAACTCCATGTTTGCCCCAGTAAAGCAACATTTAATTACTCTTGAGAACTCAGGTTGTCCTGATAGGTCCAGTCAGCTAGCTCAGAAGCAACACGGTAACTGCGATTGTTCAACGCCGATTGTTCGAAGAGAACAAACCAATCAGATTGTTAAGTTAACACGTGTGGATGTGCCGTGCACATTTTCCGCCTTACGCCAATAAATCGCCACGCGGAGCTCATGCCGGCTGTGAGCCAGTAGCAATCCAATCAAATCCCACAACTGGAACTCTAGCTGCAAAATCATCACCACATATGGGCCAATTAAATCCAATCCCTATTGTGCTACCGATAGGGCGTCGACCTAGGGCACGCAAAGTTAAGTTAAAAGCAGGACACCGTCTCACAGATCCGCGCGAAGGACACGGCAGCGCCCGCGCACAGGTCAAGCAGCAAGCCCGGGCGAGCCCCAGATCCGATCGAGCCTGGCAGAGCCCTGGGGGGCTGGGCGGGGGCAGGTGCAGGTGCAGGTGCAGGTGCAGGTGCAGTACCTTGTGGAGGCGATCGAAGGTGATCTCGTCGCGGCGGCGCGACCAGATCGCACAGGAGTTGGAGGAGGGAGTCGCCTCCGCGAGCATCGACGCCATGTCGGTCGAGGATGGAAGTGGGCGGTGGGCGGTGGGCGGTGGGCGGTGGGCGGTGGGCGGTCAGCAGCGGGCCGGGCGGGAGGGCGATCCGGCAGCCATCGGAGACGAGGGGAGGGTAGGTCGGGATCTGGCGGCGAGACGACGACGACGACGACGACGAGGGTTTGTGGCGTTCCCTTGCCTGCTGCTTAACTATTGTTTCTTTTTTTTTTTGTTAATAGCAACAATAACAAAGGAAAATGGAGGAGACGACGAGAAATTTTGTTTATTTGTCATTACATTACATGCTCACGCCTCAACATACGTATACCCCACGAAAGTATTTCTTTACCTTTAACACATGTTCAAAGAAATAGAGGTCGACGACAAATAAATGGCTTTTAAAAGCATATCTGTTAGTGTATAATATTCACGTACGTCTACTCTCTTTTTATGTCTTTATCCTTATCTTCTTTTTTCCTTTTATACATATCCTTATATCAAAAAGTAAATTCAACGTAACCTCAATTGTAATGTGTAATTATTGTTTTATAAATATACTACTTATATAAAAATATCATATAATGATATTATATAGTCGTTTCTAAACCAACGTCATATAATAACTACGCTATAACTTAATTAGCCCACTTAAAACATCCTATGCTTCTACTCAAAATCTTACCTAATGTTTCAAAAAACACTAAGCGATAAGCGGACAAGACTCCTAACGCCAAACACTTAGGTTGTCTAGCTAGCTAGGGCACCTATGCATGCTTAGACAACGGCTAGGCAAGGTGGTTTAGAAGATTTTAGACAATATATGCATATATATTTGGTTTTTACATAATGAAACTATGACATGAATGATAAAATTATATGGAAATAAGAAAGATTAACAACATCACATACCATACCATGCATATATAAGACCATGATTGTGATATATCTTCTATGTAATATCTCCATCTCCGTAGATATGATGCTCAGTGTTATGCACAATTGCATATGATAAAGCTTATTAAAAATGGACAAAACCCTTAAATAGAAAACAATGTATATAAGAGCATAATTATGTTGCCTAGGCCAAAAGCGACACAAAGTAGTGCCACACAACACCTAGGCGACCGCTTTTTAAAACACCGACATTTCTATGCCACTTTATAGCAAAGCCAAATTCATGTTATTCTCTTCTTTATCTCCCAATAACAACTCTTGTCATCTCCACCCTACTATGCTCTCTCATTAGTGGGTTGATGTCTCTAGCCTCCCTCTAACTCTATAAGAGCAAGTTTAATAAGCCCACCTCAATATCCCATGCAAAGAGAGGAAGCATTATGAGGCACTATTATTACCACTCACTACCGAAAAACAAAGGTTTGCCGAGTGCTACGATATTTGCCGAGGGGCACTCGGCAAATATCGTAGCACTCGGCAATTCCAACACTTTGTCGAGTGCCACATAGGTGGCACTCGGCAAACAAGCCGAAAAATTCCTCGCCCATTTTTTTGTTGCCGCCGTTATGACGGCAGGGGTGAAATTTTGGGTTTGCCGAGTGCCACAATAAAAAACACTCGGTAAAGTAAAAAAATCCAATTATTTTATGTGAAAACACATTTTGAGTCTATATCACATTTTAAACATGTTTTGAACTTGAATTTTTTTTACAGTCATAATTCAACATCGGTTAATCCATGGAAAAATTTCATACTTTTATGAGTGGGTTTGCTATTTTTAATAAATTAATCATGTTTTTAGGATTTACTTCGAAGTGAGTCAAATTTGAAATGCATGTACATGAAATAATGACTCAAAAATTATAGAAAAATCATATTTATGTTCATGATTACATTTGTAATCTTTTACAACTAAATATAACTAAATATTTAAAATCTAATTCACGACACTCGACTGGCAATATGGACCTTAATGATTTTTTAATTATAGAAAATTAAATTGATGCCTAAAAAATATGACACTTTACATGGTGTCATTATATCATACATATATACTATGGTAAAAAATTCATAATGTTTCGACAAAGTTTTCATGTATGACCTTTAGAAATTGGACAATCTTCGAGAAGGTTTAGGAGTTTAGGGATGAAATGAGTTAGGTTTAGAAACAAATCGATATTCAAATATTTGTTTGAACTTAAAACTTTTTGTACTACTAAAACTCAATTTATCTAATACCATGTCAAAAATTGGCATTTTTTAGAGTTAGTTTGCTATTTTTGGTTAATTAAAGTTGTTTATAGGATTTTAAGTAAAAGATCTCAAATTTAAACTACAAGTGCCTTATATTTGTTTATTTGAACTTATAAATTTTCTAGGATGCAATATTAGTGTATATTATATAATGCCAAATTATGAGATTTTTTATTATCTTTATTCTATTTTAGTTTTTTTAAAAACAAAATTTAAAAATCTTTGCCAAGTGCAATTATCCCTGGCACTCGGCAAAGAACAAATAAATCATCTTTGTCGAGTGCCAGAGCTATTGGCACTCGTTAAAAAAAGTTTTTTTAAAAAAATAACATTTGTCGAGTGCCTCACTATTGGCACTCGGCAATTTTTTAAAAAAAAATAACGTTTGTCGAGTGCCTCACTAATGACACTCGGCAATTTTTTTTTAAAAAAAAATTAGCGTTCGCCGAGTACCTCCCAATTTGGCACTCGGCAAACATGGGACTAGGGCTAAAAAAGGCTCCGCAGGTCTGGACGCACTTATTGCGCCCAGATCTGCTCCCCCGCACCCCGCCGTGCCCCCTGCTCCCCCTTACCCCGCCACCGCCTGCTCCCCCGCACCCCGCCGCCACCCTGCTCCCCCGCCGCCGGCCGCCCCTGAATCCCGTCGCCGGCCGCGCCGGCGCCACCGCCGCCGGCCGGCCCTGTGCGCTCGCCGCTGGCCGCCGGCCCCTCCGCCCCCGGCGCCGCCGGCCCCTCCTCCTCCGACCATCGGCCCCCTCGCTCCGGCCGCCGTCTCCGCTGCCCCCTTCGCCCCCGGCCCCTCCTAGCTCCTCCGGTATTTTTGACATGCTAAATTTAGCTTTTTAAATTTTTGTTTGAAATTTGTTTACATACGTACGTACACTGCACAAACAACTAAAATCGATCGATCGGTGCGTGGAATCTTAATTATATTACTGCAGTTAAGATTAATTAATAGATTTGCCTGCCTTAACCATTCGCGCATGTGATTTGACATGGTTTTTTCAAAGCACTTGATTATTGCTTTTTTCCTAATTATACATTCATAAAAATAATTGTAACTACAGGGATGGAATATATAATTGTTTTTAATCCAAACCTATATTGTTAGTTTTTTTAGTATATGTATCATGTATGTGAGTGCGGATCCAGAAGTAGTGATTATATATAGTAATGATTAGAGTAATCAAATTGTGTCCAAGGGTATTATGGATACTATATATGGAGGTAAAAATATAAAAGTATTAACTTATTATATTTGAGATAAATTTTAAACTATACCAGTAGTTAGTCAAGACACACGATGTCACCATATGATATATTTGTGTTGTAATGTATATGTCATGTGTCATCACTCTTATGTCTTTGCAAAGGATTGAAAGTTAAATTAACCATAGAAAAATGTGAGAACTAACTGTGTTTAGGTGTGTGTATAGTATGGTGTCGCGCCCCGATTTAATAAATCAGGACTTTATTGAAATTCCATAGAAAATCAATAAAACAAGACGTTCATCATGCGACCACGTACAATACGGACAATCATTCACGGTTCGTAGACCGCATTATTACAAAAGTGAATAAAGATGAAGAGAAACTAATAAAATAAGAGTCCTAGATGAACGCCTCCTTCCAGTCTCGCCTTGACTGGGTCGCTACTCCAGACCTTCATCCTCCTCGTAGTAGACTGGCTCTGATGTTGTAAGTCAACGGGGTGAGTACAGATGTACTCAGCAAGCCACCGAATGCAAATATAATGCAAGGTAATAACAAGGGAGATAGTGGCTAATTTAGCGGAAGCAGCATATTTGTAAAGCTTTAAATGAGAGCAATTTATTAGTACGGAAAAGTAAACATGTGCATGTGTATCATCATCTTCTAACTCGAGGGGTACAGTCAGCCCCACCTCGCTCAACAGTCCTTACGTGCCATGAATAACTTGAACATGCAAACAGTTGTAAACTAACTGCGAGTAGTCACATAACCCGCCCTTGACCGTGGGCTCGGCTTTTCGAAAAGATTAAATTACTCTGATCAGAGATGTACCACTGTACCCACAAGGCACGCACTCATCACCTACACCGAAGTGTAACGAGATGACCCATCACACGGGAACTCGTGCCAAAACCTTCCATATAGTCCTTCCCGACTCAATAGCACCCTCTTATGGGTTTCATATGGTGTCCCGACGCATCGGAGCCCCACCATACCCCCCCCCTTGAGCCTCGTCGGTACAAGTCGCCCGCAGGCTAGCCCCTTGCCCCCTCCTCTATGGTGCATCGAGCCGGAGCATTCCATACTTCCAGTTAGGACTTACCCATTAGACTTGTGGTTGGTACGGAAGTGCTTTGCAACAGATCCCGCAGACCGGTCCTTATAGTGCCCCGGGTGCGACAAACCAGTGCCCGAGCTTGCACCCGGAACCCACCATACTTATAACTTAGCCAACTCCAACAGAGTCCAGAGACGAGAATAACGGGGAAAATCATATACAGAATCCGGCTATCTACGACTCATTCTTTTTAACCTATAGCAGTTGTGCCGGTACATTGGGCACTAGCTAATATTTTTATAGTAGAGTGACAAGGAGTTAAGGCTCAATAAGCATGGCTTGGGTTTGCACACAAGGACGGGGATCTAATAAATATAAGTGTAAGGCTTGATCATTGGACTAATGCAATATTAACCTATGGGTTATAGCGATAACTTATTAAAACATGGGCTCAATTATGATCAACTGTTTCCACAGAGACGGTCGATGACTTGCCTTGATCAGCAAATGGGGATGGAGGAACCTCGGGGTAGAACTCCTGCTCCTCGACGAACTCGTAGTCTTCTCGATACGGAAAAGTAAACAATACATTCACATTCAATAAAACAGATAAAATTCACCAAATAAAAGAACATACATTGTTGTGGGTGAAGTAATATTTATTATTCTGAGTCTTTGCATTTAACAGTGAATTTTAACCTTTTAGGATTTTTCATAATTTATTTTGTTGGAATAATAATTTATCCTAAGGGGTTTTTATTCATTTATTTTTTTAATAATATTTTGGGCAACAGAAACATACTGTTTTTATGGCATTAATGTGTAGAGAATAATATTCTGGTTTTAACAAAATTTGAATGGTGAAATTTGGAGTTAATTTGAGCAAGATATGGATTTTCAAAGTTTAAATCAATTTTCTGGATTTTTATTTAAACTAAAAACAGTCTCTGGTCCACGGGAACCAGGCCCACGGTGGACTGCGCCACTGTGCGCGTGGACCGGATCAACCAGATCCGTCGGATCCAGATCCGGCGGCCAGGCGCGAGGCGGGAAGGCTTTAATGAAATCGGACGGCTATGATTAAAACGTGGCGAAGAGGTACGCGTGGACGCACCAGATCGCTCCAGGGATTTAAGTTACGATCAACGGCCGAGATGGCACCGTACCCCTTCGATCAGATCTGAGGGCCCTGATTAAATCCCGAAGGGATTTAATCGTAGCCCTTCGATCACGATCGGACGGCCATGATGCCTTCCGGCACGGCACGGGCGTAAGGGGTACGTACCCTTCGTCTCCGGCGACGGCGAGGCCTCGGGTGCGGTGGCTGCGGCGGCGGCGAGCGCCTACGTGCCTAGCTAGGGCCAAAAATGGAACGAGGGGAGGATGGCGATCACGATGGTACCTCTGGCGGTGACGGAGGGCGACGGACGGCGGCCGGCGGCGAGGGTAGATGAAGTAGAGCGTTCGGGTGCTTGTTGGTGACGGCGATCCGGCGGTGTCCACGGCCAACGGAGGGGTGGACGGGGACGGGCGATGGTCAACGATCACTCCGGTGGCGATGGCTAGGGCGAAGGGGGTCGGGATTGACGGCGATTGCTCGCCGGAGGTGGAGCAGAGCCGAAGCTCGAAGAAGAGGGCGACGGCGCTCTGGAAGGCTTCGGTTAGGGTTTAGGAGGTGTGGGCTGAACGCGGCGAGGGGAGGGGCTTTTATAGGGGTCGCCGGCGGTGGATATGGTAGGGTTATCGGAGGAAACCGAAAGGGATCCTTTCCATCTCCGGCGAGGTTTCCAAACCTTCGGATCTACTGCCATTTTCATGAATTCCGCGTGGGCTAAGGATGGAATGGAGGCGGTGGCGATCGGGGAAGGTGATCCGGGCGATCGGATGGGATTTGGTGGCCGGCGGCGAGGGAAACAGAAAGGGATCGCCGGGAAGAAGGAAGGGGGCGATCCCCTTCCATCGGAGACGAAGCATCTGACAGGTGGCTCCCACCTGTCAGCGACCGACGCAGAAAAGGAAGGGCCGACAGGCGGGCCACGGTGGTCAGAGAGAGGGAGGCTGAGGTGTGAGACTGCCGTGTGGGGTCAGGCGGGGCGCGGGCGGGAGGAGAGAGGGGAGGCGAGCGCCGACAGGTCGGTCCCACCTGTCGGTGGCTCATGGATGGGCTGGGCCGGGCTGAGGGAGGTTTCGGGGTTGAGGCCCATTAAAGTTTAAAATTGATTTTTGATTTAAAATAATTCTAGTAATTCGAATATTTGATTAAGGGTTGAATCACTGTTGATAAAAATTTGTAAAAATTCCTAAAATTATATCTTGGGCTCTAGTTCATCTCATAAAAATTTCAGGTTCAAATTTTGAGTATTTCTCCCTGTTTGGCTTTATTTGGGCTCTTTGGTGATTTTTCTTTAATAATAAATTCAGAAATGATTTAAATAATATTTTATTTTTATTTTATTCCTTTTAATTTCTGGGGTGTTACAATCCTATCCCCCTTACAGAGAATCTCGTCCTCGAGATTCGGATCAATCCTCGAATAGTTCAGGATGTTGTGCCTTGAGTTCATCTTCTTTTTCTCATGTAGCTTCCTCTACTGGATGATTGCTCCACTGCACTTTGCAAAAGCGGATGACTCTACTCCTGGTTGTCCTTTCTTTGACTTCCAATATCTTGACCGGCTTTTCCACATAGGTCAGATCCTCTTGGATATCCAACTGCTGAAGGTCCACTTGTTCTGTGGGGACGCGGAGACACTTCTTGAGTTGAGATACATGGAATACATCATGCACTCCAGTCAACGAGGGTGGTAGTTCCAACTGATAAGCTACTTCGCCTTGGCGTCGAACAATGGGAAATGGTCCAACATATCGAGGGGCCAACTTTCCTCTCATGTTAAACCGTTGAGTCCCACGTAGAGGCGTAACTCGAAGATAGACATGTTCTCCTTCTTCAAAGGCTAAGTCTCGGCGGCGATTGTCTGCGTAGCTCTTCTGTCTTGATTGGGCTGTCTTGAGTCGGTCTCTGATGATCCGTACCTTCTCTTCAGCTTCGCGAAGAATGTCGGTTCCGAATACTTGGGATTCACCAGTTTGGTCCCAAAGTAGAGGCGTTCTGCACTTACGTCCATATAGTGCTTCAAAAGGAGACATCTGAAGGCTGGCTTGATAGCTGTTGTTGTAGGAAAATTCGGCGTACGGCAAGCTCTTGTCCCAAGTGGCTCCAAAATCCAAAACACATGCTCGAAGCATATCCTCTAGTATCTGATTTACCCTTTCCGTTTGTCCATCTGTCTGAGGATGGTAGGCGGTACTGAAATTTAATCTCGTGCCCATCTCCTCTTGGAGGTTCTTCCAAAAACGAGAGGTAAACTGACTTCCTCGGTCGGACACTATCTTCTTGGGTACTCCATGAAGACATACTATCCGGGCCATATATAGCTCTGCTAGCTTAGGGCCACTGAAGGTCGTCTTGACGGCTATGAAATGAGCTACCTTTGTAAGCCGATCAATGATCACCCATATAGAATCATACCCCAGTTGGGTCTTTGGTAATCCGGTGATGAAGTCCATCCCGATCTCTTCCCACTTCCATTCCGGCACTTTAAGTGGCTGTAACAATCCTGCAGGTCTCTGATGTTCAGCTTTTACTCTTCTGCAGGTGTCACATTCGGCGACGAACTGGGCAATCTCTCTTTTCATGCTAACCCACCAATATCGTTCCTTCAGATCTTGGTACATCTTGGTACTGCCGGGATGAATGGAGTACAATGTCTCATGGGCTTCTCTTAGGATAAGGGTCTTTATCTCTGGCTTATCCGGTACACATATCCGGGTTCCAAACCAAATGGTGCCATTTTCGTCCTCTGAAAATCCGGGGGTTTTTCCTTGTCTCATGTTCTTCTTAATGGCAGCTATATCCGGGTCCTCTAACTGAGCTTCACGGATCTGTTCAAACAAGACAGGTTGGGTCTCCAAGGTGGCTAGATATGCTCTGGTGGTCAATCCAAGATTTAAGTTTTCCATCTCCCTACATAACAAGGGTGCGTGCTCTTGAATCATCATGGCTGTGCAATATCCTTTGCGACTTAAGGCATCAGCTACCACATTTGCTTTTCCGGGGTGGTAGTGAATGCCTAAGTCATAGTCCTTAATTAGTTCCAACCATCGTCTTTGCCTCAGGTTAAGGTCTGGCTGTGTGAAGATATACTTCAAGCTCTTGTGATCCGTAAAGATCTCACAACGATTCCCAACCAAATAGTGCCTCCAAATCTTAAGGGCGTGCACTACGGCGGCTAATTCCAAATCATGGGTCGGATAATTCAACTCATGAGGTCTCAACTGACGGGAGGCATAAGAGATAACTTTTCCATCTTGCATAAGAACACATCCCAATCCTTGGCGTGATGCGTCGCAATAGACATGGAAGTCCTTGCGGATGTCCGGTAGGGTCAGTATAGGTGCAGACACCAAACGGGTCTTGAGGGTGCGAAAACTCTCCTCGCATTCAGGAGTCCATTCAAACTTCTCTCCTTTTTGTAACAACTTAGTCATAGGCTTGGCTATCTTGGAAAAATTCTCAATGAATCTCCGATAATATCCGGCCAAACCCAGAAAACTTCGTATCTCAGACACGTTCGTGGGTGGCAACCAATCCGTAACTGCTTCTACGGTGGCAGGGTCTACTGCGATTCCTTGCGCAGAGATGATGTGTCCGAGGAACTTTACTTCCGCCGTCCAAAACTTGCATTTGCTGTACTTGGCATATAATTGGTGTTCCCTTAACTTTCCTAAGGTTAACCGGAGGTGAGTCTCGTGCTCCTTCTGGTCCTTGGAATAAATGAGGATGTCGTCTATGAAGACCACGATGAACTTGTCCAAATATTCCATGAACACTTTATTCATCATATTCATGAAGAATGCAGGGGCGTTGGTCAATCCAAAGGACATAACCGTGCACTCATATAATCCATAACGGGTAGTGAAAGCCGTCTTGGGTATATCTTCTTCTCGAATCCTCAACTGATGGTAACCAGACCGCAGGTCGATCTTCGAGAATACCGTAGCTCCTTTGAGCTGGTCGAAGAGATCATCGATCCGAGACAACGGATACTTATTCTTGATTGTTACCTCATTCAAGGCGCGATAATCCACACACATACGTTTTGCCTTGTCTTCTTTCTTCTCGACAAAGATGACGGGAGCACCCCATGGCGATGTGCTGGGTCTGATGTAGCCTTTCTTCTCGAGATCCTCCAACTGCTGCTTCATCTCAGCTAACTCATTGGCGGCCATTCGGTATGGTCGCTTGTAGATAGGGGTGGTTCCGGGCACCAAGTCAATCCTGAACTCGATGTCCCTCTTAGGTGGCATCCCTGGTAGATCCTCTGGGAATACGTCCGGGTACTCACTGACTACTGGTATCTCCTCCAAGGTAATCTGATGTAGTCTTGTCCTTCCGGCCTTCATGCTGGGCATCTGGAATGTGACTATAGTCCCTTCTTCATTAGTCACCGTTACTTTTCTCTGGGCACATTCTATCACACCTTGGTGTTTATTTAGCCAATCCATTCCTAGAATGAGGTCCAAACCTTGACATTCTATTATAATGGGGTCGGCCCAAAATATCGTGCCTTGGATATCTACTCATACCCTTGGACTAAAGGAACAAGCGAGGGTTTGCTTTCCCGGGGTAGCTATTAGTACTGGCCTGGGTAGTTCACTTATGTCCAGTGCATTATTCTCCACAAAAGCAGTTGATATAAAGGAGTGGGTAGCTCCGGTGTCAAATAATACCACTGCATGCGATGAATGAACCATAAACTTACCCATGACAATTTCTGGTGCAGCCTGGGCTTCCTCGGCGGAGACGTGGTTCACTTTGGCGCGGACGGCGGGGTTGGAGGTGACTCCTTGAGCTCTCTTGGGATGGGGGCACTGGTGGGAGTAGTGTCCCTCTTGGCGGCAGTTGAAGCACACCACAGGCTTGCCATGCCTGTCTCTCAAGACCTCCGGCTTCTTGGCCGGGGCGGCTGGGGCGGTCGGTGCGGCTGGAGCGGCATGAGGTTGGCTGGCTCCGGCGTTGGCAGCTGGTGGCGCCGGGCGATACACTGGCTGGGGGTGATACTGTGGCGCTGGTGGAGGTGGAGCAAAACGGGGTCTTTGGGCCATACCCTGGTTCTGCCTGAAGGCTATCATCCTCTTCTTCTTCAGGTCAACTTTATTCTGTTGGGTCTCTTGCATAATCGCCTTGTTCACCAACTTTTGGAAGTTGGCGAAATCTCCGGAGATGAGTTGTAGGGACAACTCGTCCTTCAGTCCCCTAAGGAACTTGGCCTGTCTGGCCGCGTCCGTACGGACCTCCTCTGGTGCGTACCGGGCCAGACGGTTAAACTCATGTAGATACTCAGTGACAGATCTGCTCCCCTGCTGCAGATCTCGGAACTCTTGTTGCTTCTGGGCAACGATGCCGTCGGGGATGTGGGCGGCACGAAAGGCGGCCGAGAACTCCGCCCAAGTGGGGACGTGGCCCTCGGGCAGAGTCTCGCGGTGGTTGTCCCACCACTCCGTGGCGGGACCATGAAGCTGGTGGGTGGCGAAGGCCACCCTCTCCTGCTCAGTGCAGGTCAGGAGGTCGAGCTTCTTCTCGATCGCCCGCAACCAATCCCCAGCCTCCATAGGGTTGGTGGTGCTCGAGAAGGTTGGTGGGCGAACTCGGAGGAACTCCGAGAGCTGGGACGCGGGAGCGGGAGCTGGGGCGGCGTGATGATGCAGCTCGGGCTGTTGGTGATGGCGGTAAAACTGAGCCTGCTGCTCTTGCATCTGCTGCTGCTGTTGTTGCATCTGGTGCAGGAGGGCTGAGACCAACTGGTTTTGAGTGGCCATCATTTCGGCCAAGGTGGGGTGGTTGGCGACCGGGGCTTGCCTCTGTCCGGTGGCTCCCCATTGTGGCAGGTTGCCACTATCCCCTCCGTTCTGAGGAGCGTCTGATCCCTGGGTGTTGGTCATCCTGGAGTTTTCAAAGTATACACATTTATTTTGGTGAACTTCTTCATATTTTATTTCAAAAGGGTACCGTTCTTGCGGTTACATTTATTTATTCTTTCATTCATGCCTTATGTTTTGACATGAATGCTGATACAAGCAAGCAATAAAAATAACAATCAATCGTAAAACTACGTCTATGGCAGCTCGGGGGACGGCTCGATCTCGGGCTCGTGGGAGACGGGCGGGGTCGAGGAACTGGACGGTCCGGCGGGTGGTGCGCTGCGGGAGATCCTCTTGGGCCTCACAGTGGGAGTCTGAATGGGTTTCTTCCTGCGAGGCGGAAGAGGTGCGATCTCCTCTATGTCCTTCTTCAACTCTCTGAGCTGCTGACGAAGCTGGGTATGGACCATGGCGCCCTGGCGTAGAAGCTCGTTCTGACGTCTCAACTCCTCTACCTCAATGGTCAACAGAGGGTTCTGCTCAAGCTGTCGACGGAGCTCGGCGTTCTCCCTGGTCAGGTTCTCTGAAGTGTGGCGGTAGAAGTCGATGGTGTCGTGCTGGCTGTCTGCGTCGAGGACGGCCTCCGTGTGGAGGTTGTCCATGGCCTCCAAGAGTCTCATCGTGCGGGTGATGGCGGAGTTGCTCTGGGTGAGGGGACTGATGTAGATGCTGCGGTGACTCCCGGGTGTGCGCATGTGCATGAAGCGGTAGACGGTGTTGCGGAGGTGGCAGTCGTAGACCAGTCGAAGCTCGGCGAGGGACTGGAGAGCGGCTCGCTGGCTGGCCACCACGAAGGAAGGTCCTCCAACCCCATGGGTGTAGAAGGGTGGCTGCGTGGAAGAGGGGCGGATCACAACCGTGACCTCGCAGTAGCTCTCGTTCGCATCGGGAAAAATCCCGTGGAACGCAGGCTCATGGGGAAACCCCAAAAAGTCGACGAGCACGCGAAGCTCGCGGATGAATCCGGCCTCGTCACGAAGAGTCCCGCTCATGGTATGAACCGGCATCTACAAAAGAGAGAAAATTTTTGTGAAAATCTCAGAAGATGAGAGGATAAGTAATCTTTTGTAAAATATAGTGAATATATATATAAGTCCTAAGGTCAGGTCTGTTTGGCTTCCTACAGTCAAGTCGGCTCTGATACCATCTTGTCGCGCCCCGATTTAATAAATCAGGACTTTATTGAAATTCCATAGAAAATCAATAAAACAAGACGTTCATCATGCGACCACGTACAATACGGACAATCATTCACGGTTCGTAGACCGCATTATTACAAAAGTGAATAAAGGTGAAGAGAAACTAATAAAATAAGGGTCCTAGATGAACGCCTCCTTCCAGTCTCGCCTTGACTGGGTCGCTACTCCAGACCTTCATCCTCCTCGTAGTAGACTGGCTCTGATGTTGTAAGTCAACGGGGTGAGTACAGATGTACTCAGCAAGCCACCGAATGCAAATATAATGCAAGGTAATAACAAGGGAGATAGTGGCTAATTTAGCGGAAGCAGCATATTTGTAAAGCTTTAAATGAGAGCAATTTATTAGTACGGAAAAGTAAACATGTGCATGTGTATCATCATCTTCTAACTCGAGGGGTACAGTCAGCCCCACCTCGCTCAACAGTCCTTACGTGCCATGAATAACTTGAACATGCAAACAGTTGTAAACTAACTGCGAGTAGTCACATAACCCGCCCTTGACCGTGGGCTCGGCTTTTCGAAAAGATTAAATTACTCTGATCAGAGATGTACCACTGTACCCACAAGGCACGCACTCATCACCTACACCGAAGTGTAACGAGATGACCCATCACACGGGAACTCGTGCCAAAACCTTCCATATAGTCCTTCCCGACTCAATAGCACCCTCTTATGGGTTTCATATGGTGTCCCGACGCATCGGAGCCCCACCATACCCCCCCCCCCTTGAGCCTCGTCGGTACAAGTCGCCCGCAGGCTAGCCCCTTGCCCCCTCCTCTATGGTGCATCGAGCCGGAGCATTCCATACTTCCAGTTAGGACTTACCCATTAGACTTGTGGTTGGTACGGAAGTGCTTTGCAACAGATCCCGCAGACCGGTCCTTATAGTGCCCCGGGTGCGACAAACCAGTGCCCGAGCTTGCACCCGGAACCCACCATACTTATAACTTAGCCAACTCCAACAGAGTCCAGAGACGAGAATAACGGGGAAAATCATATACAGAATCCGGCTATCTACGACTCATTCTTTTTAACCTATAGCAGTTGTGCCGGTACATTGGGCACTAGCTAATATTTTTATAGTAGAGTGACAAGGAGTTAAGGCTCAATAAGCATGGCTTGGGTTTGCACACAAGGACGGGGATCTAATAAATATAAGTGTAAGGCTTGATCATTGGACTAATGCAATATTAACCTATGGGTTATAGCGATAACTTATTAAAACATGGGCTCAATTATGATCAACTGTTTCCACAGAGACGGTCGATGACTTGCCTTGATCAGCAAATGGGGATGGAGGAACCTCGGGGTAGAACTCCTGCTCCTCGACGAACTCGTAGTCTTCTCGATACGGAAAAGTAAACAATACATTCACATTCAATAAAACAGATAAAATTCACCAAATAAAAGAACATACATTGTTGTGGGTGAAGTAATATTTATTATTCTGAGTCTTTGCATTTAACAGTGAATTTTAACCTTTTTAGGATTTTTCATAATTTATTTTGTTGGAATAATAATTTATCCTAAGGGGTTTTTATTCATTTATTTTTTTAATAATATTTTGGGCAACAGAAACATACTGTTTTTATGGCATTAATGTGTAGAGAATAATATTCTGGTTTTAACAAAATTTGAATGGTGAAATTTGGAGTTAATTTGAGCAAGATATGGATTTTCAAAGTTTAAATCAATTTTCTGGATTTTATTTAAACTAAAAACAGTCTCTGGTCCACGGTGAACCAGGCCCACGGTGGACTGCGCCACTGTGCGCGTGGACCGGATCAACCAGATCCGTCGGATCCAGATCCGGCGGCCAGGCGCGAGGCGGGAAGGCTTTAATGAAATCGGACGGCTATGATTAAAACGTGGCGAAGAGGTACGCGTGGACGCACCAGATCGCTCCAGGGATTTAAGTTACGATCAACGGCCGAGATGGCACCGTACCCCTTCGATCAGATCTGAGGGCCCTGATTAAATCCCGAAGGGATTTAATCGTAGCCCTTCGATCACGATCGGACGACCATGATGCCTTCCGGCACGGCACGGGCGTAAGGGGTACGTACCCTTCGTCTCCGGCGACGGCGAGACCTCGGGTGCGGTGGCTGCGGCGGCGGCGAGCGCCTACGTGCCTAGCTAGGGCCAAAAATGGAACGAGGGGAGGATGGCGATCACGATGGTACCTCTGGCGGTGACGGAGGGCGACGGACGGCGGCCGGCGGCGAGGGTAGATGAAGTAGAGCGTTCGGGTGCTTGTTGGTGACGGCGATCCGGCGGTGTCCACGGCCAACGGAGGGGTGGACGGGGACGGGCGGTGGTCAACGATCACTCCAGTGGCGATGGCTAGGGCGAAGGGGGTCGGGATTGACGGCGATTGCTCGCCGGAGGTGGAGCAGAGCCGAAGCTCGAAGAAGAGGGCGACGGCGCTCTGGAAGGCTTCGGTTAGGGTTTAGGAGGTGTGGGCTGAACGCGGCGAGGGGAGGGGCTTTTATAGGGGTCGCCGGCGGTGGATATGGTAGGGTTATCGGAGGAAACCGAAAGGGATCCTTTCCATCTCCGGCGAGGTTTCCAAACCTTCGGATCTACTGCCATTTTCATGAATTCCGCGTGGGCTAAGGATGGAATGGAGGCGGTGGCGATCGGGGAAGGTGATCCGGGCGATCGGATGGGATTTGGTGGCTGGCGGCGAGGGAAACAGAAAGGGATCGCCGGGAAGAAGGAAGGGGGCGATCCCCTTCCATCGGAGACGAAGCATTTGACAGGTGGCTCCCACCTGTCAGCGACCGACGCAGAAAAGGAAGGGCCGACAGGCGGGCCACGGTGGTCAGAGAGAGGGAGGCTGAGGTGTGAGACTGCCGTGTGGGGTCAGGCGGGGCGCGGGCGGGAGGAGAGAGGGGAGGCGAGCGCCGATAGGTCGGTCCCACCTGTCGGTGGCTCATGGATGGGCTGGGCCGGGCTGAGGGAGGTTTCGGGGTTGAGGCCCATTAAAATTTAAAATTGATTTTTGAGTTAAAATAATTCTAGTAATTCGAATATTTGATTAAGGGTTGAATCACTGTTGATAAAAATTTGTAAAAATTCCTAAAATTATATCTTGGGCTCTAGTTCATCTCATAAAAATTTCAGGTTCAAATTTTGAGTATTTCTCCCTGTTTGGCTTTATTTGGGCTCTTTGGTGATTTTTCTTTAATAATAAATTCAGAAATGATTTAAATAATATTTTATTTTATTTTATTCCTTTTAATTTCTGGGGTGTTACATATGGCATGCATCTTAATTTCTCAAAAGTCAAAACAGTGTGCATCACCTCATGCTGATATAGAGAGTACTATTTGTATATAGGGCGAGACAGGGGCATATTGAAAATTGAAGTTTGATCATTAGTTTCTGTCGGAATTAGAATTGGCACATGCATGAAATATCTCTGAGCTAGTACACATTTGACTTCAAGAATAAGATGTGAATACCATACGAAAACGTGCTAATCAAATAATTAAGTTCGTTAATTATATATAATGTTCGTTAATTATATATAGTGGGTGACGGCCATAGCTGAGGCATATGTTTTGGAGGAGGTGTCAAACTTCACAACTAGATATTATGCGGACAATCTTCTTAGCGTGCATAATCCACCTTCCCGTTACAATCTTCCAGAAAAAAATCAAATCTCAGCATCTTTAGGGGCCAACTAAGAAGTGCAAGTGGTGCTGCTAACAAGACCTTGCAGCATGAAGAGTGGGGTTTGATTATGTTGTATGTCCTGACAAACCTTTCCGAAGTGGAACCGTACATTGAGGAATTTCATCGACGATTTTGGCGTGGTTCGAGGGAGGCTAACATTGAGGAATCAACTGCCCTTCTTAAGTATGGTGTGGGAAATGACAATCTCGATTTCATTTCTTGGTTCAAAACTAAAGTATTTCTTAACTAAACTTTTAGTTAGTTCTACTTTTCAATTATATCTTATATGCGACTAATATACATGTTCATCGCGTTTAAACCTATAGGGAAGAACCGACACAACAATGAGTTCTGAGTTAAGGCAAATTGCGAATGGTTGTGCCTACAAGGTCAAGACATTCAAAGCCTATGATGTAAACGGCTATCGTTTCCACACAACATGAATAGAGCCGACCTAACCGAAGAACCACAAATTCCAGAGTTTTTACTCCGGGCACAGACGGGGTTGACTTCTATGGACGACTCGAAGAAATATACGAATTGAGTTTCGACGGGAGCAAACCTCTTAATCCCGTTATATTTAAATGCCACTGGTTCAATCCCAAAATAGTGAGACAGACTCCCAAACTTGGCTTAATCGAAATTCGTCAAGATACCACCTTGCCGAGTGAAGATGTTTACATCGTGGCTCAACAGGAAACACAAGTTTACTATCTCCCTTACCCGTGCAAAACCATCGCACGTCTTAAAGGTTGGGATGTTGTGTATAAGGTGTCGCCACACGATAAACTGTCTGTTCCCAACAACGAAGATTATAACATAGACCCGAACACATACGACAGAGAGTTCTTTCAAGAAGATGGGCTACCAGGCATGTTTGTTATCGACTTGACGGAGACGATGGAAGTAGATAATGAAAGTGGTGCCGATGCTGATGAAGGAGACGAGATTCATAATGGAAGAGACTTAGAACTGCTAGAGAGATTACACTCAGGCAATCAAAGTGATGACAACATTCCACCTCCTGATCAGCTGGACGATTATATCATATCACGTGATAGTGATGATGATACATATGATCCAGCAAATCCGGACGGCGATGACTATTTCTAGCAGCTGTATGAGAATTATGTTTAATTTTTGATTAAATGCGTTTATAACACATTTCACGGTTTATCTAAAGTGATTTACTCTTTTTCGTAGCAGGTGATTGAAATATAGTGGGGGGTTTAAAGAAAATGATAAGTGTAGTAGTAGAAAAAGGCGGTAAATCCACCCGCTCTCAAGATGAGGTCGGGTCCTCATCTAGACCTCGAGGTGGGAGAACGAAGAAGTCAGCAGTGAGAGAAAAGGCATCCGCGCCCTCGAGTGAAACTACCAGCCAGATACCGGCATCCCGTCGCGACGTTGATTACGTGCCGGATGAGGTGGAGGAGGAGCAGGCTAGGGCGGAGGAGGAGGAGGTTAGGGCAGAGGGTGGGGAGGAGGTTGGGGCAGAGGGAGAGGAGCAGGCTATGGAAACGGCTGTAGTGTGGTTGCGTGGTCCTTCGTCACTCCCGAGGCGACCAGTGGCGGTAGCTGATCGTGCGTTCATTCGACCCGACGGAAATCGGTAAGTTGCTATAGAAAGTCTATAATGTATTCCTTTTGTTAGTTTAGTTTTTAACACATACTAATACTTTTTAATGATACCGGGGTAAGAACTGGATTATGGTTGAACGAGCAGGTCGTGAGTGCTCACGCCACGTAAACGGCATCCTCGGGCTTCTTATAAAGGAAAAGTTCCCTGGATTGGTATCTTTTGATGGGAGAATGGAGCCGGCGTACTCATGAAGGCACTACGAAAGTGCGTTGGATGCCCCTGACTAGGAAGGGAGACAATTTCCCCACCTAGCCGATCGAGTCAGGGCTGAGCTCTGGGTAAGTTTATTTTCTTAATATATGTGTCAATACTATTGATATGTGGATTACATAACGTTTTCTTTACATCTATATGCATGATTTTTATAGATGTGATGATGGGTATGCAGATCAGGCTACCGCTGTTATTAATAGAGCCGCCAAGAAGCTTGTCACCGACATGCATTATGAGGCGCGCATTCAAGCCGTTATCGACTTCTACGCTCAACACCGCCGAGAGAGGAAGAATAAAAAGGATGCCCAGACCACCTTTCTAACACGAGAGGAATACATGATGGTAAGTGTATTATCGTGTATCTTCCAATACTTAATATTATGTCATTAACAACTTCACTTGCATTAAATAGGTCCCTCCAGAGTGGTGTGCCGCTCGTCTTGAATGTTGGGGCCAAATTGTTGATAGGTGGTGTTCTGCCGAGTGGCAGAGCAATCACGATGCATGCCACTAGAGACGCCTACTCATGCCGAGGACAACACACCATCAATGCTCGCTAAACCTCAACCAATACTGCGTAGTGAATCAGCAATAATGTGTGGCCATGGCTAATATCTAAGACAGACATCAACCAAAAGGCTTGACGATGACTAGGGATGAAGATCACTATCACACGCAGAGAGAAGAGATTGTAGAGTACAAAGGAATCCACTTGTGATAATTCCTCACTGGCTTATTGGTGAGTTCCAACCTAGAAGGTCTTTGCAGTTGCAATTCTTACATAATATTGCTCATGTGTTATTTTATTTTCTTCATCCATGTGTTAGGCAATGTTATGTATAGTAGCTTCATCTATTTACATATACATTAGTATCTACATGCATCTTTCTATTTGTTCTTTGAGAATAAGCATCCATATGTAGCACTAAATTTAGTCTGAATACCGAAACGTGTTACACAAAACATATCTTGTTAGTTTAGAAAGACAAACACCTAGTCTACTACCAGTGGCGGAGCTAGAGAAAAATTGAGGAGGGTGCACCACTTTAAATGGTACACCATATTTATTTTAAGGGAGTGCACAAAGGGTAAAAAATTGCTAATATACACTAAAAAAAATTTTGGACCCAGGTTCCTAGGAACCCCCTGGCCCCTATTGAACTCCGCCCCTGTCTACTACGAGAAAGGATGTAGCATGAACCACAAAATGCATCCACCAATAGATCCGAATCTTGACCACCTTCTAAAAAATAGGGGGAAATCACTAACAATGTCATATAAAATTAAACCGGAATCCGATCGCTGTAGAAGTAGGAATGAAATTTGATGAAACTAAGTAGATGTCCAAAGCGACTAATGTTGAAGAATCTCCGGATGAATTGTAGTTAGGGATGAAATGACATGTACTTGAACTCTAAGCTATCTGGTTCTCTCCAAAATGCATTGAGACCCTTATTCAACCTTCTTCGTTCGCCACTTTCTGGCCCTCTAAAGCGGAGTAGAACGGTTTAGCAAAGTATTATACATGATTTATACACAAAGTAATGTAGACAATACTGGAATTAAATCCTCCAATTAACGGACGAGAGAACCATATATTATATACACTAGTAAGCCATACATGTGTAGCTACGAAACTTCATTATATAAAGTAGTAAAAAATCATTTCTTTCATGTACCGTATAAATCAACTAACTAGTAGAAAATGATACGTAAAGTTGATGTAATAATAATACACCGTATGAATCACCGATACGGTTAGGAGGTCGTCGTATCCGTATCTGATATCTGATACGACAATACGTCCCAATATGTGTATCGAGAAGTATGAGATTAATTTATTTTAAAAATAAATCATTTAATTCACAGTAGCGATACTCGATGATACGTCGGCCCATGTCCCATCTTTAGCCCTAATTATGATAATTTGTTACTCTCAATAAGTGGCTTCACATTTTTATTATCTAGATCTATGTTAATTGACATAAATAATCATATATATTAATCTCAAAAATAACATCACGATTAAGGTGGGTATCTTGAGAGTGACAAATGGTTAATTTTTTTTATGGACGGCTAGAAGACTAAGCTGCTGTTGGGCTCCATATGCATTAACCTCACGACACCCTTGAAGAGAACTCAAAGACGAGGCTATGAAGTGTGGAGGAGTGGAGCACGCTGAACGGGTGACGCTGTCGAGCGTCCTACGGTCCTAGAGTTCCGAGTCGGCATGGTGGCCGAGGAGCACGGACACCATGTAAGGGGATACCTGCATCTCCGCCGTTTGGTGAAGGGCGAGTGGGCGACCATACATGTCGGGCAGCACGGGAGTCGGCGTCCGCCGGAGCTCGAGCAGCTCCTCGACGACGCCATGGTTGCAATGCTGGACATTGAATTGGTTCTTGCTGGTTGTCGTCTCGTGGTTGTCTTCAGCTGCCGCATCAACGTGGAGACTGATGGCGAGAATGTTTTTCTCAATTTTGATTTATATTCATTTATCAAATCGTTTTTTATATATCTATATATACTATGTATGGTATCGTGTATGGGTGATACATATATATCCATTCTATGTAACATGAAAAACTTTCGATTTTATAAGTTTCAACATTCATTCGAGTAAAACTTTGGATTTATATAATGGAGTGGCAAACTGAACCCAATTCTTACACAGTAACAACATGAAAACAACGTTCCGCTTGCGGCCAACTTTGGAAACTGAAAAACAGAAAACCAGCGGTGGCTCTTGTAACAAGCTGAACTCCTTGCAATTGCAAAGCTGAAAAACAAAAAACTACCAAGCTGTACTCATGGTACCAGTGGACTAGGAGATAGGAGAAGCACAACCAATAAATACAAAGGATTACAGCAAGTGTTTCTGCAAGTGTTCATTCAGGTTACATAGAACAATATAACCAGCGGACCCTGAATTATACAGCAATCTATGATGCATGAACTGCTACATCTTTTCATAAAAAAAAATAAATCTTGAGGTTATTACATGTATCTACCCTATTATATAATTGACGAATTTGAATGTTAATCTGACAATCCATATGTTAAATGACATTTTTCATTCACATATAATAAATTATAGCCATCAGATCTTCTTTTCTCTCTCTTGAGCCGGATCCCACATGTTTTATATGAAAGATGATATATATAGAAATCATCAATATATGAAAGCCAACCTGTTTTATATCAAAATTATTAATATATGAAAATTTAATTAGGTTTATATAGAAATAATAAATAAATGGAAAATGTATTCATATCACAATATTATTTTTGCAGCCTCGGAATTCCCTTTCGTACTTGCCTCCTTTTCTTTTTTGGCGTCTACCTATAAAATCCGGAGTCTATGGCCGAATCCCGTCATAAATTTCAGCTCTAGTCTCGCGAACCTGAGCTTATGCCGTGCGTTTTTGCTCTGCCACCGCCCACCCGTGTCATCAGCAGCCGCATCTGTTCTCGCTGTCGACTTCGTAGGGTCCGTCGTCCCCTCCCCGTCCTCAGCCGCCACTCCGATCGTATCTCTGACCACTAGATCGTCATCACCGCCTTCATCCCGAACCGTCTTCACAGCTCCTGCTCACCGTTGGCCATCTCCGTTTCATAATTATTTTTTATTAAACGGGAACGTAACACGCATGTGATACTACTAGTATAAGCAATTACTAAATTTGTTCTCTCATGAGTCGTGTACTTTAAATCATGCCATAAACTTTGTTATCTATCACTATTTAAAATTATCTAAGTTTGAAATATAATAACGCCAGCCTACATTTTTTCATTAGAAATTCCTTCGTGATATTGTAACATTATATAAAAAAGAATGGAGGTCGTGATACGCATGGGGGTGCTTGTTGTACTACTAAAAAGTTTTAGCAAAATTTAAATTTCAGGACCTGACTTTAATCTTATGTTATCAATATCATGGGCATGATTGCGGACTATTATCGTAAGAAAAGACCTAGAAATCTTATGGATCTCTCTGAGGTGATAGAGAGAGATGTAGCTGGTCGGAAACAAATGCTAAGGAATCTGTATCAAGGATCAAATGTTTATTGCTATGACAGTTTGTGTCTAACTAAGAGATCCTTTTCGGACCTATGCACCATCTTACGTGAGAGGTGTGGTATGTGTGACACCTTGAATGTGTTGGTAGAAGAAAAGGTTGCTATCTTTTTGCTTGTAGTGGGTCATGGCATTAAGATAAGGATAATTCGTAGCTCATATGGATGGTCACTTGAACCAATTAGCCGCTATTTCAATGAGGTGTTGAGAGGTGTTCTATCATTATGCCATGAATTTATCAAGCTTCCTAATCCTTTAACTGTACAACCTGAAGATTCTAAGTGGAGGTGGTTTCAAGATTGCCTTGGAGCACTAGATGGTACACACATTGATGTTTTTGTACCTTTGGTTGATCAAGGGAGGTATAGGAATAGGAAGTAACAAATCACCACCAATGTCTTGGGTGTTTGTGATCGACACATGAAGTTTGTTTATGTTCTAGCTGGATGGGAAGGGTCAGCTTCAGATTCACGTGTGCTACGTGATGCCATGTCTCGGGACGATGCATTTGCTATTCCAAGTGGAAAATATTACCTAGTAGATGCTGAATACACCAATGGACCAGGCTTTCTTGCTCCATATCGATCTACTCGCTACCACTTGAATGAGTGGGCTGACCAAGGGAATAACCATCCAATGTCAAGGAATTGTTCAATTTGCGCCATTCAACAGCTAGAAATGTGATAGAGAGAATGTTTGGGCTATTGAAGATGAGGTGGGCTATACTAATTTTTTATATATATTGTGTTGCTCCTTAATAACTTTAGTAACCTTTGTATTTTTTATTTGCAGGATATGGAGAAGGGTAAGAAGTCAGGCTCGGGCAGGGGGTACATTTCTTGGAATGATGATATGGACAAAGCACTTCTTGACACATTCGTGGAGTACTACAACAAGGGTGACAGATGCCAAAATAGCTGGAAGTCTCATGTCTACACGGCTGCTATCAAGAATGTCCGAGAAAAGTGCAATGTGGAAATCACAAAAGATAACATCATGTCAAGGAACAAGACATTTGACAAGCACCACACTATCATCAATGGTATGCTAGAAACAAGTGGCTTTGGTTGGGATTGGAATAAGAACAAGATATCCGTTGATAGTGATTCTGTTTGGGAGGCTTATGTGGCGGTAAGTTTCAATTTTCTCTGCATTCTCCTCTTTTAACTGGAGTGTTATTCAAAACTGGATTGAACCTTGCATTGTGAACCTTATGTTTGAGATTGTTATTCAAAACTGTGTTTGTGTGCCATGTTCATCTGTCCTGCTGAGTGCCAACCATATCATGTTGTCCCTGGCTCCTGCCTTCAGATATTGGTATTTGGGTATTCCGATGCTGAACAAGTAATAGACACATGACATTCTGTCCTTTTCGTTTGTACAAATCTATAATCTATATGACCAACTTCGAAGCAAAGAGTGACAGTTTGGTGGTTGTTTGCAATTTAACTTTGCAGTTCATGCACCAGGAAAAAAAGAACCTTCAGAGTATATCCTAATTGACTACCTTCTCAGGCTTCAGTGTCTCATGCAAGTGATCAGCTGTAACATGTACAATGCAACAACTCTGCATTTATCAGATGAACTTTGGAAGTTTGTGACTTCATTGTATGAACCAAACAATAAGGTCTAACTTGTATTTACCTGATGAACTGGCAGTCTGAAAGTTCAGGATCTAATGCAAGTAGTCAACTATATTTTTTTATAAAAGGCTCTAACTTGTATAATGCACCAACACTGCATTTTACCATATTAACTTGTAAATTCCATATATAACTATCCAAACATGATATTGAATTTGATTCATGGAAAAGAATTCCATTAGCATCCAAACAAAAAAATTGAATTGAATCAAATTCTAAGCAATTACTTTCTTTGTGAATCTAATATCTAGAATGTTATTCATGGAATGAGTTTCATTTCCAAGGAAACAAACGGGCCGTTAGGGTTTTCTTATTTTTACCCAGTTTTATCTTCAGTACTATTATGCATACAAATATAAACATATTGCCCTAAAATTATTTTAAAGTGAAGGATATGATGCATTGGATGAGTTAAGCATGTAAACTATATTATTGTACTCCTGTACATCTTCATGTCGAGTCTCTTTTGTTTTCTGATATAACATTACGATGCATGCAAGCTAAGAGACATGACTGCTATTTGATGGGCAACGACGTAATTGATGTTACTAATACCCCCACTCTATCTCAGGTGAGAGCTCAGAGCTCGAGCTCCGGTCCAAGTATACGCCCTCACCAAGACACATCATTGGGTCTAATTAGTGAGCTCCATGTTAGTTCAATTTCATTAATCATCAAGCCTTTCTAATTTTTTATTTTAGAACGATAATGACTTTGCAATAACGTTTTATAGACCTGGTTGGATGAACAAGAAAGACAAAGTGCCGAGAGGGAGGCTAAGTTTCAGGCCCAGTGGGCTGAGTGGCAGGCCCAATAGACCCAGTAGGCCGAGTGGCAGGCCTAGATATAGTAGTATTTTGCGCAGATGATAAGTGAGTCTTCTTCAGATTAGATGGGCCAGCCTCAGTCACCACATGCACCTTTTCTTGCACTTCCTCAATCTCAACCATCCCCGCACACTCCATAGAGCAACAATGTGAGTTTCTAATTCACATTTATCGTTATTGTTATATACAGTTGTGCTAACTATTTTCCTTTTTTACAATTTCAATCATTAGCATCAAGATCAAACACACAGCCACCACCTTGGGATCCTTTAGAGGGGCGATCTCCGTAAGTTGTGATGTGAATTCTGAATGTTGAAGTGAATTAATTATGTGAATTGTGAATGGTGAAGTGAACTGTTAATATGAACTTGTGATTTGAAATATGAATTGTGAGATATTTGTGATGAAATGTGAACTTGTGATTTGAAATATTAGTTGTGAATGAAATTTGTGATGAAATGTGATTTTGTTAGAAATTTGCGATGAAATGTGATTTTGTGAGAAATTTGTGATGAAATTTGAATGTATAAATATTTGAGAATGTATAAATATTTTGGGAATGCATTGAATTTGTGATTTTTTTTTAAAAAACTGTCTGCAGAGTGTAACACTCGACAAAGACCCCTAAAACGTAGAGAGACGCGCCACATGGTACGATTCTGTGTGTTCTAGGGATATTTGCCGAGTGCTTTTTTGCTTTGCCGAGTGACCTACGTGGCACTCGGCGAAGCCACGTGTGCGGGTGCCATCATCGGCCCCCGACCGTTAGACGACTAACGTTGCTGAGTGTTGTGTCGGGCACTCGGCGAAGTAGACGAGACACTCGGTGAACACTTCACTGAGTGCTCAATAAAATACACTTGGCGAAAAGACTCTTGTCTGAAAGTCTGTTCGTCGTATGGGGTTCGCCGAGTGTGGCACTCGGCGAAGCTTTCGCCGAGTGCTGCAATCGTGTAGTGATTTCAGTTTCGATGTAGAAGCGTTTTATTGGATAACTGAATCACCAAATAATGATTTATTTGGTATACATGTTCTTTTGAAACGGGGTAAGTTAACCTTTCTTCGTTCAGCAAAAAGAAAGAAAATTAAAGGAAAAACCAATCTGCCTATTCCCTATTTTAATTAAAGATTTTGTATGTACGAAGATTTTCATGAAACATGAATGCCTAGAAAGTATAACCGGAAACTAATTAGTAATTAGCCCGTGCTAACGCTACGACAAAAATAAAAGACAATAAATATCTTAAACTTGAAACAAATAACGAAATAAATTAACATTCACATCAAAATTTACCGACAACAAATCAAAGAGTATATCATGTGAAATAGATATTCCTGATATAACATGCAAAATTAACACATTTAAACACTAAAAACTAAATTCTCTCTTCCAGAAGTTTAGAGCTATGCACAAGGCTATCCAAAGAAAGTATTCTCGATGACTAATACTATATCTACAACCTCCTCTTGTACCACCATTTCTATGAGTTTTATTACTGGATATCTGAGTGGCATCTTCCGTATAAGAATCAAATATACAATTATCATGATGGCAAAGATGGATTCAGTTGTAATGAACACAAAATAAAATTACTGTTCATGGACCACGGCGTAAACAAAACAAATAACTTCAAAAAATGTTTACATGTTATTATTCCATTTTATATAATGGATGGGGTGTGTCATTTATTGTTCACTGTAAACAGTTAACACACATAAATTCAGCAACATTATCATAGCAAGGGACTACAACTCACTTCAATATTAATCTGTTTTATATTATATCTCTCCATGAGAATATCTAGCGATTTTGAGCAATCAATAAGAATTACTTACCATTTATGTCTACAATCTACACGTTATATCAAAGCAAAGCCACGTAATTATTTTCAAACATGATAGAATTCCTACAGGTACATACCACTAAAACCACAAGAAAAGTTGGTTTTAGAATTAAAAAATCCACAGCACAGTAGGCAAAAACCATATGTCTTCTATCACTATGGAAGCAAAACCACAAGAAAGCTTGATTTCAAAATTCATAAATCCACTGACAGATCTTACAGAATATCAAAAACAATTTGGCTCTAGCCTCTAGTCACATCATATATTTTGTTTTCCATATATACCACAAGGAAACAACGCCTATGACACCTATGTACAATCAGGAAAACTAATTCAAAAACAACCAAGCAAAAGAACAATATACATGCCAATTGCTAAAGTAGAGCTCAAGTAAGATAATAATGTAAAAATGGGTAGAATATAATCACCAACAAAAATAATCACATTTAGAGAGCATACTCCTATACTCCAATTTAGGTTCTATACTCCAATTTAGGGATTCTATTGGAGAGAAACATACTTAAAGCTATTTGTATCTCAAAAATAAATACCAAAAAGTGATATAGAGAGTCAATTTTTAGAGCCTCTTGGAGATTCTCATATCTCTTATGGTCACCGAATATTTATACTTGCCCTCTGATAATAAAATGGAATAACTTCAAGACAAGATAAACTTAATCATTATGAAAACAAGAAATCATATATGGACAGAAAACATCTTAATGACAACATGTAAATGGAAGTTAGCACATCTATGATAATCTTTTTTGGTTCATCTATTCCTCCTATATAAGAAGAAAAAAGGAAAACATTGAAGAGAAGATAAATCACTCATTAAGCAAAGCAAGGACTCAAATATATGTACTGAAATAAACTCAATACAACATGTAAAAATGGAAGTTAGCTGATACATCCAAACATGCATGCGAGTATGTGACAACCACACACACAAACATGAAATACCATCTAGGCAGATGCACTCTTACAGTAATGCAGGATTTTCCAAGTGATTTACCAGTCCTTGCATCCCTTGCACTGCACCATTAGGTCATCCAGGTTGTATGACATCTCGCACTTGCAATACCTTCACATAAACCCCAATCGACACCACCATCATCAACACAAGAGAAGCCACATTGCATCACACGCAGAGGCGAAACAAATGGGTGACGATCAATTGATCCAAATGAAAGAGCACGGTGTGTACACGGCGACACGGTCAAGGGTGAAGGCGTTGGTGGCCGCCTTGTACTCGAACCAGCAGCAGAAGTCCTCCAGGCTGACATACTATAACAACTGGGTTGTTGTAAACTCTATAATAAGAGCTTCTGGCTCTTTCTGTTTTAGACGTGTTTATAGTTAAGTGATCAAAACTAAATAGCAGTTAATAGATCAAACAACTGCTTTGCATACTTCTTGCACTTAAGTCAATGTTCTTGTTCACATGTCCCTGAAAACAAGAGACAAGTACCAACCACCTTTATAACATCACTAAATAGATTTGTGCATATTATTGTGGATACATAGTTAGAGAGCTTACTGAGATAACTCTCTAGAGACCCCAAAAGAGCTGGTTTGCAATAGTGTATTTTTCAATCAAGATAAGTAATTTTTAAAATTCCACATCTGACGGGTTTTCACCTGATGAACAGATTGAACAATCAAGAATTAAAGATTAGTGATCACTCGTGACAAATTAAGGTGGGATGAATGTACATCCCAAAATCTTTATAATGAAAACAATGAAACAACAAAGCATACCTCAGCCTCTACCACAACAACACATTCTCGAGTCCAGGTCATGTAGATCTGCTGCCAATAGCGTCTGAGCAAAACACGAAAAATGAGTCATTGCAATTGGACCAGAGTAGTGAGAGAGAGAGAGAGGAGAGTGTACATAACCTTGTGTTGATGAACTCCACCATGCGGACGTTAGGGAAGTAGCTAAGGAAAACTTGGATTTACCATACAGATTTTCTGTAGTAAAACTTAACTATTAAGATGTTGCATCTACATGAAAATATACAAATGCCAAGATCTAATAAACTTCATACACTCTAAAGCTAGCAAAACAAATGATATTGTAACTACTTTGGATTCCTTTAGAACATAGGAATTTTATATAACTTTCACGTGAATTAATTCAATCCCCACAAACCCTACAAACAAAAGGTCGGATAGAAATTTTTCCTATGCTACTCCTGGTCCCCTCTTCTGGTTACATGACAAGCCAAGAAATGCCATAAGCTCATACTTGCCAAATGTTGTATACAAATACTGATGCACACACAAAGAAACTTGATGCCTCAATATGCCAGTGATGCTACATTTACCGGAGAACAGAACCAATGTGCCACATACTTGGTAAGAGCGCCTTTCAACTTCGAGCTATTGTATAATCACTCAATCAGTATGGGATTTCACCGGACATACCAAATTGCCCTGTTAATTCTGAGTTCTGACAATCTCTTTGCAATCTAACATACATCTCCTACTTGTATGGTATAAAAAGCCTTGGTACAAAATTAGTGAGATCAGAGGATAACCTGCAAATGGATAAAATTTCCTGATTATCCTCTAGAATAAAATTTAGCCTTTGCAAATAGCTCATATGAAAGTAGGATGAAAAACAAAAACAAAAATGCACCATTTAGCTGTTCCAAGGAGTATATGCATACTAATATCCCAGGTCAGTGGACTAATTTCATCATCCTCATGGTACAACCACTTAACAAGATTATTGTTATTCATATACTCATAGACAAGCATCCTATCCAACAACACACTTGCAATGCTTTCAGTTCAGAGTGGTCAAAGAAATATAACTGAAAAAATGTGCATTATTAAAATTGAACCATGCACACCTGCAAACTCCCTCGCTGCAATACCCCAGCAAGCTGACAGAGTCTTGGGCCGAACTTGCCGATCGTTGCTACCTCCACTCTAAAATCTGTCTAGCCCTTGATTAAGCACACAACAAATGAACACCCCATGATTTTTGAAGTGCAGATCAAGTGGAATTAATAATAGAGACTGATAGTATGATTGAAAGTGCAGATCAAGAGGAGCGAGACCTGGACCTACCCTTCGAAATAGCACCCCTGACATCGCGCGACGACGAGAAGGAAGAAAACGTCCTAGTTGGGCCAATGATCCCGTGGAGCGCGCGGTGGACGAGTGATCTACGAACATCCAGTGGGAGGCATGGCGTATTTCTGGCTCCTCATCAAGAAATAAAGACGCTGCCTTCTCCCTCGACACGACATCCTCCTTTTCCTCGTCGCCACTCCTCGGCGAGTTCGAGCTCGAGTCTGCACCTGATGATGATGACGATGACGCGGCCGCCAACACCGCCCACCGCAGCGCGCGCGAGCTCCCCCACGGCCACCTCATGGTTCTTGGCCTCCTCCCCACCCACACCGTCGTATATGCACCGTTGCCGGCGAGCTCAACCCTGCCCAGTACATCCTGCCCCTCTCCAGCCAGTGCACCAAAGAAACTGAATCAAAGCGACAAACAAGAAATCGAAGATTCGGTTGGGCGTGTGATAGTTTGATTGCCGGGAATTTAGGAGGATTGGTTGGGGCTCCTGATATGCGGTGTGATAGACGGAGAGATCGGAGGGAAGGCGCGGGGCGTGGAAGGAAAGGTGCAGGCACATGTGAGAGGAGATACAGTGATCAACGGTGCATATATTCTAATGAGTATGAGTAAAGAATAAACGATTAAAATTGATTAGATGAGTAAACCAAGTCGTCAATTATATAGTGGTATAGATATAGATTTACAAAGCTTTTCTGTGCATGTATTCTGGATGTTATTAGTCAGATGTCCGTGCTTTACAACAAAATTTTATTATTAATGACAAACATTAGAACATAACATTTATTGAAACACGTTGCTGCCACGATAAGAAGCCAAGGCCGGCCCTGACATTTTTGTAGCCCGGTACAGAACAAAAAATGGAGGCCCCCATTCACCATAAAGATAGAAAATAATATTAAAAAAATTAGTGTCATTAACGAATCTCACACTAATTTGGTCTTCCTCTTAACATGCCTGTTATCCGTGGCTTGTGACTAATTTGTAATTGAGCTTTATTAATACTTGTGATGTTTATTAGCATACTAAATTTTGGAAGCCTCTTACTTTCGGAGGCCCAATGCGGTCACATTGCTGACACTGGCCGGCCCTTGAAGAAGCATGTGAAATATAGCAAAAAAGTGAATCAGAAAGTTGTACTCCTGCAGTTAGCATACTGCGTACGTTCTCGTTTTCAGTTTTCAACTTTGAGGGATTGCAACAACAGCCACGCCTTTCTAGTTAGATATGGCCGAAGCAACGACAACATGCATCAGGCAGAAACTCTTATTCCGAAGATACTGCATTGCACTGGTGATACTTGTTTCCATTGGTTTGAACTTAGTGAGAGATAAAGCTATAGAGGTACTTGTGTCCCGGTAGATACATGTGTTACGGGTGTTAGTGTTTGGTTAATGGAGTAAATTTTAGTTCCTATCAAATTAGGTGTTTAGATATTATTTTGGAGTATTAAATGTAGACTATTTACAAAACCTATTCATAATCTGTGGATTATTTGCGAGACGAATCTAATGAGCCTAATTACGCTATGATTTGATAATGTGATGCTACAATAAATATTTGTTAATCATGGATTAATTAGATTTAATAGATTCGTCTCGTGAATAATCCTTCGATTCTGTAATTATTTTTATAATTAGTTCATATTTAACCTTTTAAATTGATATGCAAACATCAAACATAAGATATGATATGGACTAAACTCTTCCCCTTAGGTTATTCACAGTGGTGGGTTTTATAACACTATTTTCTAGAAGTCCACATCAACTTTGCAACTGAATGAAATACCCTCTCTCAATGGAGAGTTTCATTTTACTATTTCTTAAGCTAACCAGTGTAATTAAATACAACTAGCTCTCATCAAATATCCTCTCTCCGATGAAACGATTTGGTTCTCAGTGGGCGTTTTATTTCGTTTTATCCGCCTTGAAAACGGGTTAGCATTATGTCATGGTGATGACACTACTTTCTTCTTTTCCCTCATTAATTGAATATCATATCAACAAAAATAAAAATCTGATGTCATGGTAATTAATATTGGTAATTAATATTATGAAATCGCCTTAGAACGACACAAGCACCGACTACTCTTGCTTTGGCATTTGCTATAGAAGGAAGTCATGATCCCAAGGCTGACGCATATCGATAGAAAGTGCTAAGAATTCTGGTTTGCTCTATTTGGTGGCGCACATCATTTAATGCAGTCACCTGTAGGCATAAGCTTTTATTTTATCATTTTTTTGGAACACAGAATTCATTTTGTTGTAACAAAATGGCATTGCAGTGAGCTATGAAATAAAAATAACACTATGAGAATCTACACACGCTCTTATAATACATAACAAAATGAGTTTTTCTATGCAACTTAATATGGCCATCACCATCTTATCACTATATGTTTCTTCAACAAGAATAAGCAACTACAACAATCCTATTAAAATTTGATAAAAGAGCTGCCGTGTGGAACTGAATTAGTACTATGTTATACTGGTGAGAATAAATTAATAGAATAATGCAAACAAATCTCTAACCAAAGATCATCTAAAGCAGCGGAAAAGGTTGGCACCAAATCATCTCCATTGATGATTGTAGTGATAAATGCACTCCTGACTTTGACAGCTCCCATGTCATGCGAGCAGCTGTGAAATAGACATCACATAAACCACTAAATTACAAATAGAGAAAGTTAAATTTGAACCTTGTTAGGAGTTTGCATAAGGCACCTATAAAATTCTAGAGGCTCAACTCTTAAGAGAATCAAAGTAAGCTTCCTATGAGAACTGAGGAAAACAAGACTAATGTTTGATTAGTTGTGACAGAGTAGACAGGATGAATCATGCCTACGGTATGAAAGTCTATGAATGATAGTAGTTAGAATTGAAGTATTGAGCTACTGGGTAAATCATGTGAATTTCTCAATCATTTTACCAACTGCAATTGGAACTGTTGGAAAAATGCATACTGTGATAAAAATACATACCAACACAGTAGTAAAATGGCACAGGATGGTTAGATAAAATGACCATCAGAAAAGCTGTTTCTAAAGTGTCCATCTTTATCCAACACATAAGCCAGAGCCAGACCACCAATGGCAACAATGATCTGAAAAGCAAGGCAGAGAAAATGAGGTGTCCACACCAAACTATATTTCAAAATAAGAATTCCATAATGACATAATGGAAGTTGGAGCTGCATGACAAAAAAACATGGTGCATGCTCAATTATAGTAACTCATGTTTCACATAGCTTTCAACCAAAGAAATAATATATGCAGTATTTACTGAAATAATAGAGCCACCATGCATGTGAATGAGAAACAGAGAAACAACGAAGAGCAAGTAGAGATATCCAAGCCTTGGAAAAATCAAATGCAAGCTACAACACAAAAATATCTTGCTATGTTGTAGTCTCTACCAAGCTACCGTGAACGAAGCCACTGAACAAAAAGGGCACCAGACATATGTATTGGAACCATAAATCTTCTACTTCAGATACATGTGAGCATTGGATTCTCACCATCAGTATTGCCACCGAGATTTTCTGCATGTGATAGATCATGGAAGACATTCATAGGGTACAATGCAGCAACCTGGCCTATCATACTCCGTCGGCTCAGCCCAAGTCGCATCTGTAGATGCACAAGCCATGCGTTCTCTCCAAATAGCAATTCATTCTCTTCATGCAATCAACACACTCTCATGTAAACACACTCAACTACTTTAATCCAATTCCACAACATATACACACGAATATTTGCTTGTTCAATTACCTAGACTTGTCGGGTCATGAAGGCGACTGCACCAGAGAGCCATAGAACACAGTCGATTTGCGCCTAAAGATCCTTCTTACGACGCTCGATGCCCTGGATTGCAATCCTCTTGGCGACTAGGACCTCCTCCACGTGAGCCCACCGAAGCTCCAGTCGACACCTCATTTTGTCTAGCGTTGTGGCAGCAGCTCCTTCCTCACTTGCAGCTCTTCACCGCACCAAATGAGAATCAATTTAGATCAAACCATGCTCAAGGAATACCCCATTGCAAGCAAGCGTGCATCCATGGGCACGCACGCACCTTGAGTGCGGCCTCCAGGCGGTAGGCAAGGCCGCTGACGACTGATGTGCTCGAGCTTGCCATAGTGCTTCGGTCAGGTGACCCAAGCCATCTCGGGACTCATCGCGCCCATAGGCGCCCTAAGGTGGTGGCACCCATGCGAGTCACGAGGATGACAACGGCGATGAGACCGAGATAGAGGGGGAGGGAATCAAATCTTGGGGGTGGAGAAGATGCATTGTGGAGAGTGGAAGCAAGCGGTTTGGTCGGGTTGGGTCGGGGTCGATGGTGCACCCGTGCGGGGTGGAGGAAGACTATGCGTAGTCCACAACATAACTAGAGTGGGGATGGGCGAGTCGAGCAGATGGAGTGGAGCGATAGTTGAGCAGGAATAGCGATGGAGCTTCTCCTTTCGAGGAGGCGAGGCCAAAGAAAGATGTTGTTGCCTGTCTCCCTTTGTCTCCCTCTTCCTCTCCCTATCTGGGGCGTAGATTGGCCGCACCAGGCCACCACCGCCTAGAACAAAGGCTAGCCACATTGGTCCATCGCTGCATCGAGTTGGGTAGGGTGGCGGGTGGCGTCGGGCCTGCGAGGGGTGGGTGTTGGCAGTTGCAGATATGTAGACGTTGTGCGCGTGTGTGCAGGTGGTTGCGCGGTGCTATATGTTTGTGTGGAGGAGGGCACTGTGCGCATACAGAATAATAAATGAAATTTCCTATTCCACACCTATCACTACTCTTAGGCCCCGTTTTTTTGAGATTTCAGCTAGCTTCTCGCTCCTAGAAGCTGAAAGCCCAAACAAACAGCCAATTTTCGAGCCTAACTTCTCGCCCTCTAAAAACTCTGGCTTTCCATGATTCAATGGAAAGCTAGAAAGGAACCAAAAATGAGCTTCTAGCGTTAAACCCTTCCCTCGTCAAACCCTATCCTCTTCCTCTACATCCCGCCTCAATTCGCCACCATCCCAGCTCCGCCTCGGGCTATCGCCGTCCTCCCTCTGCCCTTGCTCATCCTCATCGCCCAACAAGGCCTCGAGCCACCGCCATCCTCCCTCCGCCTTGGGCCGTCGCCGTCCTCTTTCCGCCTCATCACCTAGCTCTGGCTCAGGCCGCCGCCGTCCTCTCTCGGCCTCATCATGTAGCTCAGCCTCATGTCGCCACCGTCCTAGCTCCGCCTCGGGTCACCATCGTCCTCCCTCTGCCCTTTCTCATCCTCGTCGCCTAGCTCGGCCTCGGGCCACCGCCATCCTCAACGAAGTCGAGTTGCCAAATGGACCCCAACTTTCAAAAAGCTAACTTTCAGAAAGCTAACATTCCAGGACGAGAAGCCAAAAGTCAGCATTTGGAAAGCAAGAGCTCAAACAAATAGGACCTTAAAAGAATGAGTTGGTGGTTATGGTGCATCTTACTTCTCACCTATCTCTACGTACGCAATGCACATGTTTAGTATTGGTCCCTATTTAGATTTTAGTCTTCGAATCCCTCACTCTACCTACAATAAGAAACCTTATATTTGTGTGTGTATGTTTTGCATGCCTTTTCTCTTGAAAAAATTGGTTTATGTACTTTTAGCCATGTAGTTTAGTTAAGGCTATACGATCATATGGATGTGATCATTCTTATAAGGGTTATAGCTTTTGTGCCACCGTTATTCTTTTACTCCACAATGTGTCATTACAATTCAACTAAAAATAATCGTAGATCTAGATACAATCCTTGAAGAGGATAGGGACGAGTAGTACCACATGTTTGCCAATGAAGGTATTGTTTTTATCATTTTCAATCATTTTTTAATTATACATAGCCTAGATTGATTCTTATACTCTAACCCACTTAGACTCATTTCGGTGAGAGTAAATGTGATTCATCATTAAGGAAGTTAATGTAGTTCTTTTGGTTTAGATATTTATAGCTAAGATGCTTGCTAGAAGTAGATGCAAATGTCGTGATGGTGAAAATTGATAATTTTCCACTCTCAACATGACCCATTTGATTATGATGCTACTTCAAGACAATGATACGTGAGATCACTTAAATCAATAACATACGGGTCAGGAAGACAAAAAAGCAAAACCACTTCTTGATGGTGGTAAATTGTCAAATCTCTCTAACTGCAAAATTTTGGTTGTTTACCTATTTGTTATTGTTAGTTCCAAATTAAATCCAAAAGGAGCTTCAATAAAATTTCAAAATTCAAAATTTGATTATCCTAAGTTCTATTCATCCTTGATTCTGTCCAATTCTACCTACCCAAAACATCAAATCCTAAAATTTCTATTCACCATCTCACAAAATTCATTTTTATCTCAAATGCTTATTCCATTCTTTTTACCATCCTCCATCCGGCTACTTACTTTTGAAAAGCAAGTAGTAAATCTTTAAATCTATTTTACTACTACCAATCCAGCAAATTCAGATCTTCCCAAATTATTGCCTTAACCAGTTCTTCCAAATTCTCCAAAATTCTCACCTTGGAATTCTACTATTTACATTAGTCACTTTGCTCCAATTTTGGGCCACCTATTCCCAGATGGAAATTACTCAAAGAAGTGCAGCCAATTTCTAGCAAGCTGAAAGTTCTGCTTTCTGCCGAGGCACACCCAACACATCTCGCGCCGTGCAGTACTGAGAGCACTTGCAGTTTTTGCCGAGGCACTAGGCCAATATCAGTGAGCCTTTTTTTCTTCTATATGGTTGTGCACCGAAAATGTTGAAAATTAGTCTATGAGATGACCAAATTATTTAATTCTAAAATATGTGTACATGATTAGTATCATATTGTTTATTTAGTCAGATAGAGACCCACTTATAAGGTGGAGTTATATCTATTTATTAAATAGAGAAAAGTCATGAGGACTTGACTAAATTCAAACGCACGCGCGCACATATTCGTGTATTTTTCGCGTGAGATACCGCGTGACTTGTGACTTGTACATGTGTGGTAGACACCAAGTCATTTCAAATTTTTGAACTTTCATGTATACATTATCTATATCTAAATGCACTGTTTTAATGTGATTAAAACTGAAATTTGAATAGCCATGAAACGCTAGAATAAATGTTTCAGTTACTAGTCATTTTGAAATGCCTGATTCAAAACTTCTGTTACTAATATTTGTGATCAGATTTATGTGATATGAATTTGATAGTTACTAGTAATAATTTCGTAACATCAACCGCAGTCGTTAGTTCGTCTCGTCGAATCTTGTCGGATTTCGATGGTAGTTTAGTTGTAAATGGCAAAAACTTGCCGGCGATGTGTGACCGAGTTCACCATGTCAGAACCGCCGTCCCTCGCCTGTACTAGCTCATAGAATCTCGATCCGTTAGTTCTAATCAACTGACCATTCCGGTTTGGCTCTTAGAATGAAATGTTTTGGTACCGAACGGTAACGGTGTACCATTTTAGGGTCTAATAAAATAATATAAATATATTTAAAGTATATGTAAATACAATTAAATATGATATATTTTAATACATTGATATATTAAATATAGTGTATAGCTTAAATACCAATATAATATATAGCTTAATATAAATAATATGTAACACATATTAAAAAAATCAAAATGTAATTTTGATTGGAATGACCGGTATGTACCGGTACCAGCCAGTATCAGGTGGTATTGACTGAAATGGCCGGTATTGACCGGTATTAAAGCCGGAACAGTACGCCACTTAATACATACCAGTTTGAGTGATGGAATGGTACATACCGGCCATTCCAGCCGATATCGGAACAAAATTAATAAGCTAGTTCTAATCACTTCATGATGTCTCCAATGTAGTAAAACCGAAGGAGATTGGATGCCTTCGTGGTTAGTTCTCTTCTCTCGCCGGTAATCCATGAAGAAACGGGGAACCTTCAATCCTTATGAAGGAAATACCTCTTTTCCATTGAACCGCTAGATAGATTTGGATTGCTATATGAAAATCGTAGAAGTTGGAGTGATCGGAACCGCTAGATAGATTTGGATTGATGTATTTTTTTGGATAAAAGGCTCATTGAGCCTAGCTTTCTAAAGCTAAAAGTTTGTAGTATACTGAGGTAACCAACTACATCATAGTTTGTAGCTTTCACACAGACTTTGTCAGCCCTCCAACATCTTCTACCAAAAACACACAACTACCTATTCATCCCAGTAGCCTTACCAAGTACAGTATCTAGGTTTTAACATACAACATCAAGTTTGGTCTGAGACCATAGAACAGAAAAGATGATCATTTTTTTAGAACACAAACACCGAAACGATGTCTTCACTTCACTTGTTGTTGAACTTCAGCAGATGATGTAATCTCTCAGCTGGAACGGTCACCCAACAAATTAGTGACTGACTCCATCAGGCCTTGTTCGATTGTTGGAGATTTAATCCTCAAAGGAATCTATCTAGAGAGGGATAGGGTGAATCCCTCCCATATCACTCAATCCCCGTTGGGGATGAATCCCTTGCCTCCCTAACCCCTTCTTTGGATCATTGTGTTCAGTTTAGACAGGGAATGCTGATGGAAAAACTAAGGGGTCTTAGGGATCGCCTAGGGCTAGACCAGTAGGGTGAGACTAGGGGTGGTGTACCTCTGTGTCCTGTCGAGGAAGAAAACGCCACGGCAGTTCTGGTGTTGTGGCGTCGGAGTCCGGCGAGTCGAAGGGGGCTTCCCGACGCTCCAACACATACATAGATCAGTGTAGAGTTTTGGGTGACTTTGCACATGAACATCAACCCGTTCTGTGCACTGTCACCCTTACTTATAGAGTGTTGTGCGCCAGGGGCCCTTCAACCGATTCGGTTGGGGCACCCCCGATCAAGGTGCCTAAAGACCAGGGGGTCTGTTAGGCTAAGTCCAAGTTCCAGGGAGGAGAGGGACTCGGTCCCCCTCTCCTCCCCGAGAGCTAATTACTAACATTCTCCCCCTAGATCTCGACTTAGTTCTTAACTGAACTTAACATTACATCTATTCCATCATAGATTAATGCATAGAGCATGCTGCATCATAATAGTCAGTTACGTACTATATGACTCAACAACTACAATGCACATTTCCATTTTGAAACAGTTTCTCAACTCATTTTGGGCCCTTATAAATCCATAGATCATAAGCTTACCTTAAACCCATGTCGACTAAGTGTTCTCTGAACACATTGGGAGGTAAGCCTTTTGTGAGAGGATCCGCAAGCGTTCGCTTGGTACTTATATGCTCTACTTATCATTTGATCTTGGATTCTCTCCTCAACAATATAACACTTAACTTAGATGTGTTTGGCAGCAACACACTTCTTATTGTTATAGGAGAAATATATTGTTGACTCATTGTCACAGTATAACTTAAGTGGTTTTAAAATGCTGTCAACCACTCTTAAAACCGAAATAAATTTCTTAAAACATAGTGCCTGTCCGGTGACCTCATAACATACTACAAACTCGGCATACATCATGGAAGATGCCGTCACAGTTTGTTTGGAGCTTTTCCACGACACAACTCCCTTTGCGAGTGTGAATACACAACTTAATGTGGACTACTTAGCATTCACTCATCTCGCAAGGTCTTAATTTGAATAACCTACAATCGCTAGGTTATCTAATCTTACATACGTGAGCATGAGGCCTTTGTGACTTATATAAATCTCAAGGCTTTCTTAATTTAATCCAGCGATCTATTTCTGGATTTTTCTGATATCTGCCAAGCATTCCGACGGCATAAACTTAGTCAGGGCGAGTACATAATTGAGCATACATTGGCTTCCGACAGCAGAAGCATATGGAACCAATCTCATTTGATCGATCTCATATTGGTTCCTGAGATACTAAAAGTTCCCAACTTATCACCCTTGACTATCGGATCAGGCAATAGCTTATACACATGCATACTATATACTTTATCAGTATATCTTCTAGTATGCCATATGCGATAATCTTAATACCCCCTTAACGATATCTTAGAGAGAAACCAAGGGTTGGTTTCAGTGGTTATGATGAGTGATTGACAGGCTTTTTACCTCTGTTCGAAGGGGTACCTCCGGAAGGGGTTCGGAGGTTGGACCTCCGAAGGGTGTTCGGAGGTGGTTTCACCGAAGTATGTTCGGTGGTTTGGTTGCTGCAGCTGTTGCAGCGGAGTGTACGTGTCGGAGGGGTCCGACAGTACACGATGACTGAGTGTGTACCGAAGGCTTCGATACTTTGGGCAGTACACCAGAGTGTGTACCGGAGGTTGCTAACCCGGAGAGGTCTCCGGAGTACTGGATACACTTGTCTGTTTGTCGGTGGTGCGCAGGGACTTCGGAGGCGACGGACAAGGTTCGTAGCAGGTGAACCTGGGTCAAGCGGGAGGCTTGATGCCAGGGGAGCGGGGAGCTCCGTCACGGTGGCTGCGAAGGGGTCCAGGTCGGTCCTCGGGTCGTGGTGCGCCAGGTGAAGGCAGAGAGTGCGTAGCGTGGCTCCGGGTGAAGGTGCTCCGAGACAAAGTCCTCGGAGGTGAGGCACTTCGAAGGTACTCCGAATGGAGTGACTTCGGAGTTGGTTGGATCAAGTCCTCTGCGGAGGCAAGGAGTTCGAAGTGTGCTCCGGAGGGAGACATTCGAAGGTTGCCCGACGAAGGTCTCAGAAGTCGAGGCGCATCGAAGGCATGGTCTGGGTGAGGCTCGTCGAGGAGCGTGCTCGGGGAGAGACACTGAGACGGAGTGCTCATGGAATACTTCATGCGGAGGCCTTGGACGAAGGAGGGACTTCGAAGGGTGGTACTCCGAAGGTGGGGCTTCGGAGTGAGGAAGGCTTCGGAGCGAGACTAGCTCCGGAGTGTGGTTGTCTTGTGGTACTTCGGCCTGCATGGCTTCGGTACACGGACTGACGAAGTTCGAGCTGGGCGGAAGCTGCAAAGCCGTGGTGGTCCACTCCGGAGGTGTTGGTGCGAAGGCCCAAGGGCTTTGACGGCTTCGGCTCAAAACCGTCACTGTATCGAAGGCTGACTTCGGTGAAGCGAAGGCCATCTGGCTCAAGGCTTCTCACCGAAGCTACCACACCCTCGCGTGCGAAGGGAGGCTCCAGAAGGTCAAAGACTGCAAAGGCTGACACTGTTTGCTCTGTAAAAGGCTGACGCTGTCCCCTCTGCAAAGCTGACAGAGAAGCCTCCAGAATAAAGTTGACTACCTTTTGTACCCCTCAGTTCTATAGAGTCAAAACCAATGTAAACCCTAGGGGTAAAGTAGTCACTTCCTTTGGGTGAACTGTGGGCTATAAATATGGGGGCTCGGTAGGTAACATTTAACACTTTGAGCATTTACTGTTGAGCTCCTGTAGCCACACACTTCGTTGTATTTCATCCAGAGAGTTCATTTTCTGTGTTCCTTGTTCAAGCGGCGAAGCCCTGGTTCTGTGTGTTTTTTGCTTGAGCTCGTGTTACATACCTCGCTAGTTATAGTGCACCGAAGCCTGTCTAGGCGAAGGGTGTTTTGTGCGAAGTGTGTTTTTCAGTGTGTTGTTGCTCTGTGTAACTTGAGGCTAGACCTCACAGCTTACTAGCGAAGCCCTGATCGAAGCCCGTTTAGCTTCTTGTGTCGAAGCCCTTAGCGAAGTCCGTTTGTGTGCGTTTAGACCTTCGTGTACGAAGCCCAGCACCAGTTGCTGCTGCCAAGTACTTGGTCGAAGTCCTCAGTAGGGTGTCCACTCTTGCGAAGGGTGAAGTGCGAAGCCTGCTCGAAGCACCCTGTGTGCGGAGCCTGCACTGACTTAGCAGAGTAGATTTTCGAGAGGTGTAAGTGGAGCGACGTCTTCTTGGCTTCGAACTTTTGCTCCTGCGAAGCCTGTGTTCGGAGCTGTTGAAGCACCTCCGAACCAGACCTTCGAAGGTAGTGTTCGAAGCCTGTTCCGCAGAAGACAGAACTAAAACCGAAGGCTAGTTTTTAGCCCGAAATTTTAAAAGCTCCCATTCACCCCCCCTCTGGTCGTCGTTTCCGGTCCAACAATTGGTATTAGAGCAGGTTAAGATCACCAGTTGACCTTAACCGGTTTTGTGATCTGTTGGCGACATGGATAGAGGCAGTAAAATTCCTCTGTTCGATGGGACTAATTTTTCATACTGGAAGGTGCGCATGGAGGCTTACTTGTTAAGCCAAGGAAATGCAATTTGGGAGATTGTGGAATCACAATACTCCATCCCTGATACTCGCACCACTCAAACAGAAAAAGATCAGTATAATGCCAACTCGAAGGCAAGAAACATACTGTTCATTGGTTTGAGCCGGAGTGAGTTTGATAGGGTGCAGCACCTTAGGACTGCTAGGGAAATTTGGACCACTCTCACTATTTTTCATGAGGGCTCTACTCAGATCAAGGCCAGGCGCCAAAGCACATACAATCAACAGTATCAGCTGTTTGTGCAGGCACCTGGTGAATCCATAGATGCCATGTTTTCACGTTTTGATGCTATAGTGAGTAACTTGCGGTCCAACGGGATGCTTGCTTACAATGATCATGATAGGGCTATCAAGCTTCTCTATGCTCTTGACCATAGCATATGGGAAGTGAAGATATCCAGCATTGAGGAGTCTGCATGTTATGACACATTGACCTGTGATGAGCTCTTCAGCAAGCTGAAGTCCACAGAGATTGCCAAGGCATCTCTTGCAGTGCACAGAAGCTCTTTGCCACAACCATTGGCATTGGTTTCTAGCACTAGCCGTGGCACCACTGCAGAACCAAGCACATCTGGCACTTGTGTTCTTGCAGATGGTTTTGCTTTGTCCTCCCTGGTCTCCGTCACAAAGGAGTAGGTGGACACTCTGGATGATGATGAGCTTGCTCTCATTGCCAGAAGGTTCACCCGCTTTCATCATGAGAGACGGGATCAGAGGAGAAGTGGTTTTAGTGGTTGTTTTGAATGTGGCGACACTTCTCACATCAAGGCCAATTGCCCTAAGCTCAAAAAGAGAGATGAGAGTGAGCGCCCTAAATACCACAAGAAGGAGAGGAAACCCTTTGTGAAGGGCAAGCGCGGCAAGATGGCTAAGAAAGTAGCCAAGGCCGCTTCCAGAGCATTTGTTGCTGCTCTCAGCGACATCGACACGTCCTCAACTGAGGAGTCGAGCTCTGAGGAGGAGTCCCCACGGAAGGAGGACAAGAAGGAAAAGAAGGGACGAGACTTTACCGGCCTTTGCTTCATGGCCGACAGCGATCACAGCGGCGATGAGCTTGACTCATCTGAGGTACCTCTATCCTATGACCAGCTTTCAATAAAACTAGATGAGCTGAATGAAGTAGTTCTTGGTCAGGATAGATTACTTGTGCAAGCCGCTAGAGAAAGAAAAGACCTTAGACTTAGGCTAGAATCTGTTTCTACTGAATATGCCATGCTTAAGTCTAAATTTAATGATGCTGAATGTGAGTCATGTTCTGTTGTCATGAGTGAGCTTGCTCAGCCGCGTTCTGTTCATGCTCAAACTCTCTCTGAACTTGAGACTGCACAGAAGCAGCTTTTGGAGGTGGATTCTAGACCTCATGATATTATTGAATGCATGAACTGTTCTTTATTACGCGAGAGCATTAATTTACGTGATAAACATGTTCATGATCTAGAGGCTAGATTGGAGAGAGCCGGTAGTTCTAAGGATGTGCAACCTGTTTGTGACACTTGCATTACCCTTAAGGACCAGCTAGGCACTGTTAGAGAGCGAGCTGAAAACCTCATGTCTGAAAATGAATACCTTCTTTCCGTGGTTAATAAATGCACTGAGGGAAAGGGTAGGATGGATTTGCTCTTGGCCAAGACCAAGTTGTGTGCTGACAGAGCAGGGGTAGCTCTAGGTTTGGGTTTTGAGAGGATACCTTCTGACAGTAAGACCAAAACTGTTTTTACCTCTCCCACTACCCTAGAGAAAGAGAGAGCTCTGTTAGACACCCCTTCAGCCAAAAAGCCTACCCAACCACCAAAGAAAACCACTCCTCCTGCCAAGAAAAATCCTCCCAAGAAAACCACTCAGCAGAAACCCAAGGAGCTTGTGAGAGTTGCTCCTAAGATCCATGAGAGTGCCCCGAGGAGAGTGTTTCATTGTTCCTATTGTCAACGGGCGGGTCATTTGGTTGGGTTATGTTTTCGTCGCATCAAGGATGAGCGACGCTCTTAAGCGATGAGTTACCAGGACATGCATTACCCATCTTTAGGTATGCATGAGTCTGAGTTGTACTATCATCCTGCTTTTGAGGCTCCTCGTGCTTCTCGGAGAGGTTTTGCTCCTCGAGGTGTTCACCATGTTCCATATGGTGGTAGACCCCGGGCAAGTAGCTTTGTACCTCGTCAGAGTAGGAGACCTCGACATGTTGTTCGATCACAGCATGTAGGTAGACCTCGCACTTTGCATCATTTCGATTTTCCTGTGCGTAGACCGTCTACTTTTACTGCACCTACTACTCGTGTCACTCAGTGCTGGATGCCTCGTCATTATTTTACTCACCCCAGCACTGAGCGATCGAGATATTCTTATCATGTGTAGGCGACAGATCGAGGCTTGGAGGGCACGTAGATCATGGACTCCGGTTGTTCGCGCCACATGACCGGAGATGCAGCATGGTTCTCCAGCCTCACCACAACCAAGCAAAGGAAACATATCACCTTCAGAAACAATCGAAGGAGTAGAGTGAAAGGTAAAGGCGTGGTAAGAATTAATTCTAATTTCACTCTCAAAGATGTTGCATTGGTTGAAAACCTAGGATACAATTTGTTGTCTGTATCTCAGTTGCTTGATGAGGGCTTCGAAGTGCGATTCCATCGCGATACTTCGCAAGTGCTCAATTTTTATGGCGTTGTGGTGTGTAAGATCTTTAGAGTTGGGAGAGTTTTTGGAGCTGACTTTTCTGAGTCGTCTGGATCTTCTCATTGTCTTGTTGCTCATTCGACTTCTGAGCTTTGGAAGTGGCATAGGAGACTAGGACATATGAGCTTTGAGTTGCTCGCTCGTCTGAGCGCCCTAGGTCTGATCCGAGGATTGCCCAAGCTCAAGTTTAAGAAGAATTTAGTTTGCGCTCCTTGTCGTCATGGAAAAATGATTGCCGCTTCGCATTCGCTAGTCACCACAGTGATGACTGAACAACCCGGAGAACCTCTTCATATGGACACTGTAGGTCCCTCTCGGGTCAGTTCTTTAGGTGGCAAGTGGTATGTATTAGTTATTGTCGACGATTTCTCTCGCTACTCTTGGGTCTTCTTTCTTGCCAGCAAGGATGAAGTGTTTTCACACTTTCGGAGCTTGGCTTTGAGACTTTTCACTGAACTCCCTGGTGCATTAAAATTCATTCGAAGTGATAATGGCACTGAGTTCAAAAACAGTCTCTTTGTTGACTTTTGCATGGAGCATGGCATAGAACATCAATTCTCTGCTCCGCGGGTTCCTCAACAAAACGGTGTAGTTGAGAGGAAGAACCACACTTTGGTTGAGATGGCTAGGACGATGCTTGATGAGCATAGGACTCCTAGGAAATTCTGGGCTGAGGCCATGAACACTGCTTGTTACATCTCAAACCGTATATTCTTGCGCTCAATTTTAAATTTGACATCTTATGAGCTGCGTTTTGGGAGACAACCCAAGGTTACTCATCTTCGAGTTTTTGGCTGTCGCTGCTTCATCCTAAAACGTGGTAATTTGGATAAATTTGAGTCGCGCTCTTCTGACGGGATCTTTTTGGGTTACACTACACATGGTCATTCTTATCGTGTTTATAACTTAGAAACTAACACTGTCATCGAGTCATGTGATGTGACTTTTGATGAATCAACCCCCTCTGTTAGTTCTGCTTTCGAACAGGCAAATGAACACGACATGGAACAGACCTTATTCGAAGACGAAGATCCCGGAGAATTCGAGGATGAACCCCTGCTACCCTCGACATCGACCCCCGAAGCCGACCCCGCTTCGACTACTTCGGCACGAGGTCCCGAAGCGACTACCTCAACATCGGTCATCTTGGACCACTCCAACGCACAAGTTGAGGGGGAGACTGCATCCCGGCGCGAGGCTCCACATCATGTTCAAAGGATGCACCCTCCTGAGCAGATCATTGGTGAGCTTGATCAAAGGGTAACACGTTCTCATGCTCATTTCATTGATTCCGCTTTTGTTGCTTCTTTTGAGCCCTTAGATGTTAGTCATGCACTTTCTGATTCTAGTTGGATCAATGCCATGCATGAGGAACTTGAAAATTTTGAGAGAAACCAAGTGTGGTCATTAGTTGATCATCCACCAAATGTTCATTTCATTGGAACAAAATGGATTTTCAAAAACAAACAAGGGGAGGATGGGACTATAATTAGAAACAAGGCTAGACTTGTAGCTCAGGGCTTTTCTCAACTAGAAGGGATTGATTTTACTGAAACTTTTGCACCTGTTGCTCGCCTTGAGGCCATTAGGATTTTTCTTGCCTTTGCGACATCCCGGGGATTCAAACTCTATCAAATGGATGTCAAAAGTGCTTTTCTTAATGGCTTCATAGGTGAAGATGTTTATGTAAGACAACCCCCTGGTTTTGAAAACCCCAAGTACCCACATAAAGTCCTTAAACTTCATAAGGCTCTTTATGGACTCAAGCAGGCCCCTCGGGCTTGGTATGATAGAATTAAGTCTTTTCTGCTTGAGCGAGGGTATTTGATGGGCTCTGTTGATAAAACTCTGTTTACTCTCAAGCATGGCAAAGATTTCCTCCTAGTTCAGATTTATGTGGATGATATCATCTTCGGTGGCTCTTCTCATGCTTTGGTTGCCGAGTTTGCAGATACCATGAGCAGGGAATTTGAAATGTCAATGATGGGCGAGCTTACATTTTTCCTTGGTTTGCAAATCAAGCAAAGCAAACAAGGTACCTTCGTCCACCAGACGAAGTACACCAAGGACCTGCTCAAGAAGTTCGACATGTCCGATGCGAAGCCCCTCGCCACTCCAATGGCTACATCTGTAGCATTGGACCCTGACGAAGATGGAGAAGCCGTAGATCAGAAGGAGTTCCGAAGCATGATCGGGTCCCTCCTCTACTTGACTGCCACGAGGCCAGACATACACTTCGCAGTGTGTCTGTGTGCTCGTTTTCAGGCTTCACCACGAGCTTCGCACCGCCGAGCGGTAAAGCGCATACTAAGGTATCTCAAACATACCCTCGAATTTGGCATATGGTATTCAGCATCTTCATCTTTATGTCTTCGAGGTTATTCCGATGCGGATTTTGCTGGGTGTAGAATTGATAGGAAGAGTACCTCTAGTACTTGTCATTTTCTGGGTACTTCTTTGGTTTGCTGGTCTTCCTGCAAACAGTCCAGTGTTGCACAATCAACGGCTGAGGCCGAATATGTTGCTGCAGCTAGCTGTTGCTCTCAGATTTTGTGGATGGCTTCCACTTTGCGGGATTTCGGGTTAGAATATAAGAGTGTTCCACTTTTCTGTGATAACACTAGTGCTATTTGTATTGCAAACAACCCGGTTCAGCACTCCAGAACCAAACACATTGATGTGCGGTATCATTTTCTCAGAGATCACAATGAGAAGGGTGATATTGAACTTCAATATGTTGATACCCAACACCAGCTTGCCGACATTTTCACAAAACCCCTCGATGCTTCTCGATTTGCTTATTTGCGTGGGGAACTTGGTATTTGTCACCCTTACGGCATATTGTGAGGGGGAGCAGTTTTAGATTGATGTGCATTTGCTACTTGTGGGCTGAAATTGCATTTACATCTTTTGCACTTATATGCCTGCTTATAATTCATGAAATCATGACAGCTCAGCTCTTTTTAATTCATCTGAAACATTCATGTGCATGATGTTTTCTTTTCAACATCAAATCGTGCTCACTGCTTAGTCTTGAATCTAGCATGTTTAGGCAGGACTGCTTTCGCTATCTTTTATCTGCTTGACAGCAAGACACATTTCTTTGGATGCTAAAATTGCAACTTGAAAAATTGTTCTACATCTTCATGGATATTCATAAAGTGCCAAACAATTGGTTCACTCAGTTAAAATCAAAATCTCCATGATTTGCATGCTTTAAGTGAAAAGATCCAGGTGGGTTTGTTTGTCGCACTACTCTATTCTAGACTGCTTTCCATTGAACATTGGTCTGAACTGGAATAGTGTAGTGTCTGCCAAAATCTTTGCCTTAAGCTTCTTATGGCTTTCATGCCTAGGCTTGGCCGGATTGGAAAGTATAAGGTGGACAAGCAAATAACCCCTGGCACTAAGAAAAGAACAACAAAATTCATTGATCATCAAGTTTGCTTTTCCTGCTCCATTTGAACTGGACTTGTCTATCTAAGAGTAGAAATTGACTAGCTTTGCGCAGCCCTTGCTTTTACTTGTCTAGTTTCCTTGACTAAGTGGTGATGCTTTTATTTCAAACATGATCAAATCACATGCTTCATCATGTTTTTAGAGAATATTAATTTGAGCTGAGCCCATGATCATTGGTGTTATTGTTGGCATATTTTTGCTTCATATGTCTTTGCAATTCTGCTCATTTCAAAGCTTTGCATCTTTTACATGCTCCTTGATGCTTGCATTGCCAAAGGGGGAGAAATTCCTACAGTGGGAGAGACTTGCTACGTTCTCTGCCGCAAGGGGGTATAATTTCCAAAGGGGGAGAAAATGTGACATAAAGGTTCTTTGTTGCCAAAGGGGGAAAACTTAACTCAGGGGGAGTTTTTATTGCCGAAGGGGCTTTTTACTCTTTTGAAAAAGGGGGAGGAAAATTCTTCTGTCAAGTGACATGATTTGGCTCTTTTCTGAGTTTTTATGGTCACTTGTGTGCTGAAATTTTTCATATTTTCTTAACTTGAATTTGGTTGTCAATGCACTCATCAAGGGGGAGATTGAGAAACCAAGGGTTGGTTTCAGTGGTTGTGATGAGTGATTGACAGGCTTTTTACCTCTGTTCGAAGGGGTACCTCCGGAAGGGGTTCGGAGGTTGGACCTCCGAAGGGTGTTTGGAGGTGGTTTCACCGAAGTATGTTCGGTGGTTTGGTTGCTGCAGCTGTTGCAGCAGAGTGTGCGTGTCGGAGGGGTCCGACAGTACACGATGACTGAGTGTGTACCGAAGGCTTCGGTACTTTGGGCGGTACACCGGAGTGTGTACCGGAGGTTGCTAACCCGGAGAGGTCTCCGGAGTACTGGATACACTTGTTTGTTTGTCGGTGGTGCGCAGGGACTTCGGAGGCGACGGACAAGATTCGTAGCAGGTGAACCTGGGTCAAGCGGGAGGCTTGATGCCAGGGGAGCGGGGAGCTCCATCACGGTGGCTGCGAAGGGGTCCAGGTCGGTCCTCGGGTCGAGGTGCGCCAGGTGAAGGCAGAGAGTGCGGAGCGTGGCTCCGGGTGAAGGTGCTCCGAGACAAAGTCCTCGGAGGTGAGGCACTTCGAAGGTACTCCGAATGGAGTGACTTCGGAGTTGGTTGGATCAAGTCCTCTGCGGAGGCAAGGAGTTCGAAGTGTGCTCCGGAGGGAGACATTCGAAGGTTGCCCGACGAAGGTCTCAGAAGTCGAGGCGCATCGAAGGCATGGTCCGGGTGAGGCTCGTCGAGGAGTGTGCTTGGGGAGAGACACTGAGACGGAGTGCTCATGGAATGCTTCGTGCGGAGGCCTTGGACGAAGGAGGGACTTCGAAGGGTGGTACTCCGAAGGTGGGGCTTCGGAGTGAGGAAGGCTTCGGAGCGAGGCTAGCTCCGGAGTATGGTTGTCTTGTGGTACTTCGGCCTGCATGGCTTCGGTACACGGACTGACAGAGTTCGAGCTGGGCGGAAGCTGCGAAGCCGTGGTGGTCCACTCCGGAGGTGTTAGTGTGAAGGCCCAAGGGCTTTGACGGCTTCGGCTCAAAACCGTCATTGTATCGAATGCTGACTTCGGTGAAGCGAAGGCCATCTGGCTCAAGGCTTCTCACCGAAGCTACCGCACCCTCGCGTGCGAAGGGAGGCTCCAGAAGGTCAAAGACTGCAAAGGCTAACACTGTCTACTCTGTAAAAGGCTGACGCTGTCCCCTCTGCAAAGCTGACAGAGAAGCCTCCAGAATAAAGTTGACTACCTTTTGTACCCCTCAGTTCTATAGAGTCAAAACCAATGTAAACCCTAGGGGTAAAGTAGTCACTTCCTTTGGGTGAACTGTGGGCTATAAATATGGGGGCTCGGTAGGTAACATTTAACACTTTGAGCATTTACTGTTGAGCTCCTGTAGCCACACACTTCGTTGTATTTCATCCAGAGAGTTCATTTTCTGTGTTCCTTGTTCAAGCGGCGAAGCCCTGGTTCTGTGTGCTTTTTGCTTGAGCTCGTGTTACATACCTCGCTAGTTATAGTGCACCGAAGCCTGTCTAGGCGAAGGGTGTTTTGTGCGAAGTGTGTTTTTCAGTGTGCTGTCGCTCTGTGTAACTTGAGGCTAGACCTCACAGCTTACTAGCGAAGCCCTGATCGAAGCCCGTTTAGCTTCTTGTGTCGAAGCCCTTAGCGAAGTCCGTTTGTGTGCGTTTAGACCTTCGTGTACGAAGCCCATCACCAGTTGCTGCTGCCAAGTACTAGGTCGAAGTCCTCAGTAGGGTGTCCACTCTTGCGAAGGGTGAAGTGCGAAGCCTGCTCAAAGCATCCTGTGTGCGGAGCCTGCACTGACTTAGCAGAGTAGATTTTCGAGGGGTGTAAGTGGAGCGAAGTCTTCTTGGCTTCGAACTTTTGCTCCTGCGAAGCCTGTGTTCGGAGCTGTTGAAGCACCTCCGAACCAGACCTTCGAAGGTAGTGTTCGAAGCCTGTTCCGCAGAAGACAGAACTAAAACCGAAGGCTAGTTTTTAGCCCGAAATTTTAAAAGCTCCCATTCACCCCCCTCTGGTCGCCGTTTCCGGTCCAACAATCTATAATCCTAACACATAGGAAAATTTCTCCAAGATACTTTGTTGGACCGGAAACGGCGACCAGAGGGGGGGTGAATGGGAGCTTTTAAAATTTCGGGCTAAAAACTAGCCTTCGGTTCAGTTCTGTCTTCTGCGGAACAGGCTTCGAACACAACCTTCGAAGGTCTGGTTCGGAGGTACTTCGACAACTTCGAACACAGGCTTCGCAGGAGCTAAAGTTTGAAGCCAAGAAGACTTCGCTCCACACACAACCCTCGAAAAACTACTCTGCTAAGTCAGTGCAGGCTCCGCACACAGGGTGCTTCGAGCAGGCTTCGCACTTCACCCTTCGCAAGAGTGGATAGCCCTCTGAGGACTTCGACCAAGTACTTGGCAATAGCAACTGGTGCTGGGCTTCGTACACGAAGGTCTAAACGCACACACACGGACTTCGCTAAGGGCTTCGACACAAGAAGCAAAACGGGCCTCGATCAGGGCTTCGCTAGTAAGCTGTGAGGTCTAGCCTCAAGTTACACAGAGCGACAGCACACTGAAAACACACTTCGCAGAACAACACCCTTCGCCTAGACAGGCTTCGGTGCACTACAACTAGCGAGGTATGTAACGCGAGCTCAAGCAAAAAGCACAAGAAAGCAGGGCTTCGCCGCTTGAACAAGGAACACAAAAAGATTGAACTCTGGATGAATACAGCGAGGTATGTGGCTACAGGAGCTCAACAGTAAATGCTCAAAGTGTTAAATGCTACCTACCGAGCCCCCATATTTATAGCCCACAGTTCACCCAAAGGAAATGACTACTTTACCCCTAGGGTTTACAAAGGATTTGTCTCTACAGAACTAAGGGGTACAAAAGGTAGTCCACCTTTATTCTAGAGGCTTCTCTGTCAGCTTTGCAGAGGGGACAGCGTCAGCTTTTTGCAGAGCAGACAGTGTCAACCTTTGCAGTCTTTGACCTTCTGCAGCCGCTCTTCGCACGCGAGGGTGCGGTAGCTTCGGCGAGAATCCTTGTGCCTGGTGGCCTTCGCTTCGCCGAAGAATGCCTTCGATACAGTGACGGTTTTGAGCTGAAGCCATCAAAGCCCTTGGGCCTTCGCACCAACACCTCCGGAGTGGACCACCACGGCTTCGCAGCTACTCCCAGCTCGAACTCCGTCAGTCCGTGTACCGAAGCCATGCAGGCCGAAGCACCTCAAGTCAACCTTGCTCCGGAGCTAGCCTCGCTCCGAAGCCTTCCTCACTCCGAAGCCCCACCTTCGGAGTACCACCCTTCGAAGTCCCTCCTTCGTCCAAGGCCTCCGCATGAAGCATTCCATGAGCCCTTCGTCGCAGTGCCTCTCCCCGAGCACACTCCTCGACGAGCCTCACCCGGACTATGCCTTTGATGCGCCTCGACTTCTGAGACCTTCGTCGGGCACCTTCGAATGTCTCCCTCCGGAGCACACTTCGAACTCCTTGCCTCCGCAGAGGACTTGATCCAACCATCCCCGAAGTCACTCTGTTCGGAGTACCTTCGAAGTGCCTCACCTCCGAGGACTTTGTCTCGGAGTACCTTCAGCCGGAGCCACGCTCCGCACTCTCTGCCTTCACCTGGCACGCCTCGACCCGAGGACCGACCCGGACCACCTTCGCAGCCACCGTGACGGAGCTCCCTGCTCCCCTGGCATAAAGCCTCCCGCTTGACCCAGGTTCACCTGCTGCGAACCTTGTCTGTCGCCTCCGAAGTCCCTGCGCACCACAGACAAGCAAACAAGTGTATCCAGTACTCCGGAGACCTCTCCGGGTTAGCAACCTCCGGTACACACTCCGGTGTACCGCCCAAAGTACCGAAGCCTTCGGTATGAACCCAGTCATCGTGTACTGTCGGACCCTCCGACGAGCACACT